>JAAAKM020006971.1:92799711-92865134 GCA_010016025.2 Alatinidae sp. Z8VKAUB7J3
TGCACTATCCTGCAATCATCTCTGAATAAATCTTGACTGCCTTCACAATGGCAATGCACTATCCTGCAATCATCTCTGAATAAATTTTGACTGCCTTTACAATGGTAATGCACTATCCTGCAATCCTCTCTTACTAAATCCTAACTGCCTTCACAATGGCAATGCACTATCCTGCAATCATCTCTGAATAAATCTTGACTGCCTTCACAATCGCAATGCACTATCCTGCAATCATCTCTGAATAAATCTTGACTGCCTTCACAATGGCAATGCACTATCCTGCAATCATCTCTTACTAAATTTTGACTGTCTTCACAATGGCAATGCACTATCCTGCAATCATCTCTTACTAAATTTTGATTGCCTTCACAATGGCAATGCACTATCCTGCAATCGTCTCTTATTAAATTTTGAGTGCCTTCACAATGGCAATGCACTATCCTGCAATCATATCTTACTAAATTCAGACCAGCTCAAGCTGATTTCTCCACTTTAATTTGGTTCGTCTTACCACTGTCAATGAGATAACTAGCAGGATGTCATATGGTTGCGCTTGTCAGCGGAAAACAGCTGTGTTCATAAGGTGATAACAAGTAAAACCACACGTACGAAGATAAGTACCAACTTATGCCACTAAGGTTATGCATGGCGCCAGGGGCATGGGCAGCTATTTCAAAGAGGGGAGGGCGATACTTTTGAACTAACAAATCAAAAATAACTTAAAAATTGACACTATTGTCGTCAGTTCTGTTGACGGACTGATAACGCTCTAAGTTAAATTCATCACATAAAGTACAAAAGTCTGAAAATTATCATAGACATATGTACAGTTGCATGTGCAGACGTTACTCAGGATGGGGATAAAATGGAAGAAAGATCTCTCTAGGAACTGGGAGACTTTTCTCCCAGTGCCATTGGTCACGCAGTACATGACCAACACCTATAAATATTTCTTTCACGGGCGAGATCAGCACACATGTCATGTACAAAACTACGTGGATTTTTGAAACCTAAGATATCCCTTCAGTCTCCAAAGGCCATACTCATTGCTAACATAGAAAACCTGTTTCAGCAAATAAGGAACAAAGAGACTACTAATAAAAAATTTGAGTAACTCAAATAATTTCAAAGCTTCTGCTTCCCTAGCCAACTTTCGGTATGTACAGAAGACAGTCTTTTATGAGCGTGCAACGCTGAACAATTTCGAATTGCAGCACCATATTACTACACGATTTATGACCTGTATAAAAACACAAGAGAATACTTACTCAGGAACATTATATAAAATTGAATAAACTTACATTTTCTCCGTTTTCTGATTTAATTCGTAGGGTCGTGATACCATTTTGCAAGGACCTTCTATCATCGTCACCTCCTGACCTATAGAAGAAAATTAAACTCTTTGTTTTACGTAATACATACTGCAAGTTATTGGGGAGTAAAGCCAACACCAATCTTACCATAAAAATGTGATTGCTACGTCAGTAATGGGCTTAAACCGTAGTACGTTTATTGAGGGCCTACTCACGAAACGGAATTGACCGACCGATTTAGGGATCAAGATAACGTTCTAAGAAGAGGGATACAAATAGCAAGCTTACGCTGGTAAAAGCACCGCATTCATATTTAAAAAATCCATATGGATTGACAAACGAGCTCAGTGGCTATTTATCAGGTGGTCACACCTATGATGAAATGAACAAGTGTTACAGAAACGTACAACAAGAGTGCCCCACATTTTACGCACTCCTCGTGTTAGTTTGATTCCCAATAGAACGAATATAATCGTCGGGATAATAGATGACTCTGGAGATTCTATAGGGCTACCATAATACAAGTTTCATAATGCATTACGGTATTTTTTTAAGTCCGTATAGAAATATGTTGAAGCCATGTGCAATCTAAACAATTAAATTAAAATGGAGTGTACAAATACGCCCAGACTACATCATGACTCTTATTGGCCCGCCTTATACAGTTCTTACACAAAACTTCACACTTGTTTCTAATGACATCTACTCCCAAAAGCTGTAATAATACTCCGTACATATTGAAGAATACAAAACTTAAACTGTTATCAGTAAATTAACCTTTTGGAGTTACAATCAAGCGAACTATCATATATTTCAAAAGTGCAAGAATTTTCGCCCCCGTTAAACGACCAGCATTTGATGTAGTTACACAGTTTTATCACGGTTTTTTCTCTTACAACAAGGTGCGTATCCATTACATACGTATACTTGCACGGCATAAGCAGCTTCTTGTATCACTTCAAACGTCATTGGGTTGGTCCTCCGATAAACCCTGACAAAAACCTGATTTTACAAACTTACCTCAATCGTAACTCTTTGGCAGTTTGTGTCTCTATTATTCTTACCTCTGACTTCTCGAGTGAATCCTGGAAGACACAAAAATACAAAAAAAACTTTTTAAGGAACATGCGCAGCCTGCAGCTCTTGGATTTTATTGTAAAATCCAATTTGTTTGATGGTGTAATTACATTGTCTAAAAGCGAAGAAGGGGTGGGGATGAAAACTGCTCAAAATGAGCAGACGGAATTTTTGGAATACTCAGTGGTATGATTCTTTAGCCGCTGTAGGCCGACATGATTGTCGTCAAGCACTGAACAGAGCTAAGACGGAATGTAAAAATAAAGTTTTGTAATATCTGACGAAAGGAGAACGCGTCCGCCTCCTTACAGAGTATATCTTTGCCCCTGTTTGAAGGATCGTTAAAATGAGCAAAAGGACATCATATTGAAAAAAGTAGTAGAAAGGGACTCAGTATTATTTAGCTGTTTAATGATTCACTCAACCTAATAACTTAATAATGTTACTTACAGACGAACATCAATTCTATAACGGACTACAGTTAAATATAATGAAAGTACTTGTGTTTCGGTCTAGGTCAGAGGGAAATGTGACGTTCTGCAGATAATCTTGAGCCTAAACCAGTACAAATAAAATCTGCAAAATGGAGTGACAATTCATGTACTTAAAAAATGTAGGCTACCTCTTTAAGCGGGCCTCGTGCCATTATAAATACTATGATAATAAATGTTTAAGCAACCGCAAACTCGCCACTAAAACTTTCCGCAATGGGAATTCGTCTCGGCTGTCAATACTACGTCACGAAGATGTTACACAACGGAGCCACGAAAATAGAAATTTGAATAAATAATTTAACCCCCGTGACCCACGAAGTGATGACATGTTGCTCCACCAATTCGACTTCGGTGACCTTAAACTACAAACACAGTTTATGTTGCTGGTCACTGCATTAGCTCCAAAACACCAATACAGGTGGCCCATGCACCGACTCCTTTTTCAATTTGAAAGTCAGCAACTCTGTGGCAGGATTATCAAATCAATGTATCAAAGATCCATTGCAAATTTGCGATTCAATACGTGTTAATGTATTTCATGTTTAATAGTATTTAGTAAATTTCAGATTTTTTACGTAAGAGATCAAAATACATGATTTTGTGATTGAAATTTTGTGTGAAGCATAAGAAACAGAAAAGAGCGTTTCTTGTTCGGCAGAAGGATATTTAACAAAGGCTTACCGTTAATTGTTAAAACTAAAACGATTGAAGTACTTTGTGATTCGAGTTTAGGACACTCACTGACCGTTATAAGCTTGATTCCTATTCCGTGACGTCATCTGCACAGTTATTTCGAAAGCCAAAAGTTTGTTGATCTAGTCTCCTTAATAAAGATTTCTTTCCATCAAGGCAGGTCAACTCTATGTACATACTCTAGCGTCATTATTTAGTTGCGAGGAAACGTCTATGGAAAATTAAGTCAGGTTTATGCCTCTGCTTGTGAGCAACACTATATCCGGTATGACAGCTAAACAAAACGTTTCCAAAAGACGTATAAACCACACAACAATACAACTTCGCAACTTACCTTCAAAATATTTTCAATATCTGAACGCACTTCCACCATCCTGCCTTTTTGAACCACTGAAGGTGGTAACTTCTTCAAAAACTGATCTAGTGACTGAGCCTGAGCACCTAGAATTCAAATGTTGATATTGATATATCCGGGAGTTATTTAAACATTTCATGTGAAAACGCTATTAGAATTTGAGTTATCAAACAGCCGGCAAAGACATCCAATTCATCCTATCGTAAATTATGGCATGAGCAGAAAAATAACTAGGAAATTTCAAACTAGAGTTCAAAAACATCTTGATACTTAATTTCAAGCGTGTATCATGGTCATTAAAATCCGGAACAAAAAAATTGCTAAACAGAAAATTCTTGTTACAATGATACGATAATTGCTTCCTGGAAGAATATTTGGCGCGAAAATAAAACTTACGTCATCTTTAATTACGGTTTACTACGGCATACCGTCACTCCTTTTACTATACTCACTCTTTTGGCATGGATTCACCCCACTAGCGCCATCTGTCACTGATTGCCCTCATTTGTGCTTCTCCCCTCATCTCAATATCCATCTTAAGTGAATTATTTAGCCACCCACACAAACACCACACACACACACACACCACACATACGCACATTCACACATACGCACCACATAAGCACACACACACACACACGTTACTTAAATATACATAATGTCAATATAATCCTTTTGATTGGTAATGGTAAAATATTGAAACATCAACATATCAAATATCATGATATACTTATACATAAATGTCTAAACAAGTAGAGAGCTTAACAGAAACAAAACTTCAGATATCACTAGAAGTAGTTTTACGCTTGTTGCGATTCTAAAGTAAAAGGTGAATTTCAATCTACAACTACCATTGTACCTATTTTATGTGCCGAAACGGTAACGACTCGCAAGACGACACTTAGAAACCACTTCTTCATCCTCGATTGACATATGAGCCCTGTCGGCTTTTCATAAACAGGCTCCTCCAAAATGCAGAGTCCAGAGCGGGACCAGAATCCTTGACACTGAGGCGCCTGTTTTACAACTGACCATATAATTTCTGGGTCCTTGTCATTATCGATACGGTCCCCATTGAATTTTGATAATTACGTATCCCTAGAGTAGTATCTGTCCCTAAAGGATTTTACCTGGTTACGATACCTTCCTTAAACGTTCCCTCCCGAGATGCAGAAATATATTTTGCGTATGTTACTCTCCTCCAATAATACTTCCCCTGTGTTAACAAGACTCTCGACGAGACAATTGCCAACTAACGGACAGAAACGCTTTTTTATTGCAACTGCATGCTTTCTCTTATTCCTATTGGGGGGTCAGAAGTCTTCTATTATGCATATTAATAAATGAATAAATGGTCGGACGTTGTCTGTGCAAATATAAATACCTATTATAACAAATCTTCAAACCAAGCTATGGAGATTAGAAGTTATAACGAAATATCTCTCCATCAGGTGTAAGAGATTTCTAGCGACATTATTGGGCACTGATTTACAATAGGATGGATTAAACCAAATAAAATTTGGATTTCTTTTCGTCCGCTTCTTGCCTGGTTATCATTTGGGGTGCAATCAAAACTACTGTTATGCCTGCTTAAGGCTCTTTTGTATGTACTTGCCATGTTCTCTACTGCATGTTTATTGGAACATCGACTAGAAATTCCCCTTTTATTGAAATCCCATTTGCCACCTATCGCCTCCATTTGGCTTTCTCCCCCATCTTGCTACATCAGAGTCACCCCCCAACATCTGAACCAAAATTACAGATACCTCCTACATGTATAGTATACGTATATGTATGACAGTCTGACAAAAAATGCGGAATGTGAAACCTCATATAACTGAAGCGATTTGATTTAATCATCATTGCATTAGATACTAGTGTAGTATATATATACTGCAATATATATTATAATATGTACAGACATACAACACTAAATTTTGGCTACTGAATACCATCCCTCGAAATATTATAGATGCAATTTCGTGCTTTGAATTGGTGATGGAGAAGTTTAAAGATACATAGAAAATGACGCACTATACGTTGTAGAGGCCCATGGCACTGTATATTTTCAGGGCAGGGGATATGAAAGTAATGGAGAGGGAAAGTGTTTGGGCAGTTCAAGGCATAATCTGCGAGATATAATAAGCAGTAGGAGCAACAGAAACTTGCACTCAAAATAGAGCTACTCAAGAGATCTACATTGAGAAACAGAAGAAAACTTGTGTACAGCAATTTTAGCAGGCTGCAAAGAAACGTACACAAAAGAGTTAGGATAGGTGATGCACATCAATTAGTAAGTTTACCGGGGGAAAATATTAGAATACACTAAGAGAAACCCATTTGTACCTTAACGGTTGACCCTAAGTTGACGAAAGGTTAAAGGCATAACAAGGGAGTGATAGATGTGAGTTGTAGCTAGATCTGTTAGGAAGGGTCGCATTTTCTTTATTAACCGAACTCGTATTCGTACTCGTACTCGTACTCGTCGTGGATCTAAACCTCCCTACTTTTTTAGCTCAACTGAATATTAGCTGCTGGTCAGGCGCGTAACAGACGGGGTTTAGGGAGTGCACGTCCTTGGGGCCCCGGCCAGATTGTGATATCATGAGGGCCCCCGCACTTCGATATAATTTTATATTTTATGCGAAATTTGAAAAAAAACTGACAAAACCTTGGTCTTGAAGGCATAAATGCAATTTTTCATATTTATCAAAAATCTTCAGGAGAGAGAGAAGAATCTACCGTCTTCAAATACGTATTTTCTTTTAAAAGCTATATGTTTTAAAAGAGTAAAACGGCCCTAAAAAGGGCTCAAAATAGGAGGTTCAGGGCTATGAACTAGTCAAAATTGCAATGTTTTCCGGACCCCAATGGAAGGCCTTACAACGCCCTCATACACCCCAGCTGTATAAACACTCACTATGCGAGTGGAGGTCCTCACTTACTAATTTGGGGGACCCAAGATGAAAGTGTCCTAGGGGGCCCAACTACCGTTGTTACGTACCTGCTGCTGGTTAAACTATTAGCCTAGTTCCAGATACGTTTTAAAAGTTATAACAGATAATAAATAGAGGCAAAAGACATGCGAGTTAAAGTAAGCAAAGAGGATTTTAAGGTGCAAAATAGCATTCATCAAAAGGAATTTTTACACTCACCTGTGTGCTGATGATATGGTTTAGGGTAACATTTCTTAGCATACTGTCGTTTACAAACTTTTGTTGAGCGCTGCCATAAAGCAGACGATCGCTTCTGCGTTCTTCCTGAAATAGTATAATAAATATATAAGGATATAATAAAGATTAATATTGTGTGACTGCGATTTCAAATGTGTAATGATAGATACACTATATACTAGTTAATAATTTCGCCAAAACACTTCAGGGACTGCACGATGCTAGGGATCAAGGACGACTCTACCTTGTAATGCAATAGGACAACTTTTGACTTTTTACATCTTAATACTTGTGATTATGACGTTTACCCCTAATTCTCTGACAGGGGACAAGGGCGGGCAGCGACGAGTAGGGGACTGTTTTATGAGCTTATAGTACAATAACTCTGGATGCTCTGTTGACGTCACCGTTTGTCGGAGCCCATACCTTCTGGCTTAGCGGGCAAATGGACAATCCATCGGACCACAGTGGCTCGTACACCGTGTCAATAGCAAAATCTTAAGTCTGTGCTGACATCATCAATCCTTGATAAAATACCTACATTTTAAAGGATTTCTCTTTTTCTACCTCCTTATCTAAGGGTACGGTATTCTGCTTGTTATCGTTGTTATACAAAACTTAATATATGATACAAGGCTTCTTCATTTATTGATATATTATTGAGGATATTTATAGTGCTGTGAGACTCCAACAGAAAAGTTTAGTATGTTCGTATTATTTATGATGTTATTGATAAATATTCTACTTATTTCAGAGGGAAATGAAGGAAACAACTCAAGTTAACAGGGAAGGTGATGTCTACTTTTCCCGAGTATAAAGTGGCCCCAGGAAGATTGGGACAGATAGTCGGTTTGCTATTTATTTCCACTGTTAGAGATAGGATACACCAATTACACCTGATGGCCAAAAAATCAATAAACCATGTTGTGACAAACGGCCCTTGCAACTCAAGCTTGTACGGCACTGGATAGCTGTTGCGCTGAATATTTGCACCTGAAAACGTCATCATAAAATTTTCGCGTCAGAATAAAAGAGGAGCCAGCAATTCAAATTATAGTCGGAAACCACTAGAGAAAATTCGTCGGGTAAGAACAAACGTTTTTGTTATTTTCCGACGACTTTTGCTTTGGCATATGTCATCAAATTTTAACTTTTACAGCCAAGTAGTAGCGTTCGCATGCAAGAAAACCTGCCTTTAACATACCAGACGCTTGTCTGGCGACGGATATTACTCCTATGTGAAGCAGGCTTAATGACAAATGGACATGTAATTTACAAGGACCCCGTGCTATTCGATTCATATCTATAATTCGTCCAAAAATAATAATTTGATAATAATGATCTACACTTATATTGCGCCCGGTTTCCTAATAAAATGCTCCAACGCGCATTACAAGATAAAACGCTGGGAATGTACTTGATATAGGATATAAAAACGACAAACATGCTATGAATGTACAATTTTCAATGTAATGTTCAAAACCTATGGATAAAATGCTACCTTAAAAAGATGTGTCTTCATTAGCGATTTAAAATCATTGATATACAAAATAAAACTCAATGCAAATCAAGGCAAACAAAACACAATACAAAAATTACTATGCCTGTAACGTAATATTAGAATCTATTCTCTCCCCTATACTTTGGGTTCCTTTTAACTACTCCATTCAAAGCAGTCTTGTACATGTTATGTCTGAGAGCCTCTGTTTCAGAAAGAGAAGTTGTAAAATTCACTTATTTTCCGTTGTTATGGTAACCTCAGCATGGATAGTAAAAAGTCAAGGCACTGCAAATAGTTTGAGAGCGGTTTCACAGCCAAGGAATTTGGTACTAATAGCTATCCGCAACCATATTTCTGCATTCTACCGGAGCAGATTGATAATCAAATATCCTCAACATAAATAGATCGAGGATATTCAATGCCAAGAGTCATCCGTTTCCTTTAAACTTAGATTATTAAATTACGATTCCAAAGAACTAAAGGACCCTAAAGTAAAATGGATCAATATCTAACAAACCTACTGGGACACATCGTTCTGTGAAGCATAGATGTTTATGCAAGTATTGGCTTTGCTAATTTATGCCAAAAACTCAGTTTGCTGGTTCTGTAGTTTTAGTACACTGAGGCAGAGATTATAGTTGAAATTCTCTGTTTAAAGGAAGTCATTTTTTATCAGAATTATTGGCATATCTCAGATACGACAATACAGTTATAAACATTCGTCACTGTTTTAAATTTCGTAAAGTGTAATTACCTTCACAATTCTGCACTAAGTTGTATCCAACGTTCATTTCCTCGTTAAGTCTATCTTTCTTTAAACCGTTCTGACCAGCTGGTTTTAATCTCTTTCTGAGGCTGAGGCTCTTTCCGGATTCCGCATTTACGCTTTCCTTGTAAAAGAATCGTGACTCATCATTTAAGCAAAATAGCGTTGTATGTAACGGGTGAGGAAACAATAAAGTTATTAGATGACATCGTTATCCAAATACTAACAAATCAAACAAATATAATTTGGCGGTAGATAATAAAACAGAACAACACTTCAGGATCCTATGGGAGTCGAGGTCGTAGCAAAATTTAGGTTCAGTTTTGACGAAAAAGTAAATACAATTCCACAATTGAAATGTGGGGGGATGTCGCTCTTGCGAAAAGTCAGTGCAAAGCTACGCAACTGCGTCACGCAGCATCCATTTCCAACAAAGGTATGTGCTGTTAGACAAAGTTTGTGAAAGTGTTGCACGATTTACAAGTCATTAGAGAGTTACAGAATAAATTTCATCAAAGTGTTCAGAATTTTAGAAACCATTTGGAAAATAACCTTTCAACCTCTGCTATTGGAACTACTTGTGTACGATCAACCATATAAGATAGATTAAACGATAGTATTGCACTTTTTATCAACCATGACAGAAGAACTTTCACCATCCTATAATTAGCTTGGGATTCATTTTGTCTGAGGTAGGTGTCATCACTTGGTTTGACTGCCAGGGAAGTAATTGCCTTACGAAGATGTGCAGGCAAAACTACAGTAGTACTGAGTTACCAATCTGCCTGCATTTCCTCGGAAACAAGACACGGGCCTACAGTTACCAAGAGTTCTCGTTCAGGGAATTAGAAAAGACCAACAGTGGTCTTGATCTTGCCTCTCTTGAAGACAGACACGCAATCCTTATTTAAAGACATGAGATTGTTTACAACTCAATTACATTAAAAGCACATTAGTTACAGAAAACGTTTCACTTAAAAAGGGATATTTTGATAGAGTATTACAATCTACATGTTTCCTCTTTACACTTTAGACAATTTCTCTCATCAGTGTAGAGTCAAACTGTCTGACAATAATAAACCGGATACGTGCTCAAACTTTTGTTTTCTGCCTTAAACACTTTTTCTTTACTTGTCTTTCAGTTGCTACAATACTACTATTACTAGTATTGTTTCTGTTCTAGTGGTCGCAAATCCTACTAGTCACCGCAGTATCCTACTAACTTGGATGAAATTGGGTCCTCTCCATTGTCTGCTTGATACAGATCATCTGTTAAACACCCTTTTGAAAGCATCCAATGAATATAGATGTCTAGACCTACATGCTTTCAAATACAACATCCTTCTGCCAAAGTCTTCACCGTTACCCTAGCAAAGTGGCGTCCGGGTACTATGCCTTACTAAAGGTCAATCCGTGATATTTACCCAGCACTGCTTATTATGTATTAGCAGCTAACCTCTATATCTAGATGCCTTTCCCCTATCCGCAATCCAGGGAGCCGATGGATGGAAGGGCAGCGATAATTGCGCATTCTGGCCCCTTACAAGAAACATAGTCTGAAAGTATCATCGAGAAGAGAGGACGTGAAATGTCAGTTTCTGAAAAGGCACTGGAATAAAGAAAAATGTGTAACAGCTATTGATTGAACCTTTAACCAAAGCTATTGAGGCGTTCTCGATGATACCGGGTAACTTTCAATGGCCTTTAAACAGATAGACGGGCCAGATGGCAGTCCTTTCTTGGTCAAGTCACATGGCTCAGAAGGGCTGATCTCCAATTGTGTTGAGCTTGATGTCATGTCCACCGAGGGATGATTGGGACCTAATGTCGCCACTAGAGAAATTATCTATTGTGACATAAAAGGTCACCCTAGCTTAGTGGGTAGAACGCACACCATAATATTGTGGGTCACGGGTTCGATTCCCGGTGGTGACATATTTTCTACTGTTCTATTTAAATACGAATCTAGTCTGCAGTAAAAATCTTCAATAGGAAAAATTTTAAATCTTGAAACGTACATGGTGTACAGAACGAAACAGATAAAATTAATTGTGATATTGCTATCTAACACAAACAATAATTTTGCTTTTCTTCTAATTTAGCACTAAACATGCTGATTCTGTGAGTTCCCTGAGTATGTGTTGCACCAATGCTCTAAACTTGCTTACATTGGTTCTGTATGGCAGTGGAGTACCGGGAACCTTTGGTACTACTTATATTATTTCTTCGTTTTAATGTTGATTTTTTCTTTGTGGCTTGGGCTCTGGCATTTCTAAGGGATCTACCCACCCTGATCTGTCTGCATTGTAAAGCTAGGGTGCCTATATCATTCTCTATACTTTTCAGTCAGGCTTTGCTTAGGACTTCCTCATAGACCAACTTTACTGACTTTCAAATGCATGACTCCCCCTCCCGTGCCAATTCTGCAATTCCAACATTGTCTGTCCACTTCATAGCAATCATTTATCTTTCTCAATATCCTTCCATCACAGCATCACATTATCTGCTTCTGTCTGCGAGTGAGATTCAACGCCTCCACTCTACTACAATATAACTAGTCTTGTGCTAGCATCGTATACAGAAGTTCTTTTTCCTATAGCACATGTTTATTTACCAGACCACTTACCTCCCTCCATTTTGTCCCTGCCATTGATATTCCATCTCTCTCCACCCACTCATCAAACTCTAAATTGTCTCCCCGACTAATTGTCTCTAACTATACTATCCCTATCACACCACCCATCAGCACGATAGGCTCCTCCCGCACGGGAACCTCTTCTCTCTTCAAGCCAAAAGCTGGGCAACATATGTTGCCATGCGGTGCAATTCTCCTGAGCACCTCTTATACAAGTACAATAGTTTCAAACATCTTGAACGAATTCCGAGCCATGGTTTCAACACTATGCAGCTATTACTTTCACAAATGAAAAAAGTGTCGTTCTTGTAACCCAAGTTACTGCAAAATTATATATACTTTGCCAAAATATGCTAATGGGAGAATGGAAGACAACCAGAAGAAAGAGCAGTTCTTTCACTAGGCGATACTTACTCCTTCTTTTAAAGTAAGGTATCTGTCTCTCCCAAGGTCTCCAGCCAGTGGAGTGCTGTCTGCACTTTCCTCGTTATGTTGTATCCTTCCCTCTGTCACTGTTCTTTTCCTTGTCCTTTTTTCTTCGGTCCCTCCACCTGCTTCTCCGCCTTTTTTTGTCTTCTTCCCACTTGCAACTGTAGACAACCAGCTCTTCGTTAAGTGAAACTAGTAACTTCTAATGGTTTAACTAACAACCTCTTTTGTGCAACTTATCACAGTGATTGATACTCACAGTCTTACTTTACAGTAGACAAAACATGTTCAACCCAACCTATTGTTTGTTAACCATACGTATTTTTCATAGGTACCGTCCTAAATAGTTAAAATGCGGGGCTGTGTGATGCGCAGCAAATGCCACGCACACTATTATTTTCCTCTACGCTGCTACGCAAGATATAATTTTGAATTAAGTGCAAACATTCACTCTGCTGAAAATATCCAACCAAATGTTATAATGACCGTTATCAAACAATTAACAAAATTAATAAAGTTTCTGGTAACATAAACCAACATTTATATGTTGGAAGGGAGGCACAGCCCCCTCCCCAACATTTTTCAAAATTTTAAAAAAGGGGGCACAGCCCCTCTGAGCCACACACACACACGCACACAAGCAAACACGCACACACGAAAACACGAAAACACGCACACACGTACAGTCCATCTCTGGTATTTTTGTGTTTATTAGGACTCATTTTTCTCAAAGCAGCCATACATCAAAAACAGTTGCTCTAATCCAATTCTTAGCTCAGTCTCGCTAACCTTAACTCTGCTTTAGACCCTTTTTACACGGGTACGGATCCAAACTGGTACGGGTCCAAACTGGTACGGATCCAAACTGGTACGGATCCAAACTGGTACGGATCCAAACTGGTACGGATCCAGACTGGTACGGATCCAAACTGGCACGGATCCAAATTGGTACGGATCCAAACTGGTACGGATCCAAACTGGTACGGATCGGCCTCGCGTTTACACGGGACCTGGTGGATCCGAATATTATTATCGCTGTCCAATCGCTATCAGATCGCTAAAATCAAGGCTATTACCATTGCAACCGCAATCAGAAAGATGTTAAAAAAGGATAATAAGAAAGATTGGCCGAGTTTATTAGTAACTCTTTGGAGCCGAACCCCCTTAAAGAAGCGCGTGTGACATGGCGGCAGCAACACCGCCCGTCTTGTAGCAATAACAAGTAAACATGCAAACATTTATAGAAAGCTTGCGGATATCAATTCAAATCAAATCGTTAGGGTCACCTCAGTGGGACTATATTAAGCAATAACCAGTGGCGGATCCAGCAGTTGATCGATGCGGGGCCGGAAGGGGGGGGGGACTTTAAAGGGCCGATTTTAATGCTCCACAAGATGAAAAAAGACGCTAATTCAACTTATAACAATGGTACCGTGTTTCAGCCTACAGCACAGACAACTCCCCGGCGCACTTCGTGGTGTGGGTACTGGGTACTACCATCACTAGATCTGATGGCCAGAGACTCAGAGCTGCTCAAAACTGGTGGCGAGAGGGGGGGCCTTGTTCTTCTAACTTTTCATAAAAGAGGGTTGGCACCTCGAATACAAATGAGTGAGTTGAGTTAGTTAAGAATACTTTTCAAACTCACTATCATCTGCATCAATTAATCGCCACACAAAGCAGCACCATAGTGCATAACACGCAAAATTGCACTTAAATTGTGGTACGAATAGATCCCAAATAGAAGAGCATTCCAGTTTGGGTTAAGGCGCATAATCTTGTACAACCAGTGGTACAAACTTGCAAACTTAAATGAGTTGGCGACATCCCAAACGTTTTTGGTTCGTTTGTCACCTCCTAATTCCTAATTCCATCAGAAATATTGATCAACGCAAAGAATATTTGAAGATTGCTTTATTAATATGCAGTACAATGAAGTGAATTTCTATAAGTAAAGGTAATGGAGAGTCCCTTACTCTGCTACAGAGTGGAGGAAATGTGAAGTGGTAACGAATCTCATTTTCTGAGGCAAGGGATGGTGTGTTAGAAATAAAGCCAAGTATCCACTTTCCTGCTGTGTTCGTGGTTAAAGTTTTCCAAATTAACGGCCATATCCTTAACCTGGAACATCCTATACCAGCTCTGCCGCAACTGAGCTACCTCGCTTGCCCCTTTACTCCTTTCCCTTCCATCTCTTCTTACAAAGAATTTGATAGTATCATGTTATCGACATATAATCTTTGTTATACTTACATTGTCCTCCCTCACAGAATTTTTGTCCGACTTTCCTTACAAACTCGTCGGAAACAAGTTCGTCAAAGTTTTTTACATTATAAACTTTGTCTGCTGACCCTGTGATTAATTCTAGCTGCTTGATATCAATAGCCTTTCCTACCCCAACGGCATAGATGGGAATGCCTCTTTCATGTAAAAGTTGCGCAGTCTTTGCAGGATCAAGTACTTCTCCAGTGTCTTTGTCCGTTCTTGGGTTCTGCTCCCCGTCTATTGAAAATTCAAATAGTAAATGCTTCATTTGCATATGCACGAAATAGAAGTCTGAAACATTAGGGCAATCTCTCAATCAAAGACACCTGACGAGCAGCGGGCCCGATTTTGAAACTACCCTAAATAAATAACAAACAGACTAAGTGAAGGGCAGCTTGGGCCGCTAAGAGCAACGTCCATAAATTTAGCTTGTCAGCAAGAGAAGTAAGCCATGGGAAAGGGCTCAATTGCCCAGTAGGGCCGCCCTTAATTGATCGTGGAAAGAATCTATCATCAATGAGAATAGATACTACATACATTCCTTCGCAGAAGGCCGAGAAGTGACATGTCACTAGGGTACCATACAAAGATTTAAGTCATCTTTGGGCGCCTAAATGGGAGCTTCTTACCAGCTTCTTTACCAATTTTTCACAACTAGACATTTTGAAACATTATGGGCGACGAATCTAAGTGATGAAGGTACTACTACACATTGCCTAAGGCTTAAGGCGAGGAATGTAGATTGTAAATAGATTCTCTAAATCTCCTTGCCTGCAAAATAATTTTTTGTCCTTTATTACGCGTTATAAGGAACAAAGTAGTTTTACTACCATTCCTTTATGATAACGTTTATACAACAGTCTCAGGGGCTGCATTGTAAAAGTGTTCAGTTACATTTTCCAAGTTCGCCTTACAGCGTATTTTACATACACATTCTTGCTACAGGCCAGCCCTGAAATTATGAGAATATGAGTTGCTATTTTTAGGAGATCTGGGGAGAACATTGCTCTCAGACGTTTTGAGCATGCGCACAATCGTCTTCGCATTTCTCCTCAGAAACCCTCCCAGACGCAGCATATCACAGGGAACAGAAAAAAAACTAACCCTACATGGATTGGAAGCTGTGATGGGAAGTAACTGTGCCTGCAGTACTATCTCTCGTTATTATTAAATATTTCAATAACCACTCAGCTAAATATTTTCGAATATTTTGAGATTGATTACGATTAGAGCAGAATCATCTAAGAAACGACATTTTGGAAAAATCGTAGAGTTACATCGCATATGCCCTCTTAGTTCAAAAACCTGGAACACTATAGTACGTCGAGGGGAACTGAAGTAAACATACTTCAGGTCATCGTGCTAATCAAATACAACTTAACTGTTTTAACATTACAACACCTTTTTCAGTACCACGACAAAGCAGTCTGTTTTGGCCTGCGGCGCACGCTAACTAGAAATAAATAAAAGGAAAGGCGATCATGAATGCTACATAGTCAGGCGCGTAACAGGCGGGGGTCACGGAGTGCATGTCCTAGGGACCCCGACCAGATTATGACCAGATTGTGAGATCATGGGGCTCCCAGCACTTCTATATAATTTCTTACTTAATGCGAAATTTGAAAAAAAAATAACAAAAAGATAGCTTAAACGCGGTATCTTTTAACATAGTAAAACCGCCCTAAAAAGAGCTCAAAATAGGGGTTTCAGGGCTATGAAATAGTCAAAATTGCAAAATTTTCCGGACCCCCATGGAGGCCTTACAACGCCTCTAGACACCCCAGCTGTATAACCACTCACTATGCGAGCGAAGGTTCTCGCATGCACTAATTTGCCCGGGGCCCCATGGCGAAAGTGTCCTAGGAGCCCCAACTACCGTTGTTACGCGCCTGTGCATAGTACAGAAAATCTTCGCATCACTCTATATGCTTCTATTATTAATACCTACCGGTAATCAAGATTGTCACTTTCTTCATTCCTGGTCTCGACCCACCCTCAAGAGTGAAGAGTTCATCATTAGCAAGTTTCAAAGCAAGGTCTATTCTGGTCTGATATCCATACTTCGGTAGGTTTGTCACAGCAAAATTAAAATCCCTCAAGTTAATATAATCCTTAAAGTTAATCACTGTTCGAACATAATTTTTCGAGCTGAATAATATAACACCACCGTGTGAACCTGCTTCTGAGATATTAAACTTTGTTGCGATTCTTGTGATAAATCGCTTCTCATTGTCGTATATCCTGTCACTGTACACACTGCCGGAACTGTCCATCAAAAACGCAATATCTGCAACATAGGGGCATTGGTTCTCTAAGTCATCTGGAAAAGAGATAAAAATAATACATATATTTTTTCATAAGCAACTGAAATCAAAGTCGGAGAAATATTAATCAACATAGGGGAATCTGCAACATAGGGGCATTGGTTCTCTAAGTCACTTGGAAAAGAGATAAACATAAATACATATATTTTTTCATAAGCAACTGAAATCAAAGTCGGAGAAATATTAATCAACATAGGGGAATCTGCAACATAGGGGCATTGGTTCTCTAAGTCACTTGGAATAGAGATAAACATAAATACATATTTCATAGGCAACTGAAATCAAAGCTGAAGAAACTTTAAGCAACTCCAGAACTGAGGTTTGTGTCCGGTAAGAAACCTGAAAATTCTAATCGTGAACTTACGACCACGGATTCTCAACCTCGGAAAGTATATTATTCCCCATTGAGCTACCAAAATTTCTAAGTAACCCCCTCAATCCATATAAAATTGTCATCGTTTCTCTTCATCGATATGAAACGAGTAAATAAAGAGTCAAAACGTGATTACCAAGTGTAAAACGAAAATATGAGCAAAGTGGAAATAAATGGAGACTGTATTTATTTATCTTTTGTTCGGTTTTTTAATTTTAACGTAAGAAAAAACAATGAAACGTGCTGTCAGTTGTTTACCCCTCTATCTGTAAGTTGCTGGTAGTCTCTCAAAGACTCCTAGTAAGCAGTGGGCCAGATATTGAAACTACCCTAATTAAAGATTTAATTCAAACCACCAAGCAAGCTAACTAATTGATAAAGGGTAGCTGGGACGCCCAAGGGTAAAGCCCCATAATTTAGACTTCTGGGCAGAGAGGCAAGCCATGAGGCAGGCTCAACCGTCTAGTAGAATCGCCTCTCGTGGATTATGAAACGAATCTGGCATCAATAAGAGGAGATACTACAACCATTCCTTGCCAAAAGCCCGACAAGCAGTTGTTGGTTGTAAGTTGTTGGCTCCCCCTAGCTGTAAGTTGGACCCCCCTTGTACCCCTTGTCTAAATTTTACTCCCTTCAAAACATCAAATACCCCCTATGGGAGTCCCTGGACCCCGTTAAGAAACACTGCTGTAGACTATATTTTGGAGGTAAGATATGTGGCTCACGTGAGGATGCTCGAAATCAACCCTTACATTAGTTGGTGCCTCCGAAAGTGAGGTTAATATATACTTGTTCTACTATCCCTTATCCTCACACCGCTCCTTATTTTACGTTCAAAACGAACATGCTTGTAAAAACACTGAGCAGCTAGTGACGCAACTTCAGTCCTGTTTCCAGCATTAAAATAAAGCAACTAGAGATTTCACCGAAAACCTTGATGTAGTAAGTTACATCTGAAAGAAGCCCGTGTACTACAAAAACGTAATATATCTGAAAATAAACCAATTTGTAAAAACCTACGAAATCCAGAAAATTTTTAAGTATCCGTCAAACTGCCGTCCGTTACCATCTTCTTCCAAAACGCTCCTTACAATAGGGTACTAAAAACGATGACGTCATAACACCGTCTTTTCCACGACAAGAAATTATTACTTTATACATCAAAGTGGCAGACAATATTCAATTGGAATGCATTCATTGCACAGATGCGGTTGACGAGGGGTATGTAAATAGGACTGGTCATTTATTTACTAAGGGCAGTAATACTTCACTTTCCCTAAGCGTAACACACGTTGGGCGTGAAGTGGACTAACCACTTGCATCATCATATATAGCCCGTATGTTTGTTTCCTTGCTTAGCTAATTATTTTGGATAATTTTCAAACTACACTTTCGCTTTTACGGTCCTGATTTGCTCTTACGGCAGTCCCAAATCGGTACATCGACGGGGGAATTGATGATAACTGAGAGCAAATCACATCAGGACAGCACCACGAAAATGACCCTAGCTATTGAGTACTAAAGTGTGACCTCACAATTTTATGAATATCAGAAGTTTGATGATATTTTGATCTGGTTACGTTCTTCTTGTTGATATGGATAAACTGCCCAAAATTGAGAACCGTATCTTGAACAATCGTCAAGATACACGCTTTCAAACTTTGAATCATGTCTATCAAACCAGGTTATTTGAACCCAGTTCACAATTTTATGAACTGAGTGAAGTTAAAAGTGTTTCCTTAAGGTCTTTTGCGAATTAAAACAGTCATTTCTCACAGTTGATATGAGACTTGAACACAATATTTCGTATACAGGCTTTCGTTGACAGGGTTAACACTGTGATGTAGTTATAATTGGGATTCCTCAAATAATGTTTTTTGTGACGTCATCGCTTTAGTACTCTATTATGAAAGCTCTAAGTTTACAATGGATACGTTCGCGTAAAAGAAATGCTATGATCATACTTCCATGATACATCAATACCACGAACTTTCAGGTTTTGAAAAGCAGTTGTTTGACTTCAGGAAACAGAAGAAAGTAAAATTTTGCAGTCAAATCTATCTTCCTGTGAATTCATAACCTCGCAATCATAGCGAAAATGGTGTGCAAAATGAATTTTCTATTTTTGCAGCACCAAACATTTCAATAACTGTAATTCATCCATTGTATTTTTTAAACCCTTTAACAGCCTATTCATTTCTTTTAAACAGTGTTCTATGTATGCATATAGGCGAGAACCGGAGAAAAGATTTACTACAAAAATATAAGGGCAGTTTTTAGGGCGAAGTTTAATCATTACAGTGATGCATGTGCACATTTATTGTCACTTGGATCTTGTACAAAACATAGTTGAAATATAGGAAATTTTATCAGAGAGAAACAACAAATTTTGTATTTCCCTATCTCATTAAGAAAATCGAAGAAAAATAAAAGAACCTTATTCCTAAAATCCGAAAAGTGTGAAAATTCTCCTTGCAGAAAGTTACCTCGTTCTCATTGAGACGACATGAAGAGTCCCGGTGTTATTTTGTGCTTGATGGTCTATTTTTCAAGTCGATTTGTAAAGAAGGATTGGTAAGTTTCACTTGCTGCAAGGTTAACATAAGCCTATATCCTGGACTCTTGCAGTTAGGACACAAACTCATTTGTTGACGTGGCTCGGTGAATCAACTTCGGGGACTTTAGCGGGGAAGTTAAAATCAAGGCGAGTAAAAAATTAACTCCCTATTCTAACTTAAACTAATGTAACAGTATCCCTCTTAGGAAAGTTACTTTCTATGCACATCTAAGAAGTTGTTTGAAAGACCAAGGTAACACGTACCTCAACGGATCAAGGAAAATGAAGGTAAGCCATTTACTAGCAGTACAGTCATCACCAGTACAACCGTCACCACTTACATAACCAGTGTGTCCAAAACCACAATTGCCATCTTTACCATCGACATTACCATCGCCACTACCACAGATATTACCACTACACCTTTTGACTAAAGCATCTCTCTTAGCTATTATCAATTTTGCCGGGAATGAAAATCAAAATAATTACTAAATATCTTTCTGGGTATATTTCCATTAAAATTCATTTATAAGGATGCCTTATCTCTACAGGTAATTTTCATGAGGGTCCTTGAGTAAATATTACAAACAAACATACAAGAAACATTAAAAATAATGATAGTACAAGATAATATAATACAATAAAATATATCTTTGAGGATTATATATAATGGCAATGTGTCTGCTGAGAATATATATATATATATATATATATATATATATCTATATCTATATATATCTATCTATTGTATAATCAAGAATATTGCTTGAATTGATCGTGCTCAATTATGTTAAGGGGAGGGTTATCAATCCATTATTACGTTTTGTATGTTTTAGTACTTCACTGCTGGCGTTACAATAATTCTTTTGCCAAGAGAACATAATTAAGGGAAAGTCGAATATAGCAAGATCAACAAAAGCTTCCCACCGAGGACGAACAGGGAACAACGTTATTTTGCCGTGAATTGCAAAGCTCATTATATGTGTAAATCGCACTGTCGGTACAGACTCAGGGCGAGATGTATTTGTTAGGAAAAAAATAAACAGTGAGATATTTCGCAGCAGTGGAGTTGAATTTCTGAAGGTTTGAAGGATTATCTAGGATTGACGAGGAGCCATGGAGATTTGGCTAGAAGCTGTATTTTTTCTCCATTTCATGCTTAATTTGTGGCTACTGAAGAAACTCATATATATTATAGGACAGCGTCAGGCTGTAATGAGATGCTGGGGGATCTATTAATGGTTTCTCCTTCCTCGAGTAAGAAATACAAAGGGATTTTAGCTTCTTTTATTACAGATATTGGTAGAAGTGAGGTCTGAATATCGTAGACAATAGGCTGTTTCTGACGATCAGTTTCCTAGATATGATGATGAAATACTCGTATGCTGAAGTATTGGTTATAAACTCATCCCTGGCAACGTTAATAAACATCTTTTTTCCCACGGAAAACAAGTATTGATTATGAAGAACAGGGAATATTACATAAGAAGTAGTTGGCTCTCGTTGTTGACCGAACGTACAAACATTTTCCCGTTATTTCTTCTCCCTTTCCAAAGGCATTTACTATCGAGGGTAACATAGTTTCTACGTCGAATTTATGAACAAACAACATATGATACCCCTCTCTCGAAGAAAAAGAACAAAGTTTTTGTCTGACAGAAACATAGAAGACAATTACACTATCTAATTTCTATTTCTCGAGAATGTTTTTAAAACTGAAAGATGTTGCTTTAAATTATCAGAACTAGAAAGTATATATATAAAGTATATTTTGCTCTATTAAATTGTCATATACCTTGAGTCATTTCAAGGGGTTAACAATTGCATTCGAAATCTGGTTTTGTAAAATTAAAGCAGGGTAATTTCTTGCGTGTGAGAGACAACGGCTACTCAGATGTTGGAATCACTATTTTCTACTTGTATAAATACAGCAATATTTTTAGGTCTTATTAAACACACTGTGTACCGTTCCTCCATATTTCTCTTTCCAGATCCCTTTACGGTATATAGTTAACAAATAACTGGTTATGAAAAGAGATCAGTGTCTTTCAAAGGTAGAAAACTTTACAGTGAACTATCACTAAAAATTCTAAGGATTGAAAGTTTCTAAATTTTTTCGGGCGCAAGTCAAAGAATATTTATTGTAACTCGCTTTGCTATTTCCTTCTTCGTAGGATTTTTTTGTAAGTTTTAATTTGTGGTGTTATTTGCTATCCTGTCTTTACCAAGACACACTTTCAAAACGCCCTATTTTGTATTTGTGGATTTTAGTAGTTTTGAGTAGAACACTAGATAAATAGAAAAATATGTCATCACCGGGGATCGAACCCGATGTGATATTTTAGTATGTTGTTCAAAAATTAAATATAAACAAATGACAAATTACAAAATAATCCATTTCCTACACGTTGCCACCGTTAATACGAAAATCCAAGAATACAGTAAGCAGTTGTTTTATCAACGATGGGAAAAAATGCGGGCAGACTTTAACTTTAGTACAAGAGCAACTTGGAGTGTAACCGTGATGCACTCCATCAAGAAAATTCCTGATTTGGCAAGGCTACAAGACCTGAAAACCACCGTGTTGCTAGTCGAAAACAATGGGCACTACCACAATAAACATCTCTTGAACTGAGAAAAAATTACCAATTTAACTCTTATTATTCGGGGCTTCATCTTCTGCTGCTTTCTTTCATTTGGCCAGTAATGTTGTAAGCTACCATCCCCTACCTACCACAAACAACAGAACAGCGAAAACGAATTTATCAACAAACAACATATGATACCCCTCTCTAGAAGAAAAAGAACAAAGTTTTTGTCTGACAGAAACATAGAAGACAATTACACTATCTAATTTGCCTCTCGTGTTTCTGACTTGATGCGAGAGTCTGTCGTGTTTACATCGGAAACTCGTGATGTAACCAAAGCAAGGAGATCAGTACTACGTACTATTAAATGTACGTCACGTATTTGCGCCTTTGTCTGCTTTTATATTTGGTTCCTTGCACTCACCCATACATTCCCCCTCGACCTTCCCAATTATAGAGGAACCAAGGAAGTCCCTGTTCATTACAAGAACTGTTTCAGATTTCTAACGCATCGTTTCACACTTATTATGCAAAATATTGACGACTATCTCTTTCCACCTGTGTAACAAGAATCTCTGCAGCAAGAGTTATCTCCAAAAACTCTACAGCACTAGTTTCGGCACTCGCACCTGGAACTAACATCTTAAAACTTACTGTCATGCTGGGTAAACTTTAAGACTTCAGAGCCCACTTACACCGCCGCTTTTTCTCTTTATCATGCTTAATTTCATATCTTGTTCTTAAGATAGTTACGAACGTTAGTTTGAAACTTCCAACCGTAGTTAGTACATTACCAATGCTTTTTAAAAATAATGTTGCTATTGCCATCAACTAATAAACTACAAAATGCCGACTGAAGTATTGAAAATCGATAGGAAGTAAATATAGCATTGTATTGCATATGTGATATGGCAATGTCAAAGTGTTGTGACAAAGACACACATTTGGTTTAAGAGTTTCAATCCTGTTAACTTAACTATGTATTTTTAAGAAATAACTTCAAATATGTTCCGATGCAAACTAATTTGCAACAAATAAAGATTACAAGACTGTAGTTCCAATCATGATTTTATTAGACATTGCATTACCATCAAAAACTACACGTGGAAAACCTACCAACTTCTTAGAACTGTTTGTTGAGGAATGTAATAGGAGATTTTTATTATCGATCGCAAACAAACGTTTTGTTTACTTTCATTGAAAAAAATATGGCAATATAGTTCATCGACAGTAATAATAGCTGCAACAACAATACATCCTGCTCATCATTACAAGTAATTATTTAACTTTTGTTTACTACAAGAACATTTACAAGAATGGCAATTCGTTTCACCGGCAGTTATAATAATTCAAGCAGTAATCCATCCTTCTTATCATTACAGGTAATGCTTTAAAATCTTGATCTATATGAAAACAATTTTAGTAATTACTTCAAAACACGACGTTCTGCAGTCGTATAATAAACACGAGTTTAAACACTCGCATCACCTTGCTATGTCTAAACGAGTACGTTCAGCGTTGATTTCAAAACATTACGCAACCAGTAAAACTTATTTGGCTCAGCTCATTATTAATATGTCATTTTAGCTTAATTTGCAAAATCTAAAGTCCTTCACCTTACCGAACTGTACCTTAAGCATTCAAATTGATACAAAACAATCAGTAAGCAAAAATACACAAAATCTGTACATATGTTTTCTTCGATGACAACATTGTAGATACACCGTAAATAAATACCTGATAGGAAGATAATACTTACTCGACTGTTTATTTCTTGTTATCCTGATATAGACAGAGAACTATCTCCATAAACTACAGTAATCAACCTTTCACTTCCAAGAACTGATAATATTTTACTGTGTTTAGTTTTGAGACGGTATTACAGGCAGTACAGTTGATGTCTGCTTGGATGATTTAGGGACCACATCTGATGCACGGTGGGAAAGTAGAGTCATGGTCGGTATCAGAAGATAAAAAGATAATATGCAGGGGGAAAGTGATTCAAGATTGTTCATTTTTTAAGTTTACACTGGCTTGACTCCCCACTCCCCAATGTCTTCTATAGATACGCTTTTTTTCTTCAGTATAAATAGCAACAATTTGAAGATTGTGATATCGTAATTGGCATTGAGCGGCAACAATTAGTATTCCGTCTTTAAGCTACAACTATCAAATAACTCTTTTTATGTTCTAAAGTTTGGAATTTATACTTAAGATAATGCTCGTAGAAGGATTTTAAAATCTAAAATAAAATAGTTTATTGTAAACATCGTGCAAGATATATCATATAGAGGGCATCCAAACAAAGGCAAGCTAAACTTATTTCTTGCAAAAATATGATATAACACGTTTGTTCCCTTTCTTCCATTTATATTTCTACGACATGAAACCTTTGTGGTTTGTCTGTCTAAGCTGAGAGGATTTTGTATAATTATTTTAGATTTTTTATTTGCTGGTCAAGATAAGCTAAGTTGCATAAATCAAACGTAATTATGTCCTAGAACTCAAGATCAAAACCTTCGTAAGCGTATCCCATCTACTGAATCATTTTTCCTTTTCTTACTAACATAAACTGCAACTACTTCGTTTATGCCGAGGCACACCCTGTTTGTTATAACGAAGCAACCACGTTTACGAAATCAAGTCCTTCTTTCTCTTTGAGGACGGAATAAAGTGTGTTTCATGATAGTATTTGCGCACAAACAAAACATTTGGCGTTTAAGAAATGTTAGCTAACCATTGACAATTGCTGCCTTTCGCTTAAGGGCATCACATACAAGGAAAATTTTTTAGTACCACATCTTGCAAGTATCTCGAAGTACTCCAGCTCAGTGGTGGGTGATAGATCAAACATTTTAGTTATTGCTACACTAATAACGTTTGCTCTGGAAACGTCATGACAGTATAAGCTTCAATGATTAAAGTACTCAATTTCCCCCGGAAAAATTGCGTTACATTTCCCAATAATATCTACATTTTGCCACCTATATTCTTCACAATTGGGGTATACATAAAAAAATAGTTTGTCAAAGTTTAGCAATAGTTTACTGTATATAACGAAACCTTCCTATGGCATTGATAAAATCCCTCAATTATTAACAAGTTATTTAAAATGCATATATAACCTACATTTAGCACAAATTGTTACCTGGAGCGAATGAGAAATCTGGTAGTGTGACCGACTGCGAAGTACTGCTTATGATTGTCTATAAAGAAAGCTTTGAAATGTGCTACAAACTCTAGTTTCATTTATATTTAAGTTCGACTCTTGAAAACCTATCGGAGACATCATCATATGATTTGATGATATTGCAGTCCTGTAAGCATTTATGGGCAATCAATATAACGATTTAGTTTACTATGAAAACAGATATTCAACGCGGTAGTTACCTGTTATTGAATGCATACGTTCACCATTGCCTTCATGTAATGAATCAAATTGTGTGGCCTAGCAGTGGTAATCCAGAGGGCAACTCAAATGGTACCTGTCACATGTTATTTACAAACTGAAGCGGCTGTCTTTTTTGTTTAGTATATACATACATTAAGCCTATATGTTTGGAAGCAACGCATATGATTCAATGTAAAAATTTCTCAAAGACCTATATACAGAAAATTGACGAAATATATCTTTAAATACAGGGACTATATTTCTTCTAATTATAATCTCTTTATATTAATTGTAGAATCATTGTTTAGCACAAGAGGATGTTTTTTATAATGATCTTGCGGTCGAGCTTCTTTTTAATAGAATGATGTACGCAGTCATATGGTGAACATATCACTTTCAGGTTTTTCTAAAGGAATTAAAGAATGCTGCGCTATAAATGTCTATAACGTAGAATTGTCTGCTTTTAAAAGTACTATGTGACTAGACAAGGACAACATTAAGCAAATCTCTTCAACGTGTACATTCAGGTCTGATCTGATTAGGTGACAAGCTTCCACGGTTCAGTTTTACTGCAATGCGAATTCAGATACTCTGTGGGATGAGCTTCGAGATTAAGGGAGAATGAATTCAGGTGCATATATCATATCATAACAAAACATATCCAATCGTATTTGAAATTCCTTTTCGCGATGGCGCAAACAAAAACAAGGATTTCTACATTTTTTCTCCGATAAAGCAACCAACTTTCGGTATATCTGCAAATTTGTCTGCATTTAGTTAACTTGTAATCTCGACCACATGACCTCAATCTTGGAAACTGAAGCAACGGCTAAAAAGACTCAACTTCACTTCTATTTCAACCCTACCGAAAGACGAGTTTTATCAACACTGGGGGCCTGTTATCAGAAATTATGGGTTTTTCAAATTGAATTTCGTACTTATTAAATATTCTACACCACGTTAAAGACGGGAGCGCCATTGAAACAGGGGAGCGTTGAAGATGAGTTAAAAGATAGCAAACCTGAGCAAAAGGTGGTTTGAAAATATAGGAAATATGCGTCAGAATTCCTTTATGATGAGTTGCCACAAGAATAACAACAAGGATGATGAAATCATCATTTAAAACCGATGTAATAAAAATCAACGACATTAACGTTATTGTATAATGTCTAAATTTTAAGAAGCAGTAACAAAGACAGTGTTTCGGAAGGCCCGCAATCATATTATTCCATATTGACTTAGATGCTTTAGGCGAATAAAATTGGATATTTAAAAGCCTTTCGAAGAGCTACTGCTATATTATGATAACAGTAATAACTTTCATTGAAAGCTAAATCTATTTCAACAACAGGGTTTATAAACGACGTAACATTGGCTTTGCAGGTATTTTTGCATTTAAAGAATTTATCGAGGCTGTGGACACGCAATGCCAAAACAAATATTAAGCTTAGCAACTATTTGGGGCTTCTTTGGCAACAAGGATGGTGTACAAATACACCAGCTTAATGTTTTCAGGCTTGAAAAATGGATAGCATTATTTCTTTTCGTTAAGAGTAAAGGTGTCCATGCTTCTTAATACCACCATGGCAACAGATGCTCCTAGCTACCATAAGGTAGTAAAGGAACTAGAAACTACTACTACTAATAATAAAATAATAATTTGTTTCCAATGATAACTAACAGATTTTGGTAGTTATACATTTTAGGGCTATTTTCTTGTAGTAGCTTTATCAAACAAATATTTTTTTTTAAACTTCAAATATCTATTTCTTTCATGCAATACAATTCATTAATCTCATTACAGGCATAATGAATTTCATCAAAACTTGTACATATGGTGCAGAGCTCTTCCTTGTCAAAACATGCAAAGAGAGAGAGAGAGTTTCTTTGTAAAAATCCTATTTTTCTATAGTAAACTGTGTTACCCTCCATATGGATGATTGTAATTTTTACTCACCCCCAACCTAGTCCCAGCAACATTCCCCCCCCCTCCATCTGCCTTCCCCTCACCATTGTAGGTCCATATTTTTGGCGCCCCAGAACCAAACATTTTACCACCACCTCCAAATTCCTGGGGGAGGATGCTAAGTATAGTTTTCCCTAGTAGGTATTCAGATCCAGATTGTAGCATTACCACAAGTTTTTACATGTGTAGTCACCGTGGTCCAGTGGATAGTTCACTTGCCTTCTATGCGAGAGGGTACGGATTTGATTCCCGAAGAGCCATTGGTGATGACAGGAAAGGCATCTGGTGTTAAAGTGCTCTATTCTTCAGCAAAAGTCCCATATATATTGGCATGGCCCTAGCCCTAGTTAAAGGGGAGTTTAAGGCATAAAAACCAATAAATAAAAAAAGTTGGTGTAGGAAAAAGGTTTGTGAATTTTGAGTCTCACAGTAATTGGTTGGATGATGCTAATGATATTCGTACCAGTGATTTACACCTTATCATTTCCCCTATATCACTTTTATGAGGAGAAGTTTCTTAAAAGCTGGATCTTCTGGAAAATATCTGTCACACGGTTACCCTCTAAAATACTTCCTCTCAGCAAGTAACCCACCCGAGTTCTTTAACTAATGCTGAACACAGTGGATGCAGCGAAAGTATACAGTATTAGCAACTTAAATCACCTTTCAAAAACACAACAACAATAAAACAATGTCACAAAATCAAGAGCAGAATTGGGACAATGACCTTTCAATGAATAAGAGTTCACACAACAATGGCTCACCAACAGTCTTCTCTTTTGTTATCATGTGTGTGGAATTTCTTCTTCACATCTTTGATGTAGTGGACTGACCAGGTTCTTGAGTCTTGCAAAGATGAGGCATTAACCCAGCCAGTATCTGCATAAAATCGACTCCCTCACTCTTGTTGTCCTTTTTCATGGGTTTTTGACCCCCTTATATATTATTTTGTGTCCCATGTATATTCGGACATACTCATGGTATTTCATGACATCTTGGCATTTGGTAAGATTGCTAGTTCGAATGATAGAATTAACATTCTTTGCATATTGGTGACACTACTCTTTGATTGCATCACTCCAGTGAGCATTTGTTTACATCACAACAATATCAAATGATGCTTTTTCACATTATAAAATCATGGGGCATACGGGAGAAACGTAGACAAAAATGACTGCTTTTTTGTATGCATATACATGTCATCGTCATCATGATTATGATCATGATCATCATCATCATCATCATCATCATCATCATCTTCGTTTGACATCGTTTTTTCTTAGTGAGGTTGGATGGGCAATGGCTTTGCCACTTATATCTGTCCTCTGCTACATGCTCTTCAATTCCCAACTCTTTCAAGTCTTTAACGATGCTATTCATCCAACTTTTCGCAAGGTCTTCCTACTGTTCTTTTTCTCTCAATTTCCATCACCATAGCTCTTCTTATCGTACTCTCCACTCCAGCTCTTTTCACATGGCCAAGCCATCTTAATCTGTTCTTCTGTAGCCTTTTCCCTATGCCTTGCAGATTGCATTTCCTTAAAACCTCCTGACTTGTAACTTGATTGTGCCATCTTATTCCAGCCATGTATCTCAGCATCTTTCTGTCTGTCATCCTGATTAGCTCTTTGAGTCTGTCTGTCAGAGGCCATGTCTTGCTGGTTCTTCTTTCCATTGACCATCACTTTGGTCTTCTCTATATTAATTTTCAAACCTCTTCGTCTCATACCATTTCTCCATCTCACAAACATCTCTCTAACTTCCTCCTTCATCTCTCCTGTCAGCACATAGCAGCTAAAATAACCCTTCTCCTCTGCACTCCTTGGTGGCTTGTTCCATTGCAGTAACAAACAATAGAGGGCCAAGCACTGATCCTTGGTGAACTCCTACATCTATCTTGAACTTCTTAGACCCTCCTGCAATGGTTTTCACTCTTGAAGTGGTTCCTTCATATAGTAGCATCACCATTCTGACCAACTTCTCTTTGCCTTCTCAGAGCCCACTCTATTACTTCTCTGGGTACATGGCTTAAGGCCTTCTCTAGGTGAGCAAATACATGGTAAAGCTTCTTTTTCTTATCCCTGTACTTTTCTTGCATCTGTCTAACTATACAAATTGCATCCGTTGTTGACCCTCCACTCATGAAACCAAACTGTCTATCGTCAATCATCAAAATGCCCTGCAACCTGCCCTCCAGTATCTTCTCATAAATCTTCCTCGTGCTCTGACAGTCTGAGTCCTCTGTGCTTGCCACAAAGAAGTGTGTCTCCCTTTCCTTTGTAAATGGGAGATGCCCAACTATTTTTCCAATCATCTGGAGCTCTTTCTTCTGCTGCCATTTTCCTACAGAAGGTGGTCAACTCATCTAGGCAAGTTTCTCCTCCAGCTTTGATAAGGTCAACTGTCAGTTATGTAGGTCCAGCATGTGGTTAAATATATATGTAATACTTTAGTAGACAAGGATGGTTGGTTATTAAGTAATTTTATTAAAATGCTGTGTTGACCACCCTTGTTTGTAACGGTCTCCGTTTCCTTAAAATTGTATCATTTATGTCAGTAGATGCTAATAGAGAGAACTAAACTTGTGCCAAACTGTGGAAGTTAGGGGCCTTGCACTTACAAAGTTACATAGGGAAGCTTCCAAGAACCCACCACCCCCTGAAATGAAAAAGACCAAGCAGAATAGGGTTGAGGAACTTCAGTGCTGAATTATGTCTTCAGCATTACATACTTTAGACCAGTGGTTCTCAAACTTTGAATGCCACTGTCTCCATGGTTTCCAAAACACATCCGCAATACTCCCAAGACACTGGGATAAAACAGTTGTACAGCTGTAGTTTATCTTGCATCTTGCAGTAAATGGGAGTATATATATATAGCTCACAAACAAAACTAAAACATGAATTCAGAACATTACTTCTCATTGGTAATCTAAGCCATATAAGACAGTCTCTTGCACTTCTCCCTTGAGTGTTTCCTCTTCCAAGGCTGCTATCACTCACATTTGAGAACTACAGCTCTAGACAATAGCTTGACCAACTACAAGAATTCAGACCAGTAAGCTATGGAGTGAACATGTGATAGCAAATCAGTTGTAAGTTTCATTGCTTTTTTGCCTTTCAGAGTCTTGTATCAAGACCAGATCTATGCAATAGCCGTGAGTTCAAGGAATTTCTTGGAGCAGAAGGATATGGAAATGTCTCTTTTATTAAACCAAGAGCAGTTCAACCAAAGCTGGTTTGTTGTTTTTAAAATATTAGTTAATCTTTAGGTGGTGTGAGACTGTTTATGGGTGCAATGTTATTGGATGATAAGTGTTCGGCCCCACCTGCAGAAGAAGAACATGATCAGCAGTACACATGCATGTGCCATAATAGTACCAATTGATGGAATTGTCTTTGCAAAATTAAAGGAAATCAGTATGTACCATATATATTATGGTTATTTATAACAAAGTTGTAAGTGATGGTAAGACAGAGAGATAAAGTGGACTATAAATCATAGAACTCATTCCTCCCGCAAGTGCAAGTCAGACACTACTTCTTGGTGGTTAGAAAGAGTTATACCATTAGAATATGGTGTTGGGAGAAACTCCTAGCCTGAAAAACTAAATAGTGAATGCATCCTGATGTTAAAGTTGATTTTTATGATGGTTTTATTGTTAATGAACAAGCTTATGACAGTGTTTATGATGATGATCATGATCATGATGAACATGCTGCTTCTAATGGTTATGATGATCATGATGATCATGATGAAGAAGATGATGATGATGATGATGACAATGATAATGGTTGTACATTTATTGTCATGGGTAACCTGCATTGCAGCAGTTTGGCTTACATCACCTTACTATGTTGAGGCTCTTCAAGTGTCTTGGACACTACCTTCCAGGTCGGTCATAGCAGCAATTTATCTAAAGTGCATTTCAACAGCATATGTTTTGGTGGCTGACCAATGCTGTTGCATTCATCACATAGTTTCCACAGAACAGTATCAATAACCAGCTTTTTATTGCTTGTCCAAGAAAGACCTGCATGTCTCAGGCTCCTTTAGTGATCACCTCTGATATTGGAAGTAAGTTTTCGTATAAACTTTTCTTAGTGCAGTGATTCTTCCATATTATACTTAGAATGACTTGAAGCATTCAAGTATAGTTCCCATCCACATGTTTTCCAACGTTTTTGTAAAATCTCCACCTAGAGGGAGAATAAGAGCCTCCACAACAGTGTGGAAGAAATCTTTCATCTATTTGAAAGATAATCATTTTGTAACAGCTGCCCAAGAGTGCATTGTTTTGATTTGCAATTCATGACAGTACAATGAATCTCTATGTGCCTGACATAAATAAAATTGCATCTAAGAAGACTCTCCAGATGGTATTAATGGTGCAAAGTATCTAAAATACTTTTTTATCTTGTATCATGTGCATTACTGTGCCAGATATTTATCACTCTATGTCATGTTCTGACTCAAAATATAGTCGAAGGTTGGATGGCATCATTATGTTTTTATTCTGTGAGGAGTTGTGGCTGCTGTGTTTTAGTACTGAGTTTTTCTTCAGGTAGCTTAAAGCATATAAGTTAGGGTTACTAGTGTTGTATGTTTCCACCAAGAACATTGACAAGTACTCTTATGTTTATGGCTGAAACAGTATGTGAAGTACCTTGGTTATCTGAGTAAGCTGTTGAGAATTTATGTTGCAATGAACCAATTTTTTATTGTATATAGTTCCTGTTCCTGAATGTTCCTCTGGTCAGTGACGTTGTCATCCTAGAGTCAAGCCAAGATGTCTACGAATCAACTCGTTAAATTCCACTCTATTCTGGGTGACCTTCTTTACCTGTTCATCTACGCTGAGCAGTTCTGCGATCTTTATCCAAGGATCATGATAGTATAGCTTAGAGGATTTCACAAATAGTCATCAGTAGCAGTACTATAGGGGCGCTTGATCTCTTAATTATCTCAAAGGTTAATTCATCCAAATCTGATATGAACAATGGAGACTTGGGTAATTGTGATAGTCCTTGAAAATGTTTTCTAGCCTTTCCAACTCACTTCCTTCCATCCATTCATTGAAATCACTCTTGTGGTACCTAATGCATGGCTACAGATAAGAATTGTTATTGAAACATTAAAAGTTGCCCCCCCCCCCTGCCACTTTTTGAGAGCTGGTGCCACTACCTATAGCTACATACTACAGTAATGCAGATGGATTAGGAATACCATTTCCCATTATGTCAATAAGTGATGAGTCCTGTTCATTACAACGTACTGAAAATATTTTTTGGGCAATTTTTGTTTCATTGTGTTGTATCTTTGCTATGCACTTAGCACTTTTTTTCAAAATCCCATTGGGTAAAAGCATTGTCGGTGTTGATTGAACCTAAGTGATCTGTTTGGTCTGATGTTTATCATCAATGCGGGTGATGAACAAGCATTATTTGCTAGACATGTAATAAAAACATTTCCATTTTCCATTTTATATTCAGATTTTTAATAAACAGATGAACAGAATAATTAGTGGCATCAAAACAGCTTTTCCAACAGGTATGTTTTCATAGATCAATAATTGTTTGCAATAGCTTTCATGCAAAGAATATATTCATGAGGTACCAGTAATGTCATTGTGGAATGCAGCTGTGAATTGTCTTTCTCATTAATGGCTAGGAATTGGACAGCAATCATTGTAGATGTTAAAAAGAAGAAATAAAAAACAGTATTTATTATAAAGACTTGTGAACTACTAAAAGGCACCTTCTTTGTCTTAGTGTTTAAGCTTAAGGTTTCACAGGTGCAGTCAATTTAGCAGCATAGAATAAATATTGGGGTTATTAGTAAATTCTTATTAACAAAAGGATTGATCATAGGTATCAAAAAAGAAAGTAGGTTCTGTATTGACCATGGCCATTTTAGGACCCCATGGTTTCATGTGGCTATATTGAGAAAGTAAGATTTGTTCCAATGTTATTATGTTTGAGTGCTTTTTTAAATACACAAAACCACTTCTTTTAACAGTCTCTGGAAGATCACTTTATAATGCAAGAGTTTAGATGTTGACTGTATAATGATACAGACTTTTTAACCCAGAGGTTTGGAACAGCTTATGCCACCTTCATGTGGTACCTTATATGATTCCAAAACCTTATTTAAATCAGACTCACATTATATATCAATCATGTATATTTAACTATATAATTAGTGTAATACATAAATGATTTTGGAGCAATGTGGTTTGAATTTTGGAATAAGTATAATGTTGGGTTCTATTCAATCAAAATCAAGTTAACCTTTCATGTAATGTCAATTGCAAATTCCATTAAATAATGGACCAGCAATACAGGATCATAGTACCCCGTACATTCATTCACTTGACAGTGTTTTTGTTGGACAATGGCCCAGCTAAGAGTAAGAAGGTGGCTTGTACAGGTGGTATTGCCTTCCATATGTTTGTGTGTTACATTACAATTAAAAGTCATTATTTGCCATTATTTTGATTGACTACGTTTAAAACATTAACACAGAAAGTCATCAATATTTCAGCCCTAGAACAACAAAGAACGTTTGGACTTGAAAGTTAACAACTATCAACCCTTTTGTTCCTATTCTTGTCTGTGCTTGTATCCTCGCACAATCATGTATTTCATATCCACTTAATCTTCTTTCTCAAATCAGATACAGTCAACATGTGTTTTTTGGTTTGGATGTAAAGAATGATAGAAAGACCTTCATCATGTGAAAGTCATAAAGATTAAAATCAATTATTTTAATATTCCCCTCGAAACTAAAACTTTAGAATAACTGCGAAAAGAACTGTACTAAGAAGAAATATATATATCATGGTTTCACCCCCCCCCCATGATTCTTGGGGGACCTAACTTTTTTAAATGCCTTATTTTATGGGGGGACCTACGATTTTCGAAAAAAAGTGGGGGGACCTGAGCTTCTGGGGGGACCTGAATAATGTCACCCAATTCTGGGGGGACCTGATTCAAAGCGCCTCTCGCTGATTATGGAAAGCATCTGTCATCAATGAGAACAGATACTACATCCATTCCTTGCCAAAAGGCCGAGGAGGTCTTCATATTGGCGCGTTTTTCCTAACTTTCGCCGAGAATAGTGGCAGACTCTTCAAAAAAATACCCCTGATGCGCAGTTGTCTGGCTATTGAAATACTCGTGGCAGTGCTCTTTTGGACCTGTGGCTTTTTTTGATTCATCATTTAGCAGACGAGTAAACTCCCACTAGTGACTGCTCTTAACTTCACCGTCGGAAGAAAGGTGTGGTTTAAATAGCAAGCTTGAAATTCTTGAAAGCAGAGCAATCAATGCTGAATGGACACGATTTACGGCAATCTCTGAAATATTTTACGAAACGTGATCTTCCAGCTGTCAGTGTTCTGTATCTCTAGAGATTAGGTCTGATCAGCTCCTTATCCCTCAAAATCCAGCTTTCTGACGAATCCGATAAAACTTTTCTAAATCTGCAAAGGTCATAGTACGATCCTACAGCTAACACTTCAAGATATTCAGCTTTGAAAAATACCATCAAGGTAGCTGAACGCGGTTTTACATCCTCGTTCCACGCTAGAGCAAAAGACGCCACGCAGATGGTGTTGAGATCAAGAAATTTTGCAAGCCACTTGCTCTTAAGCGTCGAAGGTGTGTGAGTAACAACTCAACGATACTTGTTCGTTTGCTTTCTTACAAAAATGCTCTGAAGGGTCCCTCCCTGTCGTGTTAAATGAAGTTTACGACCGATACGACGCCTGCTATTATTTTATTAGCTTAGACGACAAATTTAGAAGATTTGCCAGGCGTATATCGCAGTGGATCATCATTAGGGCGGGATTATCTTGTTTTACTACTATGTGTAATCCTTGTCCATTCCTCATCATCGCGAGGCTCCACCCACCTAAGAGGAGATAAGGCTATCTACAAGCATTTGGTTCTGATCCAAAATTTTAATGAATTAACATATACATCGCTGACCATCGTAGTCTCTTCAGACATGCATAAGAGGTCCAGAATTGAAAAGTTGTTTACCAAGAAGCGGCTGCGACTATAGGAACCAGTATGGGGATACAGTAGAAATGCTTTTTATGCAATGAAGGGTATCTCTTCATCGTTGTTGTGATAAAAACATTTCGTTTGTTTTCCTTATAAGGGCGTTAAAGTGGATAGCTTGTGTAGTGAAAGCAGACGCATGCGTGAAGCGATTACAGCCATTTGCTGGAACGTACAAAGAACTACTCTTGTGTCCGGAATAAACGTCCCGGGACTGTTTATTCCAGCCACCCCGTTTATTCCGGACACGAGAGTAGTCCGTATCTATATTCAATGAAAGACAGCAGTAAACCTGGCACTGAATCATGTTGTACCAAACCTAAGCAAAAGTGTTGTAAAAATATCCAGAAAACATGTCAAAATGCTTTAGCTGTATACTGTATATTCATAGCTCGATTCTGTATCCGATCCAATGGAATTCTCCGTGACAGTGGAAAAGTGGTGCAATTAAATTATCTTTGCAAGAAATGTTGACCTCATTCTAATAAGACGATACTTCGAAGTCCTTATTCAAGTGCACCATACATTCCTTTAATCCGGTAGTATCTACAGTCAGGTTTCCAACACTCAGCTGCTCCAGACAATGATAGCTTTGCCAACAATCGAGTGTACCGATCTTCCGTGCAACCTGCCAGACATTTGCATCACGATTGATGTTATGAAACCTCTGCCTTAGGCGTCGTGTTTGTTCACATGGCCCTTGAACTAAATTTTATTCGTCATATTGGCCACGTTCTGAACCTCGGTTCTGAATGAATATTTAGAAACATTCGATTTTTACGTGCTTCATCTGTGTCGTTCCGACTATTCTTTCTAGCATTGAAGACTACTTGTAAGCTGGCTTTAAATGCATGTAAAGCATACCTTTGGTGCTTCTTTGCTATCTCTCAGTGCAGCCCCCAGATAAGCAGTGGGACCTCTTTGCACTCCTTGTAGCAGAGGGCAAGGTCTCGGAGTCCCCAATAAGTCTCAAAACATTGTAGTCAATCTCCTTGTTAATGGAATATTCTCTTTTATAGATGTTTTATGTTTGATTTAAAATAGAATACTGCATTCGCCTTCTTTGTAAATATTGTGGTGAAAGCAACACCAAAACACTATGGGTAGAAAGCGAAGAACGAAACTACAATTTTGACAACGATATGTCTTTTAACAAGATCTCGTCGGGTCTTGTACAAATAAACGCTGTAACATTTCAGTCTAAAAAGAGTTGAACACATCTTGTAACAAGACGAAATGTTGTCAAAATTGTATTTTCCTTCTTGGCGTTCTACCTATAGTTCCGCTCTTGGTCTGTATACATACTGAGTACGATTAATCAGATTTAAACGATTAGCTTGGACAGTCCGCAATTTCTCGAGTCCATGATTTCAATAGCCCTGAAAGTAAAAGCACATGTGCATGTGCATATTTTGCTTATCAGTCAATTGCCTAATAGATTGAAAAAGCAACACTATGTTCATAGGTGAGCTCTTTGTCCTTATTAAATACTAATGGATTATTCTCACAAAAAAGCAATAATGTTTCTAGAGAAGTGTCATCGTTGTAAGATTTGCTGAAGTTTCTTTGCTCAGGTATCACTTGGGAATACATAAAAATATTTGCTAATATTTAAAATAAATGTTGAGAAGACTTGATTGCGCTTTAAGTCGCTGCGTGGGACGGTATTAGATTCTATCAATACTTGACTCTATTTGTCAATCAAAATCTAGCGCTTTGATTTTGGATAAAAAATCCTCTTCCTCACTTCAAATCTGCCCCCTCCCCCGATATCAACGAATATACTTCTATATCTATAAATAGAATTTGACCAAATTTCATACTTTATTCACAGTTTATTTTAACGAATGGCTCGCAATTTCTAGGCTTATCCACTTTACTACACTGTCTTTTGCTATAGGTAGACTAATAACAACACATGTTACCTAAGGAGCGGAAAACCACAGATTTAAGCACGGCCTCGACTTGAAAACGAGCAAAATTTCGCAGAGAAAGAGGCATCTGCACAATCCTGATGGCAAAATTGGATGCCAAAAAACTCAACGGAATGCAACTAACAAGCAGCGATTTCGCATAACCTTCAAGTGAGGAAGATACCAGAGTAACTTTGGCAATCTATCATTTCTTGCGGATTGCGAGATTTTCGTCGGACCTGGACGGAACTCTAACATTTTAGTTTACTTTATAAACGTAAAAGTCGATTCGATAAAGTGACGAAGAGATATTTTAGGGGGCTTTATAATACATATTCATGTTTATTCATCGATATCGTCTTCCTGATAATAAAACGTAAAATTTGTGCATGTATGTATCTGTAGTTTATAATTTACGGCTTACTTTCACAAATCAATACACTTGACATGTATTTGTACAAATACATCAAGCTAAAACTTGGTGATTTAGTGCATAAGTGTTTCAGATCTCCAAATGATGCATACACTTGCTTACAAAGTCAGGACGTTCTTCATATTGCAAGTGGCAATGTACCTAATATTCCAATATACAACTGAAAGCATTTACACCACATCCAATCAAATCTTAACAATAATCTCAAACTATAAATTGTTTACCGTTAATTGGCGACAGCAAAATAACTACAAGTAATAGTTTACCAAAAGTTAAACTTAGAACGAAGGCCTCATGTGCAAGGGGTGCAAGAGAGTTCAAACTTCACTCTGCGGGGCGGAGTATTTCTTTCCACTCAGAGAATTGTTGGCTAAATCGCGTACAAACGTGTACACACCGCGTGCCTGAAACCAGTAAAAATCTCCATGTTGAACAATAGAAATTTGTCACTTGATTCTCTGGTAGTTCTTCTGTCAATATCAATGCGATTCAGTTGGTCTTACTAGCATAGAAAGCAATAAATGTAAATTTTCCTTCCGTTGTAAACTTTACTGTGAAAACAACAAGAATGAAGCTACACTTTTGACAATATTTCGTCTACTACTAGCGCCTTAAAATACTAAAACACAATAAAAAGACGCACAGAAGATCCTATGATTTTACCTATTCTGAAAATCCTTTTTTTAAAATGTAATAAATAGTATTTACTGGGTTTAGTTAATTTCTTATCGTCCGTCTTCTCGCCTAACTAATACCCATCCCATTTGTACTCTTCGTGCTCCCAGCTGCTTTTAACTTCATCGTACTGACCTCGTTTCAATTTCCTCGCCGTAGCATACCATCGTGACTATTTCCCACAATGCTATTCGCGTTAAGTGACAGATTGTGACAGATTTTTGTACGCTTGTGCCAAAGTTTTTGCGTCTTGTCACCTCCAGTGTACAAAGACCCGACAAAGTCTTTAAAAAGACAAAAAACGCCAAAACGTTGTCAGTATTGTAGTTTCCTTTTTAGGGTCTTAGTCATAATTTTCTTGTATTCCCACAATAACAGGTCCGTAGTTTCAATTTCTTATCAATTGTTAAGGTGTAAGGGCTGTGTGAATCTAGCAAGGTTCATAAAAGAAACAATGATGGTCCAGGAATGAACAGTTTGCGATGCAGTCAAAACTAAACATCAATTAGCATCTTGAATATTCATGGCAGTAACTCGAGTGTAGTATATATTTCGAAAAGAAACTAAATACGAATGGGCTGTGATTAAAATGATATCACATATTCATGAAGTCATTTTTGTCAGTTACGGCAACCTGCTCCCAGTTCCTATGCTTTACAAACCTGGTGATTCGGTACTCTTGTCTTTGTAATGTAATCGTCAAAGATATCTGTTACGACTACTTTCATGGATCAACATAAGCAAAATATTCTATCCTGCGCTGAATGAAAGCGAAGCTCAGTATCACACTAAAAACCAACAGCTGGTTGGTGGTTGGCCAAATTTCGTGGAGAGGTGAGTGAGTTGGCGTAATTGGGCTAACAAGGTACGGCATAAAGAATGCACTTAATAAATTAAAAAACTTAACTTCATAACACCTGCGGTCCCAAATAATTTGAGTAGTCTACAGGATTAATTCATTTTTCTTACAAGCAAAAATGGCTGATTTGACTCAGGGAAAAAGTTATTATCTGCCGACACAGATTACGTGAACTTCTGCCAGCAGTAGCTCCCACGCTTGCGCAAACCCCAATCGTTTCAATTACCCTCTCGTGTACTATCAAATCGGACCATGTGTAATCCAAATCCGTCAATAGTGTTTGGGTGATGACATAGTCCATCCGTGGATTTCATGAAGACTTAGAAGGTACCTATTTCACAGCTTAGCAACGATCAACGTGAAATGTGCAGCTGCATTGGATGCATATAATGGGATGGTACTACTAATACCCTCTAATGACAAGCTATTAATCAGCTTTGAAACCTCATTTCCTGTTACCCCTGGCAACTAAATAGTCCCTTAGCTACAGACGTGTTGATTTGCTTGTGAAAAGGTACATGTGAAATTCACATTGTCATCACGATAAAAAGCATCGCATGAAAATTTATTGTAGTTTCGTCAAATAAACCGTTGTCCATAACTTACACTTATGGACGATATCATTGTCACCAATACGTCAAGACCTTCCAGTTATTTACAGGTTTACCATTGTCATGTGACTTGACCAATGCCACATGAGTTAATATCTTGGCAATAATTAGGGTATGGCACGTTTTTGAAATACTCTTGTTGAGAATTAAGAACCAACGTACTTGGATTTCAACGGAGGCGCCATCTATATCCGTGGTATAAGTACTTTCACAAGAACACGCCATGATGTTTTGAAGAAAGTCAAACCACTTATTCTTAGAGTTCGTGGTATCATGGCGAGGACCGAACACTTGACCAAATGTTGCAAGCGTGATCAATCACAATTCATCTCCAAATACACTCTTGAGGAAGACACGGTGAAGCATACGTTTCCGTGTCAGCTTTCGGCATCACTTACCATTATGAACCCAATCCATGGTTAGGGCTCTACCCATTAAGAATGGTTTCAACCATACTGTTACGATTCATAATTATTGGAGTTGCCACCAGAAATCTGTACCCTGAATAAATGGAAAAAGGTGAAATGTAGAGTCTACCCCAGAGTTTCCAACAAGCAATACAGATGGCAATAGACAAAGAATTGATAGCATTTTAAAGCGAAGGAGTCAAAATTTTCCTCCTCTATCGGACCCATTCCTCCATAAGCCTTTGTCCTACTCAACAATTTCTTCGATCAGACACCTACTGGAAAATCTCATCTAGTAAATTCCATCCTTTAAAATATCCTCTTTCTGTGATTCCCAGCCAAAAAATTCCCTCCCAGACACTTACTGAAGGAGTATTCTCTTTTTTCCAAGCTACAGTTTGAGCCTAGACCCGATTTAGTACATACAATGGTAGTGCATACAGCTTCATCTATAGACAAAGCTTAAAAGCATAAAAAAGTGCATGGTAAAATGGTTGGAAATGGTTTCCTTTGAGGATAATCTAACCTGACTAATGAATAATACGAGGACCCAAATGCTGTTGAGAGAGGCAATTGAGAGATTGCCAAAACAGATGCAAGGAGTCTTTATTTAGGACTAGAAACAACTAAAATAATATGCTAATGGCTGTGACGGGAGTTGTAAAATGGTACTGAATACAAACAAAAACCAACTAATGAGGTCAAAGCAGAGGTACGCTTTTTCTAAAAGGTTCACAGAAGTACTTTACACAGGTTATTGTGAATGTCTTGATACCGACTTTTCGACCCTAAATACATACGGGGGCCAAATGCTGGTACAGTAGTAGTTGATAAAAGAGCGATTTAACCCTTTCGACATGCTCACGTGATTTGGAGCTTCCTTAATTATATTCATCAAAATGTGGAAGGCATAAGAGCATCACTCTGCGATTGGTGAGCACCAAATTAAAGTTGGAAAGGACGATTAAACAAAGATAAGAGAGAAACAGGTTTTGGGTTTGATAGTAATCACGAAGTTACAAATGACGCACACAGCTATTCCAATGAAACAGCAATGTATCATTTTCCAGCCATACCTAACTGCTTTTCAAGGAATCTTAAAGCTGCAATCTCAGAGTGGGTACAACCTCCAATGAATACGATTAGTATGACTTTCGCCGCTGCTGGTGATGGCAATGTAACCAAACTTCAAATGTTAGTGTTCTTTTACATTATCATTTGTAGCCTGCAACAATTGATAGGTAATGATTATTTTCCATTTCCATCAACTAATTCATTTTACCTCAACAGCTCAATCGTTACTCCGCCCTCTGATAGGCGCGGCTGGTTACCAGCGTGCCTTTATCCTTGAATCTTAAACACAGTTTCAATTCCCAAATCCTTTAAAGCATTCATAGATATATAAACAATTCCACATAGCATTTTCTAGTTTGTCGAACACGTCATGTGTCTTTCCGCACCAAGTTGTTACCTTTACTCAACTTTTAAAGGCTACATCTCAACACTGTTCTCTCCATCGACTTCCAATTTTCCAACGTCTATCTATCGTAGGCATTAGCAATTCCCCTACACACCTGGGCGCACGGTCAAAGGGGCTGAGGGGGGATGCAACTCCCAGTTTGTTAAAATGCTATTTTTTCGCTTTTAAGTCTTACCAGCCTTCTGAAGAAGAAGACGCAAAGTATTTTACTTTAAAAAAACATAATTTGAATTTTCGCATTTTATAGCCAAAATGATCACCAAATGGCTATCTAGCGTAAAAAGCCTCATAAGTACTGACCCACGTCAGATATGTCTAAGACTTTTTAGAAATAAAAGTTCCTTTACTGTGCGGGTCTTTCATTGTCGTAGCATTAAGAAAATTTTTTCCAATTCAAAGTGGCGGTAGTTTACCCTATCATCCTTCGATTCAAACGTCCGCAGAACCGTCGATTCATGTCACAATAATTTTCGGGCAAAGGAGTATTTTTTCGGGAAAATAATCCGCCTATGAATGTAGGGCTAATAGGGGAGGCAGCACAGTTATAACAATCGAGTGATGGCATAAATTAACTTATGTTTATGGTAGACAATAATGGTAAATTGATCAAGGACAGTATGCATCAATTAAAGCTTAATATGTTTGTCAAAAATAACATTTAATCGTCCTTGAGGAGTTCGAGGACATTAAAACATAAATTGAGAACGGATGCAGTCATAGATAGACCCAGATAAAGATATGTTACTTTATGAGCATAATAGGACTGCATCTAACTAGGCCCACGAGAATCTGCACGACCTGATATTGGCTTCAATGGTTCCACATGAAGTTGAATGTAGCAAATGCAATGTAACAAACACTAACCTGTTGAGGTCGAAGGATTACACCAGGCTGCAAAAGCCCTTGGTCAGATGCTAGTGTTATGTGCACAACTACTACTCCATTATAGTCCCCAGATCGCTGTTATATCACGTGACAGCTGTTTAAAAATAAGGTACAGGCACTAGATTTCTTAATGACAAAGAAATTCAATTTTCCAGGGAACCATGAAGTTTTCCTGAAAAAGTACGTATATTCTCATATAAAGTATAATTAAGATGAAAAAGTAGAAATTGCTGCCCGGCTGTAGACAGAAATGCCTTTGCACGAATTTCAATTGTCTAATAAACAATCTTTACGGCATTTTTTGTAGAAAATATAAATGTAATATTTCTTGTGTGTAGGCTAAAGAATCGACAGGTGGAATTACTGGTAAACCAAAAAAAAAGCTTGCCAAACCAAGGCGGAGTCGTCTGACTGGACGAGAATATTCACTCTGTGTTGGCAGGGCTAATCTTTACAAAGACCCAAAATTAACGTCTACGCCATAAACTGTTAATGTGTCTCTGCTCTTTTCTATAACAATGGAACCAAAAAAGATCTTGAATAGTACCTGCAAGGGATTGTCGTTTCAAAGGTTTCATCATCAAACTGGCGTGAGAATACCTGCACCCATAACCTGCTCAAGTCTTCCAACCATTGTGTATAAAAGAATGAATTAGCATGTTGCACTTTATTGCTAAATAGAAAAACTGAATGGCCGGTTGCAAATGCTCTTTGGTCTCACAGGATTTGTCAAATTTGATTTCTTGACGTCAGACTCTTTGCACAATGAATATGGGTTTCAAAGAAATAGAATCACGAGAAAAAAAATTCTCATAACGGAAAGCATGCCAATAAAACGGGTGCATGATTTGAATAATTTACTATAATCATCACCACCACCAACATCATCATCTTTATCATAATCATCGTCGTCATCATCTTCATCATCGGTTTCATCATCATCATAGCATCACCGTCATTATAATCATAATCATCGTTCCCATTATTAACATTTTCTCGTGCATTTCTCTCGGACGTTGCGGTCCGGCATCGCTTGAAGTAGAGCTTGTAGTCGTACACTTTTATCCCTAGCTAACACACTAGAATAACTTCTATAATTAGTGAATGACTAGCAGCAACTCCCCTTTTTGCTGCTTTGTAACTATAAGCAGTAACTAGAAGCTTCATTACATGTTGATGAATGGTCAAAAGCACTGAAACAGTTGTAAAAATCATTGATAAAGTAGTAAGTATTACCATAGAAAAACAAAGATAAGAATGCAGTCAAAGCACAAAATACATGTAAAGGAACAGCATAGGAGTACTGGGCTCATATTAAAAAAAGCAAGTAATTAATATCAATAGAGACGTAAATAAAATTTTGGTTCGATAGGTTTAATTCGACAGGAACAAGGTACAAGTTGTCGTAGAGTGGAAGGGGGATGAATCCATTGGCTTCCCGGTTCTAGTAAAGATGTTAACAGTTAGTATAGAGCAAACGATATAGAACTATAGTGGCAAAGTTTACAAAGTGGTGAATTGGTTAATATTTGTTAGACTTTCTGTAGATAATCAAATAGAATTATCAAATGAGAGTAGAAAAAGAGAAGTAATGCTTTCGGAATATGATACTGCCCAAATGGATTCAATGCAACAGCGTTGCTTAATCATTCTTAAAATTTGGCAATATTTTAGCAGGAATTTACTTAATCAACTTCTATAAGGATAAATGTTGTAAAGATGTATTAATTTATTTCACAAAAATTAGTCAATTTTATTCTAAAATGACAGTGATGGTCTGGATGTTTATATTCGTGAGAGAACGTAATTACAGTTAATGAACAAATGAAGAGAAACAATCACGGTAGAGGTAGAGGTAGCAGGTATGTGGTATTGAAGAAAGATGGAGACAAGCACGAAATACATCCAGAAAAATGTATTGGTCGTCATAGTACAAAGAAGAGAAGAGATGAAAAGGCAAAACAGAGATATATGACAAGAATATTGCAATTTCTTAGTTACTTTAAAGACCTACGAAATTACAGGAAAATTAACAAAACCCTCAATGTACAACCTACGTTTCCAAAATTTCTGTTTGTGTAATTATCGTAAAAGGTAAAAAATATTCAGCGATTATTGACTTAACAAGGCTTAACAACACTATGGGGAAGTATAACTTCAACTAATATTTAGGGTTTTTATATGTGAATATCTGAAGTCTAAGACGATGGATAATGTTCGTTTAACACAATGAGCAAAGGTGATTATTCAAGTCCCGTCTGACATCATTTAATGACCGAAAGTGAGCTTCCTCTGGATTAAAATTACAAGATAGACTACATAAGCAGTTGTACCTGAATTGCTTCTTTACTTTTTGTTTTTTATGGACCTTTAGCCCTACTCAAATTTCAATGCTTTATCTGCACTCCCGACTTTAACTATAGAACACACCGGAGATAAAAGCTGAGTATTAGATTTCCAAATTAAACATAAGTTATTATGAAATCTCCATGAAAAATTTCAGCGTTTATAGTTTGCTCAAACTAAGAACGTTGCAGAACTCGGGTTTTTGAGACCAAAGTAATGCACTTTTTTTTTAAAGCTCTCCTTTTTCTGTTTTCTAGTACAAGTACTGTTGACCAACTATTGATTTTATGAACATTTGGACATATTTGCCCCTTAGATTGTTACTAGTAATCTTCTGCCATCTAACCATCTGCTGCTATAAACAGTAACCGTCTACTTGCTTGGCAAATCAAAATGTTTGAACTGATTTTCATATCGAAAAGAGCAACCTGTCGTTAAACAAATGGCAAGGCTTCTAGATATCCTGGATAAAAATAATCAAATAGGGTCGAAGCCAACTTTCAACGCTTCACGACTTAGAACTTTAAGCCCATAACTGCTGTTTCAGAGACAGGATTATGCAAATAATTGTGAACTCGGATTGATCTCCACGTAACCAGATGCCCTGCTCGTTTTCTCGAATATCTTAAGCAAATACTAGGTCGCACTTGCCCTTAGACAGGGTCACTTCCTAAAAATATGCTACTTCACAGCATTTAATCATTCTTCACCCAACTGTGATTTCCTTTCACCTTGCATCTTGAGTAGTAGCAACCTGCTGACTTCACAGCTCACAAATCTTATAAACCGCAAAAATGAAAGAGCAGTGATGATCAACTAAAGTACAGTGAGGTCTTATCGAACTCCTTGTTTAAACATACATATGGATTCTAGTGTTTTTGTATAATTGATGACAAAAGCACAATGTACACGCCACGTTGTCCTTTTTATGAAACTTTGTATGCAACACGCTGGATTAAATATATCAACATTTGGCTATGTTCCTGTAATGCACCAGTTATAATTGAACTTGTGTGTTAGGCGGTTAATGTAGAAAACAGCTATCAGGTTACACCTGTCCACCTCTTAAAAATTAATACTTCTTTTAGGGTTATATTTTTGACGGTTTTTTCTACCACATAGGTAACAAACAAAACACAATCAATCTTTGTAGAAGTAACTCTTTAATTTATGTAACAACGTCTACAAAGAAGAAGTTTATTGAATTGAGTGCAAGAGGATCGCTGGGCAACCAGAGCAGGCCTATTACCTGTATACTGTAAAAAGAGCATTTGAAATTATCAAGACTGAAAATAGTATCACCTCTTTTTATTTCTTCGTTTCTGTGCAAACCCTTTAAAATTGTATTACTGCTATCTTCGTATTTAACAAATATATTTAAACCCTACTGATTAATTCCTGCCTAAGAAAAATGCTAATAAAGTGCTCATAAACGTTGCCCTTTAACGCCCTTGGAAGCTGTGTCAGAATTATCTGTTGAAATCTTTACTCTAAGTCTAAAACCTTCAAGCTGTAACGGAAGACTTCAATTTCTAAATAGTTAAACATTTTAAAACAACAATATGAATCGAAGTCAGACCACCAATGATAAAATTACGCCATCTTCTTTCCCTTATTTCGGAAAGGAGGTCAAATTACGTTTTTGAAAGGTTTTCATCCCAGTAGAATTTATTTTGACTAGCTTCCACTTTAGGAAAGAGTTTAAAAGGTTCCACTTATATTATATTACAACTCCCCAAATTTAGGAGAGTTATCATGTTATCCCAAATGTACAAACACACTGTAGTGTACCTTTCATATTTTGAAGGTATTTTCTTCCAAACAAAAGTTTTATAAAGATTAAATGAGACTATATAAATAGCTCCTCAAACCGCCAGAGTGAAATATTCGAATGAAAACTGAATCATGAAAACAACATTGTTATTTCTTTCATTGTTATATTTGTTATATTTGCTATATTTTGTTGATTCGGTTTGAAACTCTGTGTGCATAGGCGAAATGGACGAAAAACATTTGTGGGGCTATGGATTATTTTCCCGAAAAAATACTCCTTTGTGCGAAAATTATTGTGACATGAATCGACGGTTCTTCAGACAGTTGAATCGCTTGTTATTGAGGAATTATTAAAGGGCCCGGAAATTTTTTTGGACCGAAAAACCATAGCATTTTAACAAACTGGGGGGACTCCCCCCTCAGCCCCTTTGGCCATGTGCCCATGTCTGTGTGATGATTTTCTTGTAACCAGACTTAAACATCTGTTGTGAATTAAGACTTCCCTTTCCCAACTATCATATCTGGAGTAGATTTACGATCAAACATGATTATTGAAAACAATAACCCTTATTTTTAGAACTTACATTATTTTCTGTAAACGAATTAAGAAAGAAATCTGATTATACATTTATTAAACTCAGTTTAAAAGCAATAGGTTAGATAAACACTAAAAACAGATCATTCTTGTCAATGCTAAGCAATATGTCAAAAACTTATAATAATTAATAACATTATCTGTTTAGAACGGTACTACTCTGTACATTTCGAACAGCATATTTCTCTTTTTGTGAAAGAAAAGAGGAATAGTCAGGATCAGATCTCTTAACGTGGTAGGAGATATATACCATAAAAATTTCTGTATACATTCTTATAACAGAGTACTGGAACTATGTTAAAATAAAGATAATAGATTGACCTTTGAAAACATTAATATCATCATGTCTATTTACTAATAGACATTTACTGCAATCTTTTGCCGGATATTTACCTGTAACTTAGGGCAAAGGAAGGATAAAGTGATGTACCAAACAATTTACTCAGCCAGAGTTCTTTTTAAAGTGTATGTGGTACTTGTTAGTACTATTTTTTGGATTTCAGCTAGGGAAGGTTGGCCAGGAATTTTATCTATATGCTTATCTGTCCCCTTTTTAATCATACCAAGGGCTCCGATAACAAAAGGAACAGTAACTGCCCTTAGATGCCGCACTTTCTCAATCTCAACCTCAAGATCTTTGTATTTACATAATTTACTGAGTTCTTTCAGGGACACATTTACATCTGATGATACCTTTGTCTTAATTAGTAGACATTCTTGATTGTTGTGGTCTTTAAGAATGATATCAGGTCTGTTCGCTTTGACTGCTCTGTCTGTTATAACATTGAAATCCCACAGTAATGTAAATACCATCTGCTTCAGTTATTGGAAAAGGGTGGTGCTCGTACCAGTTGTTTTTTGTTGACATTTTATAATACTTACACATTTTCCAATTAATGTATTGGCCTACTCTACCGTGCCAAGCTTTATAACAGATCTATAATCTCATTATGTTACGTTATCATTATTATCGTATATCACAATTTTGTGTCAGGCTGTTGTAATTGCCGAAGTTTTTCTGCTAAGCGGATCATGACAAATGACCATGGGCCAACAGAATTTTGGTCGAGACCTAAGGGTAATTACGATTTCTACTGGAATTTTTATTATTATTATTATCATTATCATACGTTGGACTTATTATATATTTTGTAGGCGTGATAAGAATTATTGGCCGGAGCCTGAATTACTTGTATGGTAGGCGTTATGTGTTCGTGTATACGCGTTGTTACTTGTATGGTAGGGGAGCAGCAATCACAGCAGCCATAAGAGCGACCTCAAGGGAGGATTGCAGGAGGGTTATTGAGAACTTTGCCCACTGGAAGTCGCCCGCACGATTGCGGATTTATCGGGTGAAGGTCAAATCAGCAGCCAACATATTGCCGAAGCGATTCAGTATCGAAGAATGGACAAGCTGTAGTGTAATTATTCAGCGAAAAAAACAGAATAACCATGATTAACTTTGTTCCCAAGGCAGGCCTGCTGCCTTCCAACCGCCTACTCCACCGCGATGTCCCTGCGCGTCCTTATCGCCTTCAAAACCTTCCAAAATGTTGTAGCAGGCGGCAAAACCGGCACTCGCAGCCATCGCAGCTGCTTGACTGGAACGTGCGCCGCTGCGGCACACAAACAAAACCGGGCGATTCATGTCAACCTGCCGTGACAATTGCGCGACAAACTCAGAATTGGGAAGCATGCCTGGATATGAACGCAATTCAATCTCTATCGCATCGGGTATACGCCCTACCCAGTCCAATTCCGCCTGAGTACGCACATCAACCAGTTGCGCCTGTTCCGCCCCCTGCAACACCTGATAGGCCTCCTGCGGCAGCAATGCACCTTGATAGGGCAGCCCCATTTCAGTTGCTCGTTCATGTGCCTTTTCAAATATCGACTGCGTAGTTTTCATGCCAATTTACCTTATAAAAATTGATTTTGAGACGTGACGGCTCATCCGCGAAAAAACCCAAGCTCCCCACCCTGACAAATTCTCACCTCTTATTCGCCTCTGATCAGCGTCAAATCGATTCTAACGCAGCAAGGCTGTTTACAGGCGGCAAAGTGAAAGGTGGTTCAGGTGTTTGCCGGTCACACCCGGGCCAACAGATCCGGTCCGGCACTGCCCTCCGCGATGACGCGTTTGCAGGTTCTCTGCGGGCATATTCGGTCGGATGCAACAATGAACAAAGAATCTGGGCGACACAACAACATCGAGTTATCCGGATTACTTAAAACGCCTTCTAGGAAGTTCAGGCGTTTCATAACGCCCCACCATTAAATTCCAATAAGCCCAGGAACGAGGATCATAAATACCTGCCGGTGCCTCATCCAATGCCTGCTTAATGTCGGCATCGGTAAATTGTTTCTTGAGCACCTTAACATCTTCCGGCATACCCTGCGTTAAAATGTACGCGACCAGGCGCGGGGTGTCTTCAATCGCTGTTTCGGGTGTTTCAAACCATACGCATCTTTGTATGACTTTTCGCATCTCTTCGGTCAGGTTGATTGTTTTCACGGCGGCTCCATGGTGAAATTTCCAAGGTCTTTCAGGTCTGGAAGGTTATGGATATCAACTGCTCTTACAGCGTCTTGCAATCGTTTTTTCACCTGCGGCGTAATGCCATTCACATCATCAAAATATGAAAGAGCCTTTAGTGTTATTTGCGGATTAAACTGGTTCTTATAAATAATTTGCCCGGCACTTAACGCCATTGGCAGGGAAATACCTGCTTCCATCAAGGCAACCAGATCGACATAATCTTTCCATTCCGCCCGTTTTTGCACAACACTGGCTTTCATTCCTGCAAGATCAATAAGCGATGCGACTTTGATTGTTCCACCCTGTGTTATTGAAGGAGGCGTAACACGCCCTATTTCAGGGAGACTAAAAAAAGATAGGGCTACTTTTCCATCGCGATCAACTCTAACGGACAGCGTGTTTTTTGAACGCTGTGTTACATCAGCATTGCTGAGGCAAGGTATGGAACGTAAGAGTTCATCAGGATCAAATATTTCTGATCCAAAGAAATCAAAATCAACACTCTTACGATGCCCAATTTGTAAAGCAATTGCCGTACCGCCGTAGAGTGTAAACGTTTCGGGCACTTGCTTAAGCTCCGGCCATAGATTCTTTTGTGGTTGAGGCAGGATATCAAGTAACGGTTTGAACGTGTTAAAAATCATATGTCAATAGCAGAGCCAAAATGGCAGCCTCTCCTGCAATATCAAACAGTGTTATCGGGAAAGCAGTAATGGTTAGCCTTCAATGAGGCTACCTATCACATAGATAGGATTGGTTGCCAGTATATCGTTGGAAATTTTTACGCCTAATTCGTTGCAAACCTACTCTACACTTGTTCACATTTTTCACGACTTATCCCTTATGACACTTTATACCAAAAATGGGACAAAAAAATCGACCGGCCCACAATACAACCCCAGAATCATAACACAGGCTTACACCCGACTCGAAGAACCTATATTCAAGCAGATTCCAGCATGTTGGGAACAGCAATGATAGAATAACCGATAGATGCAATCGTATTACATTGAGCAACACTGAAAACCACAAATCCCCGGAGTCCATTCCATGACAGATAAAGTGTATTACAACAGCGCATGCCCGGTTTGCAAGGCCGGGATTGAGAAGCAGCGTGAGGTGATGGAACGCGGCGGTGTTGACGGTGTGGAATGGGTTGATGTGCATACCCGGCCGGAGATGGCGAACGAGACACCGTCATCGTTGGAGCAGATTCGCGAGCGGTTGCATGTGCGCGATGACTGCGGACAAATCCGAATCGGAGCGGATGCGTTTATTTTTCTGTGGTTACGCACACCGAAGCTGCGCTGGCTCGGGACGATTGCGGGGTTACCGGGCATCCGGCAGCTTTTTCACCTGTGCTATAACGGTTTTGCGTGGCTGCTCTACCGTTGGAACCGTGTTTTGAAGCACTGGTAGACCCGCACTCGCCAAACAGTTTACTTCAGCGATTCCATCAGTTCGCGCGCCTGGCAGAGATCGCGCCAGGCCTTGGCTTTTTCGGGCAGGGCGCGCAGCAGATACGCGGGATGGTAGGTGACGATTAGCGGAATACCGTGGTAGTCGTGCACCCTGCCGCGCAGGCTGGCGATGCTGTCGTCGCTGTCGAGCAGGTTTTGCGCGGCGACTTTGCCGAGCGCGATAATCAGTTTCGGTTGAATCAGTTCAATCTGGCGCGCGAGATACGGTTCACACTGGCGCGCTTCGCCCTCGTTCGGGTTACGGTTGTTCGGCGGACGACACTTGACGATGTTGGTGATATACACATTTTCGCCGCGTTTTAACCGTAGCGCAGCGAGCATGTTGTCGAGCAGTTTGCCGGCCTGGCCGACAAACGGCTCACCTAGCGCATCCTCGCGCGCACCGGGCCCTTCGCCGATATACAGCCAGTCGGCATGCCGGTCGCCGACGCCGAATACGGTCTGGGTGCAGGTTTGGCGCAACGGACAGGCGGTGCAACGGGCTACGGTGTCGGAAAGCTGCGTCCAGTCCATTTCTGCGATAGGTGTCTCAGCGTTGTTATTGCTTATCGCAATGTCATTTGCCTCGGTCTCGGCTATTACTTCAGCATCAATTTCGGCTCTCACTACATCTTTGCTACAATCTTCAGCAACGTTTGCACGCGTGCGCCAGACGGGCGTCAGGCCGAGTGTTTTCAGGATTAGCTTGCGGCGCTCGTTCATTGCACTTTGTTCATAGCTTCAATTGCATCACCAGCGCGTCTTCGCGCCCACACATGGCGGGGTAATAACCCTTGCGCGTGGCGATTTGCTCGAACCCGAGCTGCCGGTAAAGCCGGGCCGCACCGCTGTTGGATTCACGCACGTCGAGCAGTACGCTCTTCGCGCCTTTTTCGGCTGCGAGATCAATCAGATAATGCAGCATTTTTTCGCCAAGCCCCCGGCGCTGCCAGTCGGGGTTGATGCCCAGCGTCAGAATATGCGCTTCATCGGGGCCGATCATCAGAATGCTGTAACCGAGTATGCACCGCTCTTCTTCCATAACCTGGCACAGATAACCGACTTTGAGCGAGTCGGCGAAGTTTCCGCGCGTCCATGGAAACAAAAAAATCTGACGTTCGATCATGACAACCTGATCCAGATCGGCTTCGCACATGGCGCGGATTTCAGGATTCGGTGGCAATACGGCATTCATCGTTCGGATTCCTTCAATGCGACTTTATTGCGGATGTATACCGGCGCGGCCTGCGCCGGATCGCCGCAAAATGCGTCGATACCGCGCAAGGCAGCCAGCTGCGCAATTTCGCGCGCGTGCGGGTATTGTTCACTGTGTATGGCCGACAGCTTATCACGATAGACATCCTGCAGCGTATCGCCATAAGCCTTAAAGCCGCTGCCGCAGGCCGTCCAGCCGGCATCCGGCAGCACCGGTACCTGTTGCGGTTTACACAGCGCCGGTTCGCTCGCGATTGTCCAGTGTTGATCGTGTTTTGTTTGCCGCACATACGCGGCGTGGTAAATCTCGCCCATGCGCGCATCGATCGCCACCACGATTTTTTCGGCTGTATTTTGCTGCGCAACGGCTTCCAGCGTGCTGATGCCGGCCACGGGCAAATCGGTGGCGAGCGCCAACCCCTGCGCCACGCCGCATGCGATCCTGAGTCCGGTGAACGAACCCGGCCCCGCGCCAAACGCCAGCGCATCCAAATCGGCCAATTGCAATCCGGCGTCACTCAACACCGTTTGTATCATCGGCAACAGCAGTTCGGAATGACGGCGTTCCGCGAGCACGTCGCGACACAGCCTGTCGCCGTTCAGATCCAGCGCGACGGAACAGTATTCGGTTGAGGTGTCGAACGCGAGGGTTTTCAATGCCGTGCCGTCCCCGATTCAAACGCATGCGTAGCCAAAGGCCAGCGGCCCAGTTCGGTATAATGCGCACCTTCGGCGGACAAACGCGATTGCAGCAACAGCCAGTCGTCAACGTCCCATTGGATCGGCTGTTCGAGTGTGAGCGGCGTATGGGCTCCGGCCTTGCGCACCAGTGTGATATGCGGCTTGAACTGCCGTGCCTCGCAACTGAAGCCGGCTGACATCAACGCGGTTTTGATCGCATCGGCGAGCGCAAACAGCGCCGGTGGATACTGCACCACATTGGCCATGACGATGCAATTCTTTTTCCAGAAACGCGTGCCCTGTATGGTCAGGCTAAACGGAAGAAAGAATTGTATGGGTTGAACGGGTTGTTCGCTCTTTGCCGCCGGGTTATATATACCTGCGGCAACTTCCGCTGCAACAGCACGCAACGTGGGGATTTGTTCCGTTGCAACGTCACCGAGAAACACCAGCGTCAAATGAATGTTCTCCGCTTTCACACAGCGCCCGCTTTGACCGTCAGCCGCCTTTTCGGCCAGCGCATGCAAAGCCGATTGCACGCTACGCGCAGGCTGCAATGCAAAAAACACGCGCGCCGTTTGCGGTCTGGATTCGAAACGTTCGGCACTGCCAAGCATTTACGCGTTGCCGCCGCGGTGCAGCAGGCAAATGGCTTCAGCCGCGATGCCTTCCTTGCGTCCGAGCGCACCGAGGTGTTCCGCTGTTTTGGCTTTGATGTTGATATTGCCTGCCGGCATGTCGAGGTCTTGCGCGATATTGGCGACCATCGCCGGAATATGCGGCGCCATTTTGGGTGCTTGCGCGATGATGGTCGCGTCGATATTGACGATTTCAAACTGATGCGTGCGCAGCAACTGACACACGTTGCGCAACAATACCCGGCTGTCGATGTTTTTAAACTGCGCGTCGGTGTCGGAAAAATGCGTGCCGATATCGCCCAGTGCCGCGGCACCGAGTAATGCATCGCACAACGCGTGCAGTAATACGTCCGCATCAGAATGCCCGAGCAGCCCTTTTTCATAGGGAATGGTCACACCGCCGATGATCAGCTCGCGGTTTTCCGCCAGCTGATGCACATCGCGCCCCTGCCCGATACGTAATGAAATCATACTGTGTTCCTTTGTTGGATAATGAGTTCCGCGAGCGCGAGGTCTTGCGGATAAGTGACTTTGAAATTGAAATCCCGGTTATGCACCAGCCTGGGCGACAGCCCCAAAGCTTCGATTGCACTGGCATCGTCGGTAACCTGCGCCTCAGTGTTTTTACCGAGCGCATCAAACAGCATTTGATAGCGGAACATCTGCGGGGTTTGCGCCTGCCACAGCTGTTCGCGCGGCTCGGTGCGCGCAACGCATTGCGATGCATCCCCGCGTTTCAAGGTATCGGCAATCGGCGCGGCGAGTAATCCGCCGACCGCATCGTCGCCGATTTCGTCGATCAACTGCTGCAGCTGCGCTTGCGTAAACAGCGGCCTTGCGGCGTCATGCACGAGAATCCAGTCTTCGTGCGATACCGGATAAGCTTTATCCGCCTGGTTGAGCCCGTTGAACACGCTTTCCGCGCGCGTGTCGCCGCCGTGGTAGAGTACTGTCAGTTTGCCGTCAAAAGCACGCCAATCGTATTTTTGCCATTCCGGGTCCTGCGGCGACAGCACGACGAAAACCTGGCTGATTTGCGGTGCGGCGCAAAACGTATTGACGGCATGAAAAATCATCGGCCTGCCCGCCAATGACAGATATTGTTTGGGAAGCTGGTTTTCCATGCGCGCACCGTAACCGGCGGCTGGAATAAGCGCAAAATAATTCGGCATTACTGGATCATTGCTGTTCGAGCGTTAAAAAGGCGTTATTTTAATCCTCTGGCGTGAAGATTGCATTTTTTGTGCACAGGCACCGGCGTTTGCTTCGGAATTTGCATCGGGGGTCGCGCCTCGATCAAGTCGTCACTCATAATAAATGAAAAGCACAGTGCTACAATTCGGATTAAAATATGGGGTTTGTAACTTCAACAGAGTGAACAGAGGAAACGGTATGGAAATCGAGCAAATCAATGCGTTGGAAGAACAACTGGACGGGTTAGGCCAGCGGGCAAACGATTTGCGGAGGTATCTTTGACTACGATAGCAAAAAACTCAAGCTCGAAGAGCTAACGCGTCAGCTCGAAGACCCGGGCATCTGGAACGATCCCAAGAAAGCCGAGGAAATCGGCCGGGAGAAGAAACTACTCGAAGATACCGTGCTTACGCTGGACACCCTGCACCAACAGCTCGGCGACGCCGGTGAGTTATTCGAACTTGCCCGCGAGGAATCCGACGACGACGCTTTACTGAGTATACTCGACGATGCGCGCGGCATCGAGGAGACGGTTGCCAAACTTGAATTTCGCCGCATGTTTGCCGACCCGATGGACCCGAACAGCTGCTTTATCGACGTGCAGTCCGGCTCGGGCGGCACCGAAGCGCAGGACTGGGCGTCCATGCTGGAACGTATGTACCTGCGCACGAATTTTGAGAAAAGTGTTGGAAATGTGAAGTAACTCTGTTAGCCTTTAGTCATTTGTTATGACTCGCCTGACGGAAAATGACGGCAATAACAGCCACCCTACGTGACTTTATAATACCAATTGAAGATCCAAGGACCAGGTTGAGAGAGGACCCCATTCTCTAAATAGGACAGATATGGCAAGGAATAGGACAAGGCTGTCGTTACTGGAAGTAATCAAGGTGTGGCTTTCTAGAAAGGTAGTTATTTAACCCTGAATGAGAAAAGTACTCCTTTAAGATATCAAAAAAGCGATAACAAAAAGCAGTGGACTGCGGGAGACATCACGTTTACGAACAAGATGAAGTTCTGAATTTAGACGTTATTCAGCGCTGTAACTTAGGTGAATAGCGGCAATTCTGAAGTATCACCCATACAATTTTTTTTTTCAGAATTGTTTCAGTAGACAGTTATAAAATGAAAGATTTCCTTCTTTTCAAACTATAAGGTCAGTAAAGCATTTAAAAAACTAACAAGAATGGCTATCTTTTATAATGGAAAGATTTTATGCTTTTGTCAATACCAGAAAGTTCGTATATGTTTTGTCTGATATCCTTTTTTTTACATCTGATGCTCTGCAATATGAGGATTTTAATAGCTCAGGTTTTCATGTTGAAATATTTTATTACTGCTTGCAGTGTTTGCAGAAATTTTAATATCGCATCAATTCTGTAGCTGATTTTCTATCTTCTCCAGCTTTCTAAATGTCGTTTTCCATGGCATAATTCAACACAAAATAGCAAAGGAAAGTCCTTTGTAGTTAAATATCATAATATTTCATTTTTATTATCACAGTGAGAGTTTCAACGTTTTGTCGCTCAATACTGACGTCATAGCGACTATGAGTGCTGTTGTCTGGCTTCGCGAATTAAAATAATACCAATTCATAACTGAGCGAAAATTCTAATACAAGGAAGGTATACAATTTGCAGGGTGGAGCCATTAGAGAAGAATTTTATGTAGGTGCCATAGTAATCACCGGTGCTCTGCTCTTCAGATTTAATCGGATTTTATTTGCTGTGTATCCTATTGAGGTTTTTCTGCCTTTACATAAATAAGTCGCACTCGTAAAATAATTCCGCTATGTGATCTTTACTGACAGACTTTCCCTGTCTTAATTTTTCTCCCAAAGATTATCTCTGCCCATTTGAAAACGTACTGCTTCGAAACTTAAAAGTCCTCTCAGCGTGTTTCTCAGCGTGCCCTATGCATTTTTTTTACTTTTTATCTCCTTTAATTGACTTTCGGACCCCTTGTATTTATGCTATGATACTGATGTAGGTATATGCGTGCCCTGTCTACATGCGGACCTACAAAACAGTAATAAAATTGGACGGATGGAGCGTTTGACAAAGTAGCTGATGTGCTTACTTTAAATTTCTATTATGCATATTTCACGGTTTTTGAAAACGAGGTTGACTACCCAATGTAAGTGCTTCCAAGTGATAATGAAGACGCTGACGACGTCTTGCACCTGCAAAGTACACAGAGTGCTAGTTGTATTGCATTTCAGACTGCATGAATTACTATAACGTCGCGACTTCTTTTATGAAACAATCATAAGTACTAGACCTTTGACTGAAATGTGAACAAGTTTCTTGCATATGGTAATCGCAGACAGTAAAGATGACGCTATAATTGCTCTTAAAGGGAGACATCTCTGATAATAGTTCGTCACATTGGCGATTTAAAGTCATAAGGTCATATTTCTTCATGTAATGCGTAATGAACCTAAAAGGCTTTTTGGATCAGATTTGCGTATTAGGAAGGTGCAATGTACTTTTAATGCTTACGTTCCAATACATATTTTTAAAAAGTTGTTCCTCCATTTTTACATTCTTTAACAAAAAATAACTGACTTCTTTTCTGTTTTATAGTCTTCAAATGAACTCGGTAATAATAGTTTTAGCATTTATAATCTTGATATGACGTAGATGCTGCCATGTCATTTACTAAAGTCACTTGAAGTTTGATTATTACCGTTTTGAAATCAGATATTTTTGTTAATTTGATATCAAGTTATGTTTCATTGGTAAAATTTTCAAATACTGCTCACACTTCTCTATACAACAAATTTCTGTTCTTGAACAATGACAAACATAATCAAGTTAAAGCGTTTAGCATTGATACATTCTTTGCCTCAACTTCAACAAATGTTTTCCTTACATTATTATACTGTATTATAACCAGCTCTTTGTCCTTCCTTTTGTAATAAAAAAGATATGGTGATGCTTGTTGAGTCCTCTTTGGAGAACATATTCCGCCATTTCTCGACTATCCTAACTCAAGACACCGTGATATTAATATCACTTTAGATATAAACAATAAAAGCATTCTTTTGCATGGCCCCATTAATCGATTGCATTAAAAACGTGCAACATCGGTGTACCACAAATTCACTTTTATCGATCTATTTATCACTCACAACAGTTGCATATCTTCTTCTTCAAAAGCAGGCTTCATGCTTGCCCACAGTAGTCGTTTTGTTTCCACTGATTCCAGGTACGCTTACCGTCCTTTCAGGGTTGTTTTTGTTTGAATTAGAACATAGTAGGCCATTGGCACCGCAGTTTCCAACATGAAAATTTTGAATTATCAAATTATACATATTATCTACTTTAAGTATTTAATAAGGACGTCTGATCTATCCTGAATATTTTCTTTGACATAATTCTCTCCCTTGCTGTTAAATATCAAGAGTTAACTACTTTCAAGAGTCCTTTAATGTTAAGTAAAACTCTAGCAAAGAGAAGACGTGGAAGTTAGTAAGAAATGTATAGGATTAGAAATACCAATATGAAGAAGAGGGATGAAGTGATCATATGTTTGAAAGCCTTGCAAACCTAGGATTGCAAGTCGCGCTGTCAAATCCATACTATATATTTGACAAGAAAAACATGAGCAACGGGAGTGGGAAAAGTCTCTGAAGAATAATTTTTAGAGTAGCTGAACTTTATTAATGGTTTCCTTCTACCAAAGACTTTGACAGCAAAGTGAATAAATGAAATGTTGAGAAACGCAGACAAATAAAAATAGTGACTGAACGTCTCTAGCAAATTTGAGGTGTGATTATGATAAAATAGTTTATTAAAGAAAAGAGAAGAAAAAATGAAAGAAAAAAAGGTAGGCAAGGTATTCGAGTATCAGCACAAAGATAGGAACTATGGTAAAACAAAAAAATTGTAAACTGTAGAGTACCTATTCGTAAAGTTATCAACAGTGTCTATATAATACTCTGTCCTTTATCGGTGCATAGGCTAACAAAAGGAATTGAGTTTTCCAAGAAAAATTTTGATCAGGTTAATGGATTACAGATGCAGATAAACCGTAATCACCATTATTCATGCTATTACTTTGTACTCTCATAGCGAATTATCAAGAAGTCTTTTAAAAAAATTCTTACCATCTAGAAGAGCCTGATTTAAGCACTGACATGATATGCATATTATTCTGCTATTTCGTATAATTACTACCCCACTGTTATCTTCAGAAATTGCTGCTGATTTATCTGTACGCAGAAAGTACCCTTTCATAAGTGGCATTAAAGCCTAGCAAGTTAGTAAAGGCGTTCAGATGCGTCCGTTGCACTAAATTGTGATAGTATCATGACCACACCGAAATAACAAATGCCAACGAATTATTAAAGTTTTATGTATCTTAATGAACTATCTACCCTATCTAATATTTTATCCTTCTTGCAATAAACAAAATTCAGATTTTTCAATGCGTGAATAGCCATTTAAGCATGATTATCATATTTTCGTTAAATAAAAGACCAACCAAGTAGATTTTAACAAGAAAAGATCAGAAAAAAATATACACTGGGGAATTGGCAAAGAAGAGGATATAGAACAACCTTTACCTTCATTGATGAAACTTTACAACTCCGACGTTAGTATTGATGTTGAGAAGAATTATACAAGAACAAATGTAGCTTGAGCATTCAAGGCCAAGTGCTGAGGTTATTCCGTAGTAAATTTTTAAATTAAAAAATAGCACAGAAGATAACATCTTGGTTCTCTAGGAAGTGGCTATGTAACCATGATTTTGGCCTTGCTAACGCATCACCCTTAACTAACATAGGGAATCTTGTAATCTTTTATATTACTAAACTAAGAGAAATTTTAAAGCTGTTCTAAGCACTATTCGCGTTTTTGTAGCCTTAATTAAACCGTCTGCGATTCAACAAACACTTCAGACGTAAGAGGCAACAACAACAACAAAATCGTATTGTAGATGCCGAGGTTTTGATTGCTGAAGATTTAGGTGCTCTAAGAACTGCTATTAGAGATCTGGAACTGGCCCATGCTATTCATAATAGCTTTGATTGCCACAGTGAATGACATAAGGAAACAAGCAAGACGTAGAAAATAGTTAGTCATTGCCCTTTTTCCTCATCGATCTATCGTTTTCTACATGAAGAGTGTTTATTTGCCGTTTCTGTAAGAAGATGCAAGTTTCAACGTGTATGTTCCTTATCATTTACTGGAAAAAGAATATCTTGGTATCTCATCCACACTCTAGTAAGCTAAAAAAATTTGACATTCAACCCCTTTTATAGAGAGCTATATAAGGTCCATAATTTTGGCTCCAACAGTGTTACAAAGCTCGGTTGTGGCATACGATTGGTTTGAGACTTTTACCATTTCCTTTGAACCAGCTAGTAAAACGTAAAGACACGTGGTTCAATGAGCTAATTGATCATTGTGAAAGATTGCTCACATTTTAACTATTTTTTGTTTACCTTGTCACCATATTACAAGGTTATCAATCACTGGAGGATAAGGATTCATTACATATCATGTAAATTAGGTATCTCACCTATAAGCTTGAAATTTGGAAATCCGTACTACAGGTCATTAATAGCATGGATGGAGTCACAGAGACCGACTGAGACGGCTGGTGGATGCAAATCTCTACGTTCGGACTACATTAAATTTGTGCGCATTAACTTAGCTCACAGTGCTACTCCTCCATTGTTTGAATGTTCCACGTTAAAGAGGATGTTGACATTGAAATGAAAGGCAAATGGCAAAATCATCTCTTACAGCCCTTTCTTGAAATTTTCTGTCTTATCAAAATGATGTACAGTACCGATTTCCATTGTATGCCTTCCCCCTATTTCTGCAATTTAAAGCTTACCTCCTTAGCATTTCCACCTTTTGTTTGCTTTTTACACAAGCTGCAGCTTATATAGCATGTTCATGTTTAATGTATATTCGCTGAATATATAATACGTTCGTTAAATGTTTTGAACTGACATCTGGCCCTTTCTGTAACATATTGCATGTGCTCATTGGTTCGCTGGTTGTATCTAGGGTGACTCTGGGGGGAGAGGTTTAAAGACTTCGGGTAATCAGAAAACAGCACAGAATAACGGGAGTTCGTTGTCTATTCAATCTGACAACAGTGCCAATCTACATGTTTAAAACCATTTATGTCATGTTTTGAAGACCTCTTTTGCCTTCCCTCTTTTCCTAAATGTATGATATATACCATTCTTAATGCTTACTTACTGCTGTGTTTACAAGGCGACAGAATAAGTCGTATTATTTGCTTAGGAAACGTTAGTTGAACTAGGGAAATTCAGGTGAAATGTGCTGTTAATTCTTAAAGACATTGTGAAGAAGTTCGCAGCTGTCAAATACCTGTGCATGTTTTATATTCCATCCACTAACGAATGTTGTTTACATTTCTTGTTTCATGAATTAAGTAATGACTAGTTTTCAAAGTGACAAGGGCAGGGCAGTGACAATGAAACAATGTCAAGCAAAGCCCTGTTCACTTTTTCACCTTTCGTAGGGTTCTCACGGACACTTTTTGTGTACTGCATTATGCACACAGGGTAATTTTCTGCACCAACTTTTCGAGATGTCATATATAAAGTAATATGTTTTGGCATACCTAATTATCTTGCAACGTGACAAACCAAAGTGACTACGTAAGCACGGTCTAAAATATCTAACCCTCAGATAATATGACTTCCAAGGAGTGTGACCTGTGGCTGTCTATTATCTAATTAAGGACAAATTGTATGGGTTTATGTCAACCTTACTCCTGTTCTTATGCTCTTGATTTGAGAAATAACGCAACGAAATCTGATTTTGATTTACATGTGCAGATGTGACCCAAGGAAGCACTGGTTTAATTTGGGTTAGCAAGAATTTACACATAATTCAATTAGAGTGACTAACCGTCTCGGTCAGAATCCATGTGAAAGTACTTTTTAATGATATTTGTGTGATAAGAAAGTCAGTCGGATAAGCGTACAGACGAAACGAAATCCAGTGTATTGTGTCAAATGATTTGGGGAACTCAAATTCTTTGCATTTGTATCTAGGTGGCTTCATATTATTTTTAAGCTCAAGATTTAACTCCAAAGAGGAGTGCATATGAGTAATGAAGGAGCAGGTATTATTCTATTCAAAATGAAAATTTTAGGAAGGGTAAGCATCAGGTATGCCAGTGATTCGAAGAACGCTTTAGAGATACAATGATATAAGTAGGTCTAAGTGTCAAAGTAAATTGTTCCCTGTGGCGTGTTTACTACTAGTGGTAGACACATAGAAGAAGAAGACCGCGCTAGAGCGCTTATATTATCACGTGACACGCAAAAATTAGAAACTAACAATACGGCTCCAATGAAGTGGCTGTAAACAAAGCGCTGGGGAATTAACTTAAAGAAGCTTTCAAATATTTCAGTAGCTGCCGAACGTTTCTTAATTTTATATTATCGACGTGCTGTATTACTCGCTAGAAGTCGTCATCAAAATGCCTAAATAGTGTTCGGCATTCAACTGTATTAAACGTAGTATTGGGGAAGACAAGTCGTTATCGTTTCACAAGTACGTAGAAACCATTCATTCCATTGCTGTGTAGTAAATACTTTTGTAAAGCATAAACTAAGAGCATGAAGTTAACCCCTCCAAAGGCCCCGTAAAGGGGAGGCGGGTGGCTACAGTATAGGCTTCCTAATCAATCTGAAAACGATTTATTATAGAATGTGGGATTTGAGAAGGATGTAAAGCAATGCACATGGAACCAAATTATAACCATATGAAAATTAGAGGAGAACCGCAAATATAGCAAGTCTATTCAGAAAAGTAAACTTGCAAATTCCGACCCTGTGGGTATACTTGGTCAGGAGAAAATTATCGTCGATTCTGTTTACTTTAGTCTGATATAAAACATAGTGTTACTTCAGAATAAGTCAATAACTTGCTCGTATTTAGAAAAGTGTATACTAGAGGTGGGCAAACTAGGGCCCACAGGACAGATCCGGCCCGTTGATCATTTTAATCCGGCCCGCCGAAGATTGGTACAGAATTAAAGTTTGATGTGAATAATTCCATTTATAGCACCAGACCTCGATGCACTGGCTAAAATGGGTGATCAAGAACACTCTTCTCGCTGAAAAGTACGTCGATAACTCACTGCTTCTTTCTGTTTATTTTTTATATGTTCCGTTAACAAATGCAGTTTTTTATATGTATCGTATCCGGCGCTGAACTGGCCCGTCTGTCAAATTTAAGAGTCAATGTTGCCCAAGCACTAAAATATTTTCACAACCCTGGTGTATACCATTAAAAATACTAAAAAAAGTTTGGATCAAAAGCGTAAAAAATAGATAAAAGAATTGTGGCCAAAACTCACAACGAACTGTGGCCACAATTCTACTATCAACTGTTTACGATTTTAAATTCTTGAGACTAACTTTTTATTGCTTTAATTATTATTAATAAGCGAAGGAACTGTCTATACGGTTTTAGCCAGAGGAAGAAATTTATTTCGAACGCTCGCCTAGAGCAAGAGCCTGTTTCAACGTTTGTACATATATGTTGCCTTTTCATTCTTTGTAGCAAGCATATTGAAATGCGCTGATAATTGATATTTACTCTTTAATCAAGGGTTGTCGTTATTGGTTATGACGGATTGACTCTGTGAAAAAAAATCCTCATTTGCTGATGACATTATAGTGTGTGGACGACTCGAACCTTTACATCTCATTAATCTTACATTGTGAGACAGGTACTCTGACAACTCTACCTCACTGCCTCCATTAGAGTGTCTGGTACTCGAAGTAGGGAGCCGTGACCAATAGACAGATCCCGAAAAAAGTGTACTATCAGATAATCTGTGTATTTAATACAAACAATGTTACAAAGTTTTATTAGAGTTAAGATTTACTTATGACTCTACAAAAATTGATGTTGTTCAAAACTTGTACCCTATTCTTAAGTTTTGGCTGTCAATAAAAGAACTGAAACGCAATTGTTATGAACGTCTTGAATACAAATATTTTTCGAAATTTATAGAAACACAGGACCAACGTGATGCCATCGTGGGATAACAAATTCACCTCAATGATTCTCTATGATACTTAACGCAAGTATTCAGAGCAATGAAAGAACCCCTATACCAGAGACAGAAGAATAAAATATAGCCTTAATTTAAATCGATTCCTTGTTAAGTCCATTATATTGCGGAATTTATTTTGAAACGAAAACCCTTTTTGGAGTTGTAAGTATCATATAGGTGTTCGAAAAACAGGCTTTTAATTTAAAAAACTGTAAGAAGGGAAACAAATATTCTGCTGTTTGTCGTATTAAGAATGCTAGATATGAAAAGAAATCATCCATTCAAACATATTATCCTACACGACTTTGACACGTGTCACCTGTGAACTGTTTTATAGAGCTGGTACAGAAGCCATGTGCAAACACTACACCTGTTGGTTTATGTTTAACAGCATATTAAAATCATTAAATAAAACAAAAAAAACAGCTGCAAGGCGTCCAATGTACTTGGCGGAAAGCACACATGCTTGTTTCTTGCTGTAGAATCAAAATTAAAAGTTAAACAACCATTACCAAAACAACGACATTTTTATTTATTTTAAAGTACTTCGTTAAAACCGAAACATTGGCGTTCTTTAAGAAAATGTTTAATGGTATTCAGAAAACATCTGCTAGTGTTCATTAGGTAATTGTTTACGATGAGGAGACCATCCCCACAGAGCCTAGTATAAAATAGTATAAAATATTG
>JAAAKM020006971.1:92876061-92903818 GCA_010016025.2 Alatinidae sp. Z8VKAUB7J3
CTTCATTACAATTACTTGGCATGCCCTTTGTTTTTTCATGTCCTTAGGTCTACATGTATTTATAGCCACATTAACACCAAAATGCCTTTCTGCTTATATGTGATACAAAGAGAGTGACCTGTGACAGATGCAATGAAACACCAACGAGACAATAAAATTTGATTTTACACACTGAATTCTTACAAATAAAACACTCAACATAAACAGTTCCTAGAATATATATGTTTATAATTTATAAAGAAGATTAAAAAGTCCATTCATACGACAGTTTGTTATTTGAGGCAGCTTTGTGAGATTAAACTTTGAATTTGGGTCCTTCATTGTCTTCTAGTTTATTGCTTGAAGAACTGTTAGTATTCTTATACCTTGTAAGGCAATGGTGAGGGAGAACAACAGAAACTCCATTGACTTAGGTGTAGAGTAAAATCTTAAATGTAGATTCTCCATTATATTCAAATTTCTTTAGATTGTGTAAGAGTGTGTGTTTGTCAGTGAAAGGATAAGCCATTTATATGGGCAATTTATTCCAGGCAAATTAACTCTGCCCCAGGTCTAAGGTCCCGATCTGTTGTATCATGTTTATGGCCATCCCAAATTTAATGAATAAGGACTACCTTAACACATGGATGACCCCACTTGTCTTCCTCCAACAGTAAAAGTAGCTATATATTAGTGGTCTTAAACCTAAGTTGTGAAACCTGTAACCACCTCTGTTGCAAGATCCAATTCCACCTTTGCAGTTGTGACTACAGTCTTTCTTCACTATTGCCATGTTGTTAGACCCTACATAAAACTCTTATCAAGCCATCACACAAATAGATGCACTTATCAGCCATGAACTGGAACAATTAAAGCTCTCATATTGAACAGAAATAATTACTAGTTCCATTGACTGACCAGCCTTCACTATGACTTTGCTGATTATTCTCCATTTTGACTGTTTGTGAGATTTAAGATACATTACATCTACCTTAACTGTTGGGTCTTCATAGGCTCCAATAAGAGACAACCTTTCAAGACAACCTAACAACACCGCTTAATGCTCATTTTCATCATTAAAGATAATGTTTATTCAGAAATGTTCTGGAAAGTCCTAAAAAGTTCTAGAAAAAAAGGAATATATATATAATCTAGATGTATCTTACACTGTTCCAGTATGGAGGTGCACCAGATTACCAGTATTCCTCTACCAATTTTTCTCATGTCTATGATTTTCTTTAGGCACTCCTTTGCTGTGTAAAATTGCATCATGTCTTGCAGACACTTTGTCGATGCTCTGTCTTTTCCCTTGATGCCGTGGATGTAATGGTTAATATGTGATGATACTAGACTTGTTCATTCAAATCAAAGATATAATATATATACATATATATATATATATAAAACTAAAATGCCTGATGGCTACAAGCGAGCTTTCGGATCTTTCGTGTGAAGGGAGCCAGTTTTCATAGACGGGAAGAACACAACATCGGACTTTTCAGAACAAGGAAATCTATTGTCTCGATATGGAGTTACCAATCCATACGTCAAAGATCCCTGCCTAAGTATACTGCTGCCAACGTATGGCCTACGTAAATTAATAGTACAATGTTTGAAAAAGTGGCAGAACAGGATGATTCTCCCTTTACTCTTTTCACATTTCCCGTATAATTTTTAGTGCACATTCTTGATATATTTGATTCACGTCTAGTTTAAATTTTCATCAGTAAATGTTTTTCAAAACGAAGTTCAGAGCAATATCAAACGTGCATTGACAGGAAAAATAGAAGGCACCCAACCAAGAACGGGGTCTATCTTATTGTTACACCATCATCTCTTACAGGCCCCTTTAGGGCCAGGATCTTTGGGTGATTACTCATCCTAACCTCGTAACCTGGTTTCGACGATACTGTTACTCCAGCACATGATTAATTGGAGGAAATTTCTCCGATTTGTCACCTGTGACTTTGAGGAGGCTACCGCTTGATATCATAGCAAAACAGAGAATTGTGATAATGTTATAAAAGCTCTGCAAATTCTGACCAAAACACACTTGCCTCCACTTACTAAACGGAAGTAAAACTTTTATGTTCATTCAACTGTGTCTTCGGTTTGAATTGAATCCCGCGCCTTTGTTCACTCGTTTCCATATTTCTTCAACACTTTACTCGACAGATTGCTCTTGCAACGACCGACAACGATTTCTCTGGTAGGATTCAATCTGCTAAGGAATTCGTCGTGGCATAAACTCGGATATCATCCTCTCGGTTATCGCGATTCACATTCGTTGAAATCACGAAGGAAAGACAATGGAATGATTGATGGGAGGGATGCTGTCCCTAGCGGCGAGTAAATTAAACGATGTGGCTCTTAACCACAGAGTTCTAGACCTAAAGCTCCTTGCTCTTAACCAATGAGGTAATAACGTTGTTGTTCATTAATTTCATCGTTCTTAACAACTTGCGTGCCTCCAGAACCTCAGTAGTTTACCAGGTTCAGTAGGCCGATAGCCAGGGGGTCGGGGGATGGTAAGAAGCTGATAAATGGGCATTTGAGCGTCAGTCAAATTTTAATGGGGGACGGGATTCAAAACGAAACCTCTCCCTTTCCCTCCTCGTTTTAAAGCGTGCCCATCACGTTTTTTTTAGCTGAGGAAATATTGAATTTTTACACACCATAGAAGGCTAAAAATCGTATTCGATTTATCTTCCATTTATATTATAATACATATATTCGTAGACTTTAATTTCTCGTCTTTCCTATCTCATCTCACAAAACTTTCCGAAAGGGAACTGAAGTCCACAAGTGATCCATCTTTCAATGCCGTCAAGGGTTTTTGGAGGCGAGGGGAGAGGGTAAACGTGGGCAGGTTTTACCAATTGGGTGGGTACAGCCCCTCTGCTCCCGAGTTGGATGCCTGACTAGCGTGCCGCATCGAATTCTTTACCTCCTGTTGACCCAAATCAAAAAGTGTCAACATTGGATGCCCAACTGCCCTTTAGTTATTAGTTAGCCTGTTAGGTTGTTTTACTGTTTATTTAGGGTAGTTTTAATATTTTACCCCATGTTCATCAGATTCTTTTGATTAACAGACCGCAATGGAGTGGCCATTCCCTCAGGGTTTGTTTAACTGCTCCAGATAATATGAAGATAAACAAAGTTGCGTTTAGAATTAATTACGGGATGTGAAACATTATACTTGAGAATGAGTAATAGAGTAAATGATGTGGTATTATCAATGTATCCGTTATATCTGCTTATGAAATCTTGTTGTAGAACAATTGGATTTTCTTTTTATTGCTCTGTTCCTTGGCGCTATGAAAAGAAATTTTTAAAAAGACTTAAACTGTACTGAAACAACTACAATAATGGGCTAACAATTGTTTACATAACGGATATCTCAAGATTTAATATCCGAAATCTTTTAAGTTCAAAAATTTCTTGTGAATAATAAATTTCTGTATAAGAAAATTATAAAGCAACTTATATGGTTAACTAACAACATGTATTACAAGAAAATTAATAGTAAAACCATTTTCATGGTCAACCAATCCAATTCAATCAGGGCGTCCCCCGGGGTCGAGGATGGCCCGCCTTCAGCAGCACGTTACACCAGAGCCCGCCACTTTTCCCTGTCCACCGTCCTTCGAATCGCTTGAACCATCGTGGAGTTCGCCCACTCTTTCACGCCGTCGATGTATTGTCGGCGCGACCACCCGCGCCTCCACTCCCCTAGGTAATAGCCAGTTATCAGGTCGCTTGGTAAGCCTCTACCGTGGCACGCGTGACCAACAAATACCAGTTTGCATATCTTAACAAGACCTATGAGTTCTCTTTTGATTCCGAGCGTGTTCAGAATGGTCTCGTTTGTCGTCCTGTCACGCCAGGTCACTTGCAGGAGCCTGCGATACATCCACATTACCACCGCTTTGATCCGTTTGGCCTCCGATTTCCGTGTTGTCCAGGCTTCAGCTCCATACATCATCACGGGCCATACGATGGCACGAATGAGACGAAACTTGATCTCTCTGCAAACTCCAAGGTCCTTCCAGATGTGAGCCAAGTCGAGTATGTGTTTCTTTCCCATGGCCATACGGGTCTTGATGTCAGTACTGCTCTCGCTATTCGCCGTCTTGATCAACCCAAGGTATTTGTAGTTGAACACCGGTTCGATCCTCTCCCCATTTAGCTCCACCACGGTACTGTTGGGCGTGTCTATGAACATCACTTTTGCTTTATTGCTGTTCATTTTGAGACACCTTTTTTCGGCCTACGTCTAACTTCTTCAGAGCAACAGATGAATCTTGACTGTCGTCCACTACGAGTGCAATGTCGTCTGTGTAGCAAAATCGGTAATCGTACGTCCTCCAGTGTGTACCCCGAAAATTTCAAACTGGGCCTCTCTCATAACCTGTTTAGTGTACAACGTGAAGAGGCGCGGCGAAATGATGCAGCCCTGGCGTACTCCCATTCCAATGTTGAAGGAAGGTGTCGATTGATCGTTCCATCGAATAACTGCAGTGCACTCAATATATAGACCTTGAAAGAGTGCAATGTTATGACGAGGAAATCCCATTTCTATCATGATGTTGAACATTTGAACGTGGCTCGGTGGGTCGAATGCTTTGCTACAGTCGACAAACAATAGGCACGCGATTTGATTTGTAGCGTTCAGTCTTTTAACGAGTTACTGTGTGGACACAAGAAGATCCGAGCATCCCATTTCCCTCCTGTACGTTGTTTATGTGTCAGGTTTCGTAAGAATGCATTGGAGGACTGATATCAGCAGTATCTTGCTGGCGTGACTGATCAACGCTATTGTGCGATAGTTTGAGCATTCTCTCTGGTCTCCTACTTTGTACAACGGGATGAGTTCTTGAGTTCGCCAGTCATCAGGCCAAGTGCATGTTTCCAATATTCTACAGACAAGCCTGTGCGGTGCCACTTCTCCTGGATTTCTCGAGTGTTCAATGAGTTCAGCAGCTATTCCGTGTAGGCCTGGTGCTTTATTACCTTTTAGCGGTGCTATTGCCTCTTCGATCTCGTGCAGCATCGGAGACTGCTCCGTATCTTCATAAGCAGTTCTGACTAGAGGTTCTTCATTAGCCGGCTTCTCTAACAGAATCTCTCCGTAGCACTACCACCTACGTAGGACCTCAGTGCTGTCTGACAGAACCGTGCTATGCTCATCTCTGATACACGCCTGCTGTAGGGCGAAACTTTTGCGTTTTGTGATCTTGACCTTTTCGAAGAAGGCTTTCGAGTGATGTTGTCTATCTAGGTTGTTTATGGCTACGCACTCCGTCGCTAACCATTCGTTCTTGTCTTTCCTAAGCTTCTTGACAAAAGTACTTTAACTCTTGAAAATCATAACAGTTGTTATTGCTATCGCTGAAAGTAATTAATATGACGACTTAGGTTAAATTTAACAATTATTTATTATGAGTTGTTTTCACATTTGTAAGTATGAGGATTTTTCAGCCCTAAGTAATATATCAGAAACTACTAAAACTATGTCAGCAAAACCTGATGAAATAGTTAATTGGTCTTTGGTTTACAAGAAATGAAATTTTGCTTCAAAACAGGTGACGTCATTATGGGGGTACTTTTCAGCATATATTAGTTGCAGTCTATATCTGCAATACTTGATGCCAATGACACTTCTCCTATTTCAAAAGTATGGTTACTTATATGATACATCTTCTATGAAAAATTCATTGTTTTAAAGTGTTAAGAGCCACTATTGTGCTTGACTTTTTGCAATTTCGTATTATTATTGTATAGTGATCTGGAGAGTTAAAACATTGTTTTACTCGCAAAATAACTTTCCATATCATGCTAAAATTTCTTGAACTCGTTTATTTCAGTTTCAAGAAACTTGATTATAAATGTTTAAAAATAATATCGAATTCAGTGATATGACATCTCATTGTAGATAGTAAAATGTTATGAATTAATAACTGGCTTATAAAGTTTTACTTGGCAGTTTCTCGGAGAATCTAAAGAACATACATTATCATTGTACAACAAAAAATATGCGTTACTCATAAATTTCAAAAATTCAACTTCCATTTAACTGATAATTTCCAAGGTTTGTATACCTATTATTCAAACTAGAACTCCGGAAGAGAGTATTTAAAATGATTTTATAAATCACTTTTGAAAATGTTAGTGGATTTTAGCGATAGTCACTGCATCTGAGTCAAAACTGATTAGCACCATAAATTTTTCAAACAAAATTGTGACGGAAACTTTAAGCATTCCCACCCCATAACAAATAAAGATAAACGCAGTAGGAGTATCATTCTTAGATGAGCATAGCTGTATGTAAGACGAAAATCCCGCAACATACGTAACTTACGATAATTTGCTATTTAAAAGCTATGATACGTCTTAGGTATAAAATGTGGTTTTTATTTTGCCTACGAATTTTCTTTTCAAGGTTTTAATAGTAGCTGCACTCCTGAATAGTTAATCACTTATGATCAGCAGAGAAAGAAATCACCACTGGTACTAAATATCCCCCCCCCCCCCCTCCAAGAAAATGTTTTACATCATTGTAGAAACAATAGCAAAAGATAACAAAGAGATACAAAAATATTAAGAACTTGAGAGTCTTGAACCAATGGAAGAAATTCTCTGTCACCCTCAGCATGTTAATAATTGCAATTTATCCCGTAGATAAATCATCTTGAAATTGATATTTAGATAAATTTAGAAATTGATAAAACATATCAGTTGCTAAACATATTGGCTATATTTTCGAACATAGAGTGCTTGGGGGTAGACAAGGCATGTCAGGGAATTTACAATTTAAGCTAGATTGTGCAACAGAGGGGCCTTGAGGTGCTGTACTCCACCAAGTGGTTCTTTTTTAAAATGTTCAACCTTTGATGTATGACTTTGGTGTAAAAATATTGATCCTCAAATTCTCATCAGGATAATTTTCAGCTCTAAAAATACGAGAAGAACGTGTAAACGACTACATTATTATGGAAATCGCGAAATTATATAGTAAAGAACATTGATGGTTCATCTAGCTTTTTGATTAGCAAAACTGTCGATAAGGTTGTTGAATTCAGTGTTCCTGAAGGCCCATTTCCATCTACTGCTTTTAATGGCTCGCAAATTACTACGATTGACATTTTTTCGTTAAAGTCCGTAAACACAAAGATGGATGCACTTAAATATCGACCGCACTACCAACTAGGAAAAGTACCTTATTTATAATGTCTACAGCTGTGCAGCAATGCTGATCTTCATGGCAGCGGTACTAAACTTCTGTTCCATCGACAACAGAAAATCAGTAAGATTTCCCTTGTTCGAACTAATGGATAGAGAATTCAACGCTTACAAAATAACTTACAAAATTCTGTTGCAGGTTAATTATATTTAGTTGCTACAGTTAGGCTGAATGAACAAATCAAAATTATATAGATCCCTTTTAGCTCTCGATGCAACCCTTAGTGTCAAATATAACTGATAGATTGTACTTTATTTCAAAATCAGAAAGCGATGGAGGTATCAACGCTGTAAACATTAAAGATTAGCGAGAGCTAATGAAGCCATATTTTTACCGTTTGTGAAAAGAAATAAAAGGGGCTATAAACCGTAGCACATTTCTCGACATTTTATCAATCTTCTCCACAAATACTTTGCGTTGTGTTACATATTGAAAGTCTTCCGTGGACTTAGCACAGCCACGTTTCAGTATTAAATTTAATGTCTTCGGCTTCAGCCTCGTAGACACCTGCAAAACAACAGGTTCTAAGGACGTGTAATTTGTTGGATTTTATTACAATTCTTGAAAATGACAACCAAAATTATTGCCAATTCTGTCATTTGGATAATAATGCCCTAATTCAAAAGTACGAAAGGAATTGTCTTTTCAATCAGCATAGCTTTAGGCCTATGTATGACTAAAAGCCTATAAATATAACATCCGTTCATGAGAATTTGTTAGTTTGGATATTGTAACCACTTTTCCAGATAAATGTAGCCTGCGCGCAGACTATCTCAGCTGAAGTGATTACTACGTCAGTAGTTTTTGTCTGCCCGCATGCTACGCTATAAAATGGTGTTTTGCGTTTCTCCTTTACTAGCATTAATCTCCAACGCAGGTCATTCTGAGAAGTGGAGGAACTTGTCAAGCCTTAAAATCGTTCGGAAAAAGTCTCTCGCGCGACAAAATCTTGGAATAATATTGGGCCTGAAGAAACTCATATTCTATCGGAGGAAAACCTAGCAGTACCAATTTCCGTTTTCCCTCGAAAGATTTTAAGTCTCAGTTTAAAAACAAAGTTTTCCTTGACAGTTTGACATAACAAGCTGACAAGCAGACTAAATTACGGAAGTAGCATTGTCTACAAATGTACCCTCATATCTATGTGTGTGCTGGCAAAGCATATGTTGTGACCTCTTTTACATGTTTCATGCTCGCGAGAGGGCGCTCAATCTAAGACCCTGTTTACACGGGTACGGATCCTAACTGGTACGGATCCAAATCGATCCCGTATAAACACCCTAGAAAGGGAATCAGATCCATTTAGATCTAGAACTCTGCATGCTAATCCACTTAGCAAATCACGTCAGGGTCAATGCATCTGCTAGTGTCATTTGTAAATAGTTAGGGGATATTCCTAGCAAGTGATTCTTTACTCTCGGGTGCCAAATAATCGTACGACAAATATTGTAATTTTAAGGAATTTTCCCAGTACTCAAAATGTAAATGATGCCTGAAAACACTTGAATAACTTCCCATGCAACATTTGACCATGAAACAGTTGCTAATTGATGTATGTATGCTTTTGGTCCTCGTGCGTGTCACCCATATTTTAAACTTTCACGAAATTGAGACTGAAGGTCAGACCCCCCTCGTTTATTTGGACCCCCCGTTTATTAACTTTAAACCGTAATGAGGGCCCCCCTTTTATTCAAACCCCCCTTGTATTCGGCACTCCAGAGTACAGCCTTAAGGAAAAGACTCCCCATTAAGCAAAGACAATGCTGTTTCCTATACCAATACATTTGTATGTGCTATATTTCCCATCAGTTATAGTGATCACAAATATAACTAGAGTATTTATAAATTATTTTACTAGTCTTTGGCGTTTAGTCCGCACATGCAACCACAACCCATTGATGTCGAAGTTAAAATGGAAGAAGACCCTGGAAGTTCTTCCAACAAATCATCAAAGGAAGTGACTATCACTGAAGTGGATCCTGACAGCATAGTTGAAGTACAAGAATGTAAGCATCATAATTTGTTTCATATATAAATATTGTGTTACTTTGTACTCTGGTCATTTTTTCTAAGAATAGTTGTAATGTGCTGGAGCAAATCTATAAATAAAGACGACAAAGTAGAACATTTGACGAAGTAGACGACAAAATGAATGATTGCTGACGCAACAAAGAAAATTCGTCCAGCCTTAGAGATGTCCAGAGTTCACAACATCAGAAAGAATTCCGGTTCGTGCAGGGTGGATTTATTGCTTTTCTGTGTAATTCCGATACGAGTTTGAAATAAGGAACCGGCTGGTAAGGCAATGTTTTAACTTTACTAGAAAAGTAGCGTCAAGTCTATAAGCGGCACCTCAGAGTGAGCAACCCAACATTGACGGGAGATGTTTAAGTTGCACAATTTAATTTTGTTCTAAAACCTTTTACAAAACTTTGTAGTTGAAAACTACAGTCAACAATGGATTCATTTGGTACAAGATATTCCAGAACAGGTCAAGTCAAGACCACTGATTTACGTTTGCGACTATTTATACCGTGTTTCCATATTTTTATTAGATCACTAGCGAAGGTACGCAGAGGAACAAATTTTAGCCAGAGGAAGGAATTTTTTCCGAAAGCTCGTCTTGAGCAAGAACCTGTTATTAACGTTTATATATTTATATAAATTATGTTACCTGTCACGAGCCTGCCATTAAGGAATCTGATATTGTTAGGCTGTAGGAATTTTATCAAGGCAATTTTAAATGAAAACAGGTTTATATTAAACAAGATTTTTTTGTACATAGATTTTTTATTTAAGGACTAGGTTTTCAACTGTTCAGTGCCTGATGAAGGAAACTAGTTTCTGAAAGCTCACGAGAGCCAGACTTTGGTGTTTTTATTGTATATACATTTTTATCTTTTATGGCTTAGGGATCTGTTTTTAGTTGTACATATACATATATATATATACATATATAAAGCTCAAAAAATACACATTATCTTCAACGCTTTGATGTTATCTTCATCAGATTGAATCTCATCAGATATATATATATATATATATATATATATATATATCTGCCTTAGCATTTGGCCCTGGTGGTCCAATGGTTGAGGCATTGGTTAAGTAACCATGAGGTTGTGGATTCAATTCTGGTCAGCGCCCTTAAATTGCAAGCTATTGCGGTAATGCTCTACTCTTTGAGAATCATATATATATAATTGCAATGTGTCTACTGAGAATAAATATATGTATATATTGTGATAAGATGATTTAGGTAACAACAAATTCATACTATTTGAAAGTTTCTGAAACTAGTATTAAAACAGTGTTGGGATGAAACTTTATAAAAAATATTTTTCCAGCCATTTATTGAGTTATCTACTTATGTCTAAATATGTAGACCTTTACTGTAGAGGTATTTGGTAAGCATAATCTAGCATTCAACTAGACCCTTATGTACAATTAGCAAAATCATTTTACAAAGATGTACAAATTCAGTACTTAAATGTAACCAAATACTGACCCTGCTAGAAGTGCAAATGTTCCAGAAAAGTCAACCCCCATACAGCTTGCCTGAAAGAATGAAAAATAGTCTCATTAAGAATTCCTGCAAGATACTTTTAAAACATCATATTCATTAGCAATGTAATAACTTCACTGGAAAAATACACATCAGGAAGTATGTAATATCTCCATAACATATGCTGCTGTTGTTACCTTTACTGACATTTCAGTATTGTTTCTTTACTTACAGAAGTAGCTATTGCTCTTGCCTTTTTGTGTTACTTCTTACCTCTTGTGTGATCATTTATTGATCATAAATTTTCAGTACAAAAAGAATCATCATCTTCATCCACCAGTGGTGGGACTGGGCAGTGACATAATTGGAGATCAGTTAATCACTAGAAAAATAGAGTATGTTAATATTGCAGGTTACCTAGCTGAGTTGGTAACGCATCCTGCAAAAGCGAGGGTCATGGGTTCAATGACAAACGGTGACATTCTTTCTATTTCTCTAGTGTTCATTTCAAAATTAGTATTTCAAATTCTCTCTTTTCATGGATGCTTTCTAACTTTAATGGGCCTTGGATTGACGACGGGCTGGAGGGCAGTTCTTCGTTGGTCAAGTCACATGACACAGAGAGGCTGGTCTTCAAGTGCATTAAGGTGGATGTTGATGTCCATGGGTGGACGATTGGGAGCTAATGTGGTGGCTAGAGAAATAGAGTATGTTAACATCATGGGTCACCTAGCTCAGTTGGTAGAGCGCACACTGCAAAAGTGTGGGTCATGGGTTAGAACCCCAGTAGTGACATAATTTCTAGTTCTCTACTATTCTTTTAGAAACTAGCATTTCAAATCCTCACTTCTCAATAAATGTAAGTGTAAAAATCTCATAGAATTTAATAAATAATAGTTTTCTCTCATCGGTTATTGATAAAGCAGTAAAAACACAAACTGCGAGTCAAAGATTTTAAAGCTGTGCCAAAATAGTAGCAATAAATTTTGTACAAAATCTTTTAAGAAAGACAATTTTATCAAAGACAAAAAGGCTTTTTAATATGATTTTAAATGGCCATCTTATTCCAAAAGATAAAGAATCACACCTCTTAACATTTCTGTATTGTTCAACAAATGGGGATTTTTTTCGATCGTCTGTGATAGTGTCACTTACTAGTCTGCCTTTCTATTTGACAAGAACCTTGGTCGGACTCATGAGGCAATTTTCACCAAATGAATTTGAATCTACTGAAATTTTGTTAAAGTTTCTAATGCAAACATTTTTCTTCGGTAGGAAGCCCAGACATTTTGCGGCAATCTGAGATTATGAGACAGGTGTCAAAAACATAGGCCTATACAATTCGAGGGTGTTCCCGGAAAAACGAGAGTTATTGATCTGGCAACATATCAACACCATCACCCAACCACATTTCCGTCACATTCATAATTATCATCATGCTATCGGCCTAAATATCAAATTTGTAAACAAAAACCACAACAACAGCGTTCTGCATAGGCATATTCATTATATCTCACAGAACTGCACGGTGAACATTATTTTCAGGGGATGAACTAAAATACTACTGAGGAATTTGCTTACGTTGTTCTCTGGGAATCTGTACACACCACTTTCAAGATGTCGTTCTGAAACAATTCTAATGCCATCCATGTCCCTATTGGAATCGATCTCCACATCTTCACTCATAATTTGATGATACACAGCATGGGTATTTTTAAATTCGTGTCAATTGTTGTCTTTCAGTCGTCACATGACACCGTGAACTAACTGGTCCTCAAACTTTACTGTGGGTATCCTTTTTCAAATAACGCGCCATTTTGAAAATTGACCTTTCTCGTTTCTGTGAATCTGTCTCACTTTCATTTAACAAACAATATCGCACTTAAAACAAAATTTCGAGAAATAATTATATCAAGCGTCGGAGCAGGCTACCGAGGCAGCAATCTCCTTCATTTTGGGGTACGTTGAACGCTGATCGTGTAGAATATAATGCCAAAACGTTATGTAGGTTTGACTATATTCTATTGCGGAATACGTTTAATACTAAAGACAATTACAAGAAGTTTTGCAATCATTTCGTCTCAATATAAGATACATAATCATAAGAGATGATGTTTAGGACTGATGGATAAAACTTAACGCCGAATACGAATTGAAAGACCATAACGAAGCTAACCGGGTTTTCCCGAATCTGGAAGCGATATTAGAGAGCACCGAATGTGCGGATAAACCATCAGGAAGTGCCTGTAAAGTTCAGAGCAGTTAAGTGAACGTTCGAGGAACAATCATTGCTTCTCATACATCAAATATGCTATTTCGTTTTCCTCTAAATCTCTGATCAACAAATGATGATCTGGAAGAGACGAAGACGGTACTGCAAATTGTGCAAGTGATGACGAACGCAGTGAGAGCAAGGATGTGCAATTGTGCATGTTCCATATATGTACTCTTTTACGCTGCTTACCCCTCTAAGCGTTTGGTTTTATTTTGTTGCACAAAGCGGACAGTGTAGCACAGAGTACAAATGACTCTTGCGAGTATGCTTGCTCGACACACCTATGCCTTTACAACATAAGGTTCCGCAACTTTTCACCTTGCAATTCGGGTGCAAAATTAATAAAACGAGTTTAAAACCCCTAAGAACGTTTCATATTCAACTTTCGCGCGCGTACACAGCAGTCTCTCAATCAAAGACCCCTAACGAGCAGTGGGTCCGACTTTAAAACTACCCTAAATAAACAGAAAAACCACCACACAGGCCAACTAATAAATAAAGGGCAAGCAGGTTGTCCAAGGGCAACGCCCCTCAATTTAGACTACCGGGCAGAGAAGGAAGCCATGAAGCAGCCTCAACTGCCTAGTAGGAGCGCCTCTCACGAACCATGGAAAAAACTTGCCACCGATGTGTCATCAATGAGAACAAATACAATACATGATCTAGCCAAGTGACTGAGAAGAGCGAGTACATAGCACCATCTGCACTAACGCAATTGAAGCCCATAACGCTAAGAGACTTGGAGCGTTTAATGCCGCTAGCGTCTCTATGAGTCCTAGGGTTAAGCAGCGGTCACCTAAAAACTGACGACTGCAATAAATAATCACTCAAATACACGAAATGCCACGACGGAAGTTCTGATTTGATGAGGGCATTAGAGTAGTAAAAGTTTGACTTTTCCATAACTCAGTTAAATTGTATTCAGTGCCGTAGAAATCTACAAAAATACTCTTATTAATCCTTTCTAAAGTGAAAGAAATTAATGCAAATAGAGAATTGATCTGTAGTATCAAAGTAAGGCAAATGAGACATTTTTGGGCATGTGACAAGAAAGAATGGCCTGCAATAACAATACTAACAGGAAAAATCAATGGAAAGAGAGCGAGAGGAAGACAAGAAGAAACATTTTAAACTTTTATGGGTTCAAATCTAATGACTAGACAACGTTATTTACACTTAAGACACAGAAAACGTTTGCATGGCAAGTCCTCCAACGTCTTTAAGGGATTTGTAACTTAACAGAGAAGAAGAAGAAGAAGAAGAAGAAGAAAAAGGAGAAGAAAAAGAAGGAGAAGAAGAAGGAGAAGAGGAAGAAAAAGAAGAAGAAGGAGAAGAGGAAGCAGAAGAGGAAGAAGAAGAAGAAGAAAAAGAAAAAGAAGAAGAAGAAGAAGAAGAAGAAAAAGAAGAAGAAGAAAAGAAGAAGAAGAAGAAGAAGAAGAAGAAGAAGAAGAAGAGGAAGAAGAAGGAGAAGAGGAAGCAGAAGAGGAAGAAGAGGAAGAAAAAGGTGGAGAAGAAGAAGAAGAAAAAGAAGAAGAAGAAAAAGAAGAAAAGATGAAGAAGAAGAAGAAGAAGAAGAAGAAGAAGAAGAAGAAGGTGGAGGTGGAGGTGGAGGTGGAGGTGGAGGAGGAAATGAACAAGTACGAATCTACAGGCGCATAGGATAAATCCTGGCAAGAGTTTCGGAACTAAGATAGAAACAAGAAATCCTATATGAAGTTGGAAACGTAATTGTTGACCACTTTCAAACAACGAACTGGAGGCTTTTAGCAATTCTAGAATTCTTTAGTTCTTTCATGTACCAGTTATGTACAATATATAAGGCATAATGATAGTCAGAAGTGATTTAACATTGTTCTTAATTTTTTACACATAAACGGAAGCATGTCTCCAATCGGCCATGTTCATGAAATATGCATCTGAAGTACTTGGTTTGCTTTCTGCCCCATAGTTTAAAGAACAATTGAAATTCTTAGCCAGACTGGGGACATGGGGGTGACAAAAGGGGGGTATCTTTCACACAGATTGCCAAACGATATACTTTTAAGTATTGCTTTGAGTAACGAATTCATTCTGCTAAGCATTTATCAAAACAAAGAAGACAGTACTCTGTCGACAAAAAGAGTTTGTTTACAATTTACGTCTTTTTAAGTAACAAGAGTAGCAGAAAAGGTGTCGCTCTAGTGATTGTTATTTTGTATGACATGTTTTAGTCTTCTCGCTTCCTATAAATTTATCGTAAAAGCTGTCTCACTTCAGTCTATACAATTGCTGTAATCACTGTGGCGAACACGTTCAGCAGAATGAATTCGTTACTGTACCACTAACCAACTTTTCAAGATATACTTTTCATTACCTTTAATTACAAACACAGTGTCTGACTAGATTGACAGAGAAATACAAAAAAACTGTTACAGGAACTACCGATTGCTATCCAAAACAACAGGTTATATTAATTAACAGTTCATTAAAAGAAAGCTCATATGACTCCATCAGAGGCCATTAATCAATACCAGGGTCTTTGTAAAGTACCAGGGTCTTTCTAAATTCCTCCATCGGCTTTGATCAATACCCTGTCAACTTTAAGCAATTCACACTCAAGGCGTGTGATTCACAAACCCATACAAACGTCTTTGACCCTATTTACACGGGTACGGATCCAAGCTGGTACGGATCCAAATCGATCCCGTATCAACACCCTAGAACACCATGCCAGGTAGAAAGAAAGTCACACGGCAACAAACAGGCACATCAAGGCACCTGATCAAGAAAGTTACCATCATAAATCAGCACTTCCAAGGCCGAATATTGTTTAATCTATGCTCTTGGGCTGTCCTGTATGTTTACGTAACTTGTGTAGCATCAATTTGGCAAGTGTGTAGTGCGTGCATCTCTTTTAGTTTTTATAGAAGTTTACAATAAAAGTATGGCATGCAAGATCTTTGATACATGATGACACTTTCATAAAAGCAACGAACTCATCTCTTTTGATTTAATTTTATCAAAAGCTTCCACCTTGTCAATCTGTGCAATACAAATATAGATCTGAAATCCACCGTATATCCAGTGAGTACAGCAGTATTTACTAGAGATCCCCCAGATTGTTGCAAACAGACTGCTTATTTGTTTCAATGGACACTTAAATACATCTTGGATACACAAACTAAACATTGAAGGGCGCCTCTACAATTAGCATCGAAGATCTATTGAAGCGCTGGTCAACAATCTTTCTACTACCTCAGACTCCGTCAAGTGTAAGAAATGTAAAGAAATAGACTTTTGGACTCACCATCATATCTGTCAAACCATCTACTTGTCTTTGCCAAATTAAAATCATCCTTGAAGTTGCACATACTTCAAGAAAGTGATGAATTATCATACTATTCGAGAATACAATATCTGAAATTTTTTTCCTCCGATCTTCTCTATCCAATACAAGAACTCGAACTATTAGACAACATACACTCCTAATTTCCTGCTAAAGCAATGAAGTGTAAAAATGCTATAAACTTTACAACAACGGCAAAAATACTAAACAAAACGCATAGAAAAAAACAAACGATGATAACAGACTAAAAAATATTATCAAATTGCTACTTAATGTTAAAGAAATGACCTATTGCTATTAAAAACGAATTTCACGGTGAGAAGTATACAACAATAGATTTCACTCTCAAAACGTCTTTAAAGCTCATTTGAAGTTGTTTACAAGAAAAACTCAGTCTTCCATGAAAGAGCTAATCAGCAGACATATGCTGTCGACGAAATCTAATCTTATTTAAACATATCTCCCTATTTAAACACTCAGCATATTATTCTTATATACAAAGAAAATATAACAATCCAGTCTATGTAAATGGCATTCCTTTGCATTTGAAAAGATCTTCATAAATCAAGAGCATTAATCCTATGCAAAAAGAAAGAAAATAAGAACATCAGTTGCATTATCTGTACATTGTGTAAACTGTTTTATACTCCTGTAAATGAATATTCGTTATTTATATAACTAATGGCTAATAATAATAATAATTTTTTTTAAAACTTCATTGCCATTTATTCTCCTGTAAATTTACAGTTTCAGTATTAATGTTTACATTCTCACTGTTTTCACCCGGTATAATGGGGACAGTGAGTTTAAATAGAAGTGGAAATAACAATAACAACGATAACAACAATAGCAACAAGATCGAAGGTGCAATGGTGGCGATAAAGACGCAAAGTCAATAAAATAAAAATAAAAAAGAAGAAGAAAAAAGGATAAGGTCCTATTTTAATGATAATTTAGATTTTCTGGGCTTGTCCAATGTTTGCTTCTTCGACAGAAAAGATAATAAGAAGAGCTCAATGCTATAATGATAATAATAATAACAATAATAATAATAATAATAATAATAATAATAATAATAACAATAACGATATACAGGAGCTTTCAGAATTAGATTGGACCTCATTATTTCATTAGTAAAATTTAGCTTTTCATAAACCTGATAATGTATTAAGAAATATAGCATGGCTTAGTAGAGTATAGAATTGTATAGCGTGGTAAAGTAAGTGTTCCAAAGTATGGTATGTTTGAGTGTAGTAAATCAAGGAAGAGTGTAATACATGATCGTAAAGAATCTAATAGAAACAGTTAAGTATTATGGCGTAGTGTCTTTCAGTTTTCTTATGCACAAGGCATCGTTTCAGATCCAAACGATACTGTGACACGCTACGAACCATGTTTGATAAACAGCTTTACTACTAACGTAGGCGTTCGATAAGGAACAGGTAATCCTTTGGTAAAATAAGGGTTGATTTCATTCGAACAAATTTGCATGTTTCGAGGAAATTAGATCCGACCGCCTTCTGACAGACAAAGTTCAATTGCTTAAATCAAAGTTTCATTACTTAGTTTTTTGAGTCTAATTTTTATTTCATGCTTAAGTACTCAACAGTTGTAAATCATTGCCAGCATATAAATGATAACATTCGGTAGAAAGTGCATTCGAAAAATTTAGCTTATTCAGCCTGCCCTTCTGTCAGGCACACCAGTGTGCTTAGTTAGAAAAGTAGTTGAAAATCATTGATATATCATACACGTTTATAGATTGGACTAAAACAAAGGTAGGAGTCAGGAAAAGTTCGCAGGCCTTGCATTCCAATACCTAGCTTCATACAAAGTGCTATGAGTGGCCAAAAGCATTGTCCGTAAACATATGGCAAGTTAACTCAAAGATCGGAAACTTTCAGACATTTTCTTACTGTGAGAAGTATAGATTTGAAAAAAGTGGGTAATATCAAGCTTCAAACTTGCCTAACTGATACTAATTTGCAAGTTGACCTTTTCTTTGGTGCAAAACAAAAATACCAGCAAGACGAATGCAGCAGCTTGCTGGACGCTGTCACCACCCTCTGGAAATGAATGCCTACAAACTTGCCCCTTGCAAATAAGCCGGAGGGAACTACAACAAAGCTGCGTTAAAGCCCTGAACTTAGTTGGAATCACGGCAGCAAAACTGGGAACACCGATAAATAACTAAGATGGAGGGAGGAAGCATGGGTCGCTTCGTGCAAAGGTTCGATAAAGAAAGTAAATCTGTTACATATTCGTTCATTTCTGCCGAAGTGCTTTAGTAACGGACGATGATGATCGAGTTCAAATCAAAACTTTAAATATATTTTATAAAGAATTACATAATATATATATATGAAATAACACAGTTTGTATCGTTCATTTTTTTAGCAATATTGGCACCAGTATCCAATATGTCTATCACATTGTTCATAAGAGCACCTCTTCAGCTTGAAAACTACCAAAACAGGGATACTAAATCATGTTTTACTATGTTGTTTAAGTGCTGGCCGTTTGCTCACATGTGTCATGACTCATCCAAACGAGGTTGTCTGATCCACCTACGACATGCTCGTGGTAACAATCTAATTGTAGTTGGCTTTCAGAAATGAATCCATCGATGCTCTTTTCTCGCAGACAGTAATGACTTATATTTCACCGCAGAGCAAGTGTTGATGTGCATATAGGTTTCGCGGTTGGAAATACTCATAAACTGATAAAGACTAGATATACAGTACAAGCTAATTTATGGCCTCAGAAAATATAAATCAACACAGCTGGTTGTTCTTTACATTAAAAATGTGACTTATAAATTTAATTTTCCTCCAGTGCTAAATGTGGTACGACTAAAGTACATTGAAGCCCAGACTTTGTTAGTATGTTACGAAAAGGCCTGGTAACCAGAGTTTTCTTTATGGATTTCGTTTCTGCAAATCAGGCAAAAATTGTACCGAGGAACAGATCCTAGCGAAAGATGGCTTAGTGAGCTTATTGACCATGTTGTCCTGCTTCATACCTTTATCAAAACAAAGCCTTAAACAGACTTGTTGGGGTTTTAGCATTGGTCGGCAGATTATGGAAGTCACGACGAGTATTTTTAGCTACAAGTTTAAAGCACTTAATTAGTGCAGCAGCATAAGTCATTAAATATCATCTATCCCAATTTACAATTGCTCACGTTAATGTAATCTATTTATTTTCCACGACCATAGAGGGTTGTTATTTTAGATTTTCTTGTCCAACGCTCTGAAATTTTTTTGGGCTTGTCATATTAAATCTAGGGGTTAAAGTACTAAAATGAGACGTTATTCATGTATCCTGTTTAGTAACTATTTACTTCCATTGCAAATTTTTTCAAACATTTCTTTTCTTTCGTAGAATAGGCTTCGATTAAAAAACTCCCCTCTCGCAATAATCACAGGAAAATTATGTCATCGTCTTTGTATAGTCAGCATTATGATAGGGGTGTTTGCCCTTTGAGTAGAGGTGCAATGGGCGTCACCTTGTGTGACTTTTACTACAATTAAAGGTGGGAGATTAATTAAAAGGATTGTTTATGACCCTCCATATGAAAAGTTCAAACATTTGAATATTAATTCCAAATAAATATAATAATACGACCAAGATATAACTTAACTAAATTACATTGAAAGCTAACTGATAATTTTGCTTGCCTTCCTCACTTAACTGATTAGAAATTTTATTGCTAGTGGGAGGCTGGCAACGATGGCCCTCCATCATTAGAGGAGTTGAAACTTAAATAGTATACCCCACTGACTATTAATCAATCAATTGAGTGTAAAGACAGAGCAAAAACCTAGGCAAACAGTTTAGCGTAAGATGACAAGTAAACCACTGTTCATTTGCTTAGGGGCATACAACTGCTTTGTGTATTCGTATAGAGAGAGAATGGTGAGTTTAAAAAGCAATGACCCGATAAGGTAGTCTGTATGCTCAAAAGGACAGTGGAGATCACCGGACCTTATGTTGAAGCAAGACGTTTTTGTAGGACCACGCCATGAAAATCTTTAATTTTACAAGGACGTTTTATCTTGAAGTAAGTGGTCTTTCACACCTTGCTCTGTCCGACAATGACATGGCAGTAAGTAAACATAGAAATCTTTATGGATGATTCGTCTCAAGTACTATACCACAAGTTATTTATAATACAAACATTCAAACACAGCAATGCTGAGAACTTCAACTCCAGCACGAAATGCAGGCCTGAAATTCTTGACATCTTTACTACAAAATGTTATACTATCTAAGTATTGATCGCTTTAATTCCACTACCTCATATAACAACTAAAATGAGATTAAGAATTGCCTTAACGTATGGGACTAAGTGTTCCAATAGAAGCGCTTGATCTGTGACTTCAGCCACATTTAAAAACATTAGTTTTTGAGAAGTTGGCAAATGTCTGCTACAACGATGTTCCGCACTTTACTGTCTTAACCATCAATCTTAATAAAAGAGAATCTTAAGGTGAGCATATTCATTTTCAAAATATCTTTAAAAGGTCATTTCTTGAAGGCAGTTGTCAGACAGGATCTAAGATCTGTCAATGATTGTGACTGGATAAAATTAATGGCTTATTAAAGAGGGCCAAACATAAAAGGTCTATGTCTGCCATATCTAAAACCTCAATGTACTATTTGTATCCACAGGGAATAATACAAACGTAACTATCATTGGTGTCAACCGCAGTTATTTCTGGAATAATAGAGCATGTGCGTGAATTGCTTTCAGGAAGAGAAAGCAAAGTTTCTTCCTTTTCATTAAATTCAGATGATTAGTACTCGAACGGGAACTTTACTTTGTTGTGAGCTATGAAACTACCTTTCTGCTTCTGAGGACGGCATTTCAATTTTTCACGTTACATTTCCTAAACTCAAAGAACACTTTGAAGTACAAAATCGTAGTTTTTGGCTAAAAGTTTCGTTTCTCGACCTTTCTTTAATCTCTCTTAAATCAAGGAATCGCCGAGATTTCTTCAAATTTATACCATTAACAAATTATAGGGATTATAGGAGTTCGATATGGGATGATAATATTTAATGGATACCTTTGATGGGTTTTTGTAAAAAAAACTTGACAATCAAGTGTGCTGTTGCTTCCAATAAACAGTAAACACGTAACAAGGGCATCAAACAATTCCGCGCCAAATCTTTCAGGTGATTGGTATGCCACTAAAATATAACCTTTTAGGAGGATTGGCGCGTACATTAACTAAAGTGAACCAAAGGTTTATAAATTCCCTTTGTGTTGTCTTTATACTATCTTAAATGAAATTGGAAAGACTCTGAAGGAATTGAATATGTGTAACAACTAAGAATAGGTATAATCAATAACAGTTATAGTACTTGCGCATTTTTTAAAGCTAAGGTTTCTTCTCTCCATAATTCTCGTTAAGTGTCAAAGAACTTTGGATAGTATGTTGGACCGGATGGCAGTCCTTCCTTGGTCAAGTCACATGGCGCAGAGAACCGAGAACAAGAGCAATTTACTGAATATAAGATCCTAACATACTCTGTTTTACTAGTCGCCACATTAGCGCCTAATCATCCACCAGTGGATATCGACATCCAGCTCAACGCAACGCCGGAGGCCAGCCCTTCCATGGTAAAGTAAAATGGCGTAGAGAGGCTGTTTTCCAACTGCGTTGAGTTGGATGTCGATGTCCACCGGTGGATGATTGGGAGCTAATGTGGCAACTAGAGAATAGACGTCGGAAATCACATAACTCAGTCAGTAGAGCACATGCCACAACAGCGTGTGCCTCGGATTTGTGTCGTGATGATGATATATTCCTAAAGTGTCTTTATAAAACTGATATTTCAGATTCTCTCTTCTCAATGATACTTAAATCCAATTACTTAGAAGGCAACTGAATATTCTAAAATGATTGCTATTGATAATTAAGATGCATGGCCTGGTGGTTTCCTTTCATGTACTAAAATTTATATACTGGCAGATTTTTCATACAATCTTCCTATGACATTCAATGTAATTGCACCCAGAAAAGTCTCATGCAAGAGTGCAACTCGTTTTTATTGTCACATCACCCCTCCTCCTATGTTGCACTCTGATAAACTGCGAACCCCGAAAATGCACAGAATTAAAGGGAGCAATCAGGACTTGTTATCTATTCATAGAACCTTTGCCATACATAGAACCTTTGCTTTCCTCCACAAATAATAGGTCACTCGTTGTGGAAAATCTATCGTAAATTGCCGATGGTTTACTATTGCTCTCGATGAACAGATTTTGTCTCAGTCTCTCAATCAAAGACCCCTGGTGAGCAGTGGGCCCGGCATTGAAACTACCCTGAATAAACAGAAAAAACACCGAGCAGGCTAACTAAGAAATAAAGGGCTGCTGGGGCGTCCAAGGGCAATGCTCCTCAATTTAGGCTACCAGGCAGAGAGGCAAGCCATGAAGTAGGCTCGACTGCCCAGTAGGACAGCCTCTCGCGGATTATGGAAAGCATCTGTCCTCAGTGAGAACAGACGCTACATCCAAAGAATCATGTTTCTACTGCCTCTAGCCTTTTCCTCGTGCTTATACTCACAGTCCGTGCTTTACAATCATACATCATAATAGACTACACATAACACTTCAGAACCCTCGGCCTTGTTTTGACTTTTAACTTCTTATTTCAAAGAAACGTTTTCATTTTGATGCCTATTTTTTCTGGGCTATTCTATTTTTTATTTCACACTCACGTTTGCAATCTTATTTTTTGATACAACCTAAATATTAAAAACTGTTTTATGTTCTTATCATGTCCCTTTAGCTGACATTTGGGATTAGCATTTCTGCTTACTGTTAAGCAAAATGTCTTCTTATAGTTTATACCAACTTTTTGCTTTCATCCACTACTTTTTCTTCAGAGTCTACGAAAAGGGCTGTGTTATCAGCATATTTTGGATGATTTAAATTCTTTCATCTAGCTTTAAGACCTTTCATATGATAGAGATTCTCTGCGATCTTCTCGCTGTATAAGGAAAGCAAGTTTGGTCCTTCATGCATTCCCCTTTTATGGATATTCAGTCGCTTATCTCATTTTCAATCCTAGTGGCAGCCTTCTGATTCCAGAATAAATTTCATATACATCTGATAGCTGTCCTGTTTATTTCTATAAGTTCTCTGTACCGAATCCAATTAAATCCTTCTTCATAGTCAAAACAGCATGTAAACAGATCCTTTTGTACTTCAATAATTTTCTCGATTAGCATTTTGATGGGGAGAAAACCATTCTTGATTTGAGTTCCCTCCATGGAAGAAATTGTTTTCAGAAATACTCTTTGGAATTAGTTTTGGCCTTCTTTAAGTGATCACCCTTGCAAGATCTTTGTAATATGACCAATTAAGCTTACTGTTCTATGACATTCACATTTAACTGCTCCAGGTTTTTTGGGTACTGTCACGAACTTTGACTGTAGCATTTATTCTGGTATGTTTCCTGTATCATAAATGGTGTTAGCGATTTTTAGTGAATTTTGTTTTACAAAATATTCTCCAATGCCTCTAAACATTTTATTGTGATATTATCAATTACAAGTACTTTTCCTTTTATATATTTTCATTGTTCTATATATTTCTGCTTCTGTTATTGCTGCCCTTTCATATTCTGTCAAACAACCTCTCGCCTGTTGTTATTATACAATTTTGAAGTATATTCTGTCAACCTGGACATCAACTCTTTCTTTTCCATAAAGATGGTTCTATCCTGGGATTTTATACACTCTGTATTGTGTTCCTACTCTTTCCACTCAGGTCTCTAATCCTGTTATGCATCATCTAGACGTCCTCCTGATCTAGGGTCTCCAACTCTTTACTGTTTATATTAAGCCACTCTTCCTTTGCCTCATTACATTTTGACTTAATCTCCCGCTGTAAAATCTAAGATTTCCTGTTCCACCCACTTTTGCTTTGCTTTCCGTACTTTCTTTGGCACACTCTCTTGTGCACCTTGATTCAATTCATCTTGAAATATTTGCCACTAATAATCCTGGGCTTCTTTAGTCATAAGTGTGTTGTATCTGTTCAACTTTGATGGTAATTTTTTTCCGCAGTTCATTTATTCTCAAGAGATTTAGATCTAACTTGTGTGTCAGTTTCTTTTCTCTTGCCTTTTTAAATTTATCTTTCATGTGACTCATCAGCAGAGTAAGGGAAGAAGGGGAGTCCTCTAAAGCCTAGTTTATCATCTAAAATGTTAAGTCTTTTACAAATTCACCTAAAGCCTGCTTTTCAAAGAAAAATGTCCTAGTTTGTATCTTCTTGCACGTATAAAATAAAGAAGACATGGGCAACCTCCAGCTCGCAAGTTATTTGACAAAATGTATGCGCGTTTATCGTTTAGGAAGTTCGGAGGCACAGCTATTAACTCGTATTCTAATCACTCTTTTGATCAATGTAATGGCTTTCTGAAGGAATGCCTCTACCTACCTTAGTTTGTGCATTTGCCAGAAGTGTTACCTGACAGAGAGACATTGCCGCAGCAGGCCTAACTGAATTTCCTGTCCCTATGGTCGTTCGGACAATTTAGTCTTAAAAAAGAACATTCCAGGATATGGCAATAAGCCTACCTTAAAGAAAATTTAGAATTGCACGCGCTCTCGCGTAGTCTCTACTTCACTGTGTACTTCCTAAATAGGTCTTCTACGCGTAAAAGTGATCAAGTTTTTAAAACAAGTGGGTAAAGACGTAGGCTCGTTCAGCAATTGGACAATTTCAGGATAAATGGGCGAGTAAATGTTTATTTATTCACAGCAGGAACACCTCAATATGCTTTGTTGGTGGAGAGACACTACCAGTTCTAAAATAAGTTAAAGAAATAGTACTCTTTTCAACACGAAAACAGATTTCGTAGTTTTGGAAAGTGATGTCATAAAAAAGAAAAAAGTAAAGGATAAAACACACAATTGCAGTTACAGAGGACAATCTTCTCTCGAGCATTTTTATTAAATGAAGGAATAATAACAGGCGCTTTCGTTGTTGGAATGAAATCGCTACGCGCACAAAATTGTTCAGTGAGAGTGAATTTATGGAAGACGTTATGACCTGCGCACAAGAAATATTATGAGAAACCTTTCTTGTAATACTGTGAGAAACGTTGGTTTTCCCTCTCACAAATTAATGAAGGAAGTAGATGAAAATATGTCAGTGACATTGGTAAAAAGGTGAAAATTCTTAATTTATCATTTGCATTGGTCCAATTTACATACGAAAGTTACACCGCATTACTGAGCCATTCCGTTTGAGAAATTTATGCACGACTTGTTTAAATACATGAAAAGATCTACTCATACTTTTATAGCAGATGGACGTTTCATCTTCAAATAATTTCTATCCCAACACGAATAGTGGATTTTTAATGATGACAAATGCAAGTACTATTCTTAAAGTAAATGCAATTAAAAATGCTCCTAGAAACGGGCTAATCCTTGCGCATTTTGATCAAACCCCCCAAATTGGGACTCCATATTGCAACAAATATCAACAATAAAAGCTTCGGGGATAAATGTCACTTTTATTTAAAGTATAAAAACAGTCATTAATGCTTAATGATTGGTCTCTACGCATCTCAAACTTTGCATCAAAATGCGTCAACTGTGGTTTAAAATGTCACCCACAACTATCTCTCTGACTAACTACTGCTCTGGACTTTTTCATGTAAATAGGAAACTATGCTGTCCCTTTGCAAATTTCAAGAATCCCGCTGAACCTGATGCAAATCCAAGTGGGTCTACTCAAATAACAGAATAAAATGGCTGATAACCTTGGCGTGTTACTATGATATTGATATTATTACGTGATGAAGGTATCTTCATAATGAGCCAGCCGGTAGACTCCCTAATTCTAAGAGAATAATTGAACGTCCAAGCATGAAATACAAATTAATTATTGAGGAGGACACTGATTTGTCGTTAGATGATCTACTAGTTGTAATGAAGAGCCGGAAATGCTGTTACTCCCAAATGTTGGCGCTGGATGAATCAAGAAGAAGAAAGGGATAAAATTGAGTGAATCATATCTCGTGGTATTAGATAAGCAAAGGCATGTCAAAGTAAAAAGAAAGCTGGAAATTAGAAGAAAATAGACCTGAGAGGTCTTGTAGCTCTATCTATCACAGAGTTAAGAATAGAATAATGGTAAAAGTGACTGGACCCGTGGGATAAATGTCTTATATTTAACGAATAAACCTAGTTGGAGGTTACGCAGATCAATGAAATTTGTACATTATTTCTAAACTTCCTTTCTGCGCAATTTAAATGATAGTGTTCTCGTTATATGCTGGATAGAGCTGCGTAAATTCTCTCTAGATGTCCTAATTGGCGTTCCATTCTCAGTTCATCTTGCTAGTTATCCGGACGTAATTGTGCTCATGGTCAGTTTTAGCACTACAACCTTCCCTTGAATGTTTGCAGATGGATGTGATGATTGTTCCATGAAGATGTTTGTAAATTTTATGGCTTCCATATATCTTCCAATGCAAAACATGATAATAGTTTCTCCACTTGCAAATATAGTAATCCTTGATTGTTACACCTTCTTTTGATACTTCAACGTACAAACTACACGAGTATCACTAGGGCCTTGTTCTCCCAATGAGAAGTATCTAATATAATCTATTTTCAACTTTTTAAGACTATTCCACTATTTTTTATCTTTATATTACTCTCTCTCTCTCTCCATTCATTAAATACTAGTAAAACCCTGGAAGTCTTAGCTCTATTATCTAACTTTGAGACATCAGATGACGTAACGTCTATTGAAGCATCCAACATTTATTTCAAGCATTAGTGGAAAAGTGTGCTATGCTTATCAACATCGTAGGATCTGGAAAGTATGATTGCTATTGGTTTATTCGCCCTAACAAACTAAAATAGTTCCACGCTAAAGTGCACTGAAGCTTTTTATTAAACTTTATTAATAGGGTAGACGCAGACAGCTCTCACCCATGACCAATCGTAGTACAATTCCCAGAATAGGCGAAGTCGTTCAAGCAGACTGAAACCATCTTGCATCGGTTCAGACTGAAATTCAACGTTATCGTTAATCTTATCATCTATTATCTCTCCTTTGGCCGTCAATGATTTCTCAATTTGTTATCATGTCTTGAGGTTATCATGGGACACTATGATTGCTCTCTTGGAGGATAAAAACCGGACCAGTCTCACTCTTTATAGCTGAGGTGTGATGCAAGATAAACCTAATGAGATCAAATGCTATCAGCCTTCATGGAGTAGGAAATAGTAATCTTCTTTAAGTTGGATGTTGTCTCTGGGCAAGGATAAACTTGACTAAGGAAGCGAAAGAGCAGCTGTCGCATTTTTTACTCATGATTGAGTCTGTACTGCGTTGCTGAAGTGCCGATGTTAAGAGGCAGTACCATTTTTCTTCTTAAGTTTACT
>JAAAKM020006971.1:92915752-92933377 GCA_010016025.2 Alatinidae sp. Z8VKAUB7J3
CCCTGGCGGAAGTTTTCCCTCCCCCCTCCAAGTTTGGGGAAGCCCCCCCCCCCCCCCCCCCCACACACACACACACACACATAAGACAAACCACAAAAGTGAATCAGGATGTGTAGTAAATTTCTATTCGATTTCAACCACTTATTTAATTAATCCCTTATAAACAATCATTCTAAATTGAACGAGATTTTGTAATAAATCTGCACGAGTGACTTCCAATCCGTCCTTGGCATCTTTAAATCAATGGAATAGAACAACTCATTTAGTTAGCTCGATAAAGTCGGTTTGAACTCGAGGTAGAGCTGTGTTATTCTTTATGTGCAGAAGTTTCTGTATGATCTCAAGACATGAAACTGTCTCGAATACTACTTTGGCTCTCCTAGGTTTGAAAGTGCATCCAAAAGTTCTTTTTAAGAGAGAGAATATCATAAATTCCTGTTCAAACTTATGTGTAAAAGGCCTCAACGAACTGTCCGTTTTGTTCAGTTAAATATAGGTAAAGGGACTTTTGTTTAGAGAGTTCACATGACTTCGTGACCCTAACGGACAGCTTCAAAGAAAAACCGAGTTAATATATTTCAAACAAATGTAAAAAAAAAATAATTAGTCAACATGTAGTTAGTTTGTTTGTAATTGGTCTCAGATGATTGTTTTATATCATTTGTGTTTTCCGTTATTTTAAAAGCGTTTGTTGTTTACATTTTAAAGAATACTCCAGCGAATTTTAATTATCTGTTAAACTTTATTTATTAGTTTTTAGTTGTTAGTTAAATTTTTGCTATTATCATGATGAACTTAAGTGTTGTTTTTTTAAACGATGATGCTAAGTTAATAAGCACCACCTCCAGATGAGAAAACTGTTGAAGATTTTCACTGTACAGAGATATCCGTTTCCAAAAATTATTATTGGTATGTACTTATGAGATTTTTACAGTTTAATAACTAGAAGAGTAAAGCTATGGAATGAAGGGGAGCCTAAGACGAAGATGACATTTTGCACAGGGGCGATACTCATTCAGTATTTACATAAACAAACGAACCCAAGGGAGGGGAGCACCCAATCTAATTAAGTATCGATGTGTATGCAAGGAATTGCAATATCACTTTGGAGAATGATCTTTGAATTATTATTTTTCATTAGCCCTGAGGTAAAGGGCGAAATAACAATTGATATAATGCTGTTCTTTTTTATCTTTTTGGTTTCATGCTGCTACGGTGATGTTGTCATTACAACAGGTAAAAATGACCACAAAGCAGCGTGTGACCACCGATGGCTACCAAAGGAACATCCCAAAGCCTCTGAATCCGTGAAATACTTCCTTTGATTTAGCAGCTCTGAGAATGTTTACTGAAAAATTGAAATCATCTGCTACGGATACCAAAAATTGTACAACCTTGAAACTTGAGGCAATATACATGTGAAGTTAGATTGTGCGATGGCGGTTATTTAACTTTGTTTCTATTACGTGATATGTGGACAGTGGGTTGTTGCATGTGAATAAAGGAACAGCTGCACAGATCTAAGACTGTACAGATTAAGCGACGATAGTTCTTGAAGGAGTTAGGTGTTGCCATGTTAAGGGTTTTTCATCTGCGTGTAACATCAATGTAATTTTTGATGTTATTGATTGTGATTTAAAATCCATTAGTTTGTTGACAGCTCTGTGGTCAAATATTTTGTTCTTTTAGATGTGAAGCCTGAACCAAAAGCCTCATCAACGCCTTCAACAGCGCTTCCAGCTGCTGATCAACTTCTAAAGGCCAAGGAACAGGTATGGTCTAGTACGTGTATTTGTTTGCAATGCATGGGGATAACTTTGTGCAAAACAGCGTAGGTCAAGTTACGAAATTGAACCTTACTGGATATTTCCCAGGTTATTGATTTCCCGCTTAAAGTTTGTCAGTCGGCCCGTACGGTTTGTGGAATTTGTTGTTTTCAGAAACGGTGATGCCGTAATTGCATTGAATTACGCTCTCATATTGAGTTGAAATGAAGACATAACGAACTGAATGCTGAGGTTTGTTGTTGTAAAAGGCAATAAGCGTTAGAGTTAAGGATTTGATGCGTTACACCAGATGATCACCGCATCAGGTTCTTATCAGTTATCTCATAGGATATTTCGGATGTAAATCTTAAAGCTGGTCAAAGAATCACTTGGACACCAAGAAACATTACTTAGTACGACGTGGGATGAAGATGAGTATTGTGTTAATTTTGTGGAGTAGGACTAACACATGGTCGCGATATAAACCTGGAAATTTTTCGAAGTAGCAATAATTGGAGAACTTTATTTGTAATACTTGTTTATGATACTTGTTTCATATTACCTTATTTATTTCTAAAGTGTCTCACTCCACATAAGTGATATACTGCACTGACATTTACAGAGTAAAAATAGTTAATGATTGTCATCATTACCACCAAGACCCACCACTCCCATTATCATTATCATCATCATCATCATCATCATCATCATCATCATCATCGTCATCGTCAAAATCATCGTCATAATCACTGTCCTCGTTGTCATCATCATCATCATTATCATCTTCATCATCATTACAATCATCATCATTGTTATAATGATAATCGTTATCGTCATCATCATCATCATCATTAGCATCGTCTATAGCATCATCATTATCACTATCATCATAATCTTCTTCATTATCACAAATTATCATTATAATCATCGCCATTAATCACAAAGTTCCCCTAATTATTTCTTGTAGATGACATTATCAGGACCATCCAAGACCATGCCAGAGGAGACTCTCCCCAGTGCTCCGCCTAATACACCAGCAGTTGCAAGATCCGCCGGTAGGAATGTATCGTTGACCAGTTTAAGAGAAAAGCTAGAAAAGGAAATTGGGCATAGCGTTAGACCTTCATCGGCTGATTCTGTGAAAGGGATCGGTGTCCAAGAGTCGAGTACTGAAAAGCTATCATCACAGAAAATACCAATTACAGCGGCTGCAAGCGCTGCAGAGGAGGTACTTCAACTTATTACTATTGAATTTTGAACAAGGTTACTTTGTGCCTAAGCGCAAATTAAGTGGTTTCATGACTTCCTTCAAACCATTTTTGCCAGTCAAGTAAATAAACTATCATGTTAAAGTAGCCTTCACTTACGTAAGTTATCTTTACATTTCAAAGCGCCATCTGGTGACGCACTGTTGCCTCCCGCTGATTTATTTTGAATCCACGCTGCGCTCTGTGGCCTGTTAATTCGGAGTTTCATCCAGAGAGTATTAAGCAGATCTAATATTGTACTTAACTCAGTTTTCTAATACGTCTTATCAATTAGCTTACTCTTATCGAAATCCACGCAGCACTGTTTTCTGCTCTGTTTTAAAATTGCGCTTTCAAAATAAATAGTAAAAGAGAGATTCATTGTTTAATTGTCTTGTGCAGCTGTGTTTACATAAATAGAATGATACAAGGCATGTCCATGAATACATCGCAATGATTGTAATGTTTGGTGTTTACGTGAAAAAAGACCCGACATTTAACAGAGAATTTTACTCAGCCGCAAGGAAGCACTTACTTGAAAACCGAGACTGTGCCAAAATGGAAACGACGATGGCTTCATAGGTAATGGTAAATATGCATTTTATTTGGCCGTTCTGGAGTCGGTCCACATAAGACCAGAAAACCTTGCTTTTCCATCAGGCCCCTTTCACTTAATCTATACAGTTCCAGCGGATGCTGATTGGCTCAAAAACAAAATAAGAACTGAAGGAGTTTAAATTCTAATTGGCTAGCTTATGTATAACATCAGGTTCGTTTCACTGAGATCATTTATGACGATTGTGCACTGAGGAGCGTCAGAAGAAAAAATGCATTTAAGCAATCAGTGCTTTGGCTGCTTCGTACAGTATTTGTAATGGTTACAGTCGCTACCCAAACGGGTCTTCATTGCCTAGAGCCTCATTTAGGAACTTGTTAATCCTTGTTTTTCCTGACTTTTAAATGTAATTTCCTTATAGTTTTGCACGTTGTTATAATGGTGACACTACAAAATATCTTTGTTTGAATTGTAACACGTTTGTCAGATATCAAAGAGTGGAATGTTCAATTCTTGCGCCTTAAAATTACGTTGGGTTAAAATTTTTGTTCGATGTTGCCCTTTGTAAGTTATTTTATAAAGATGCCTGTCTCCAAAGGGGAGCTTAGTAAGTGCTGGCTGGTATCTGTAAATTGACATGAAGGGGAAGGAACCTTTTCCGATTTAGTACTCGTCACACGTTGTTTATGAATTTTGACAGATATAGGGAGCTAGGAACAACGACTGCTTGGTTATAAGCCAGGAGGTGGAAGAAGTGTATAATCCATGTTTAATAAGCTGGTACGAAAGGACGAATAAAACTGAGCCAATTGCAACAGTTAGACATTTTGCCGGTACCGGAGATTCTTTCAAGCCTGCGTACGATATCCATTGTTCATAATATCCGCACTACGGCGTTCGATTTCCACCTTTGACTAGTACAATGTACATTAAACTATATTTTGATATTGTCTTATTCTAGTGTGTCTCATCTTTAAGACGCTTCCACTTTCGAGTGGTGCAGTGTAACAAGCATGTACCAGTGCATATGTATGGACTTATACTAACTATATTACTTTAGTGGATGTAGCCCACTGTGATGGAGAAAGCTATCAGAAGCTAATTTCTAGTAGAGATTTGTCTTGCTATTTGCATGGACACATGAATAAAATAATATGGTTTACCAATTGGCCTCTTCTTGAACTTACCAAGGATGGGACAGGTTTCAGCTTGCCATATGTTGCTAAACTACCTCGCTTGATTCACGTCTAAATGCACATTTAATTTGTTTTCGGCCTTGCATTTTAAAGTCAATTTAAGATATATACTTAGTTTTCAGCTCATTTTTCTTATTTCTTATTTCTTATTATTTTCTTATTAATTACCTTATTTCAAATATGTACAGAATTTTTCATTATTAGGGATAATAGTCTGCTAAAGTCACCAAAGGCCCTAACCAACTCTAGGGCAGCACCCAAATCCATCCCTACCCCAAGAAATATTGATTACTTTTGTAGTTGGGGTCCAATTAAAGCACTTAACGCATATCAGATAATGATAAACGTAGTGTTAAGTATTACTTACTGTCTTTCCTTCCTGAATAACTTGTTGCACTTCCATTGGACTGCTTTTGGACTTGCGCTGGAGAAATGTATGATGGAAATTGTCAGAGGATATTGAAGAGCTTTCTTCATCTTTAGACTTGGAAGTCCTTTGCTTAATTACCAACTTTTTTCCACCAACCTTAATAGGCTCATGGCTGCCTAGCAATTTCTGGGCACTCTCTGGGTCATCAAATTCCACAATGGCATAAGAACACTGTTCAAAATATTTAAGAATGGACATTACATATATATTAAATTTATAAATCTATATATAACATCAAGACCCAACTATGAAAGCTATATTTTGTTGTTTATACATTAAAATTTGCTAAAATATTGCAAATTCTTAAATTAACGCTCCACTAATGCAGCAAATGGGTAAGCATACTAAGAATTCTTTCACTCTTCAGTGACAAGGTAAATACTATCCACTCTCACCATCAGATCACTGAAACTTCACAGTAAATCAACAACAATATTGTTTGGCTATTCTGAAATGCTTCAGAGTCATGGGCTACAAGTCCTATTATTAAACTAATAGATCACAACAAGGTACACCACAACTTTTACTCTTCTTCACACCATTGGAAGTATTGTTTATTTATTTACTGCAAGCATGTCATATCTCAGTAAGCTAGAGACCATTACACTATTTAGTATATATATCTGAAAATTTATTTTCTCTTTTAATTCAACATTAATTTTTTAGGCAATGTCACTTTTTTAGTGCAGGTGCATTTCTACCTTGTGTGTTTACAGTCTTATATTCTAGTTCAAACCTACTTAAACCTACTACTACTTCTACAATAACTGCTCGTGTACAATCTACCATTACACTACCTAATCTGCATTAGCTACATCAGTGTAATCTAATCCTGTGTATTCTATATCACTTCTATCATCAATTGTACCAAAGTAGCTGTCTACATTCTATTACGATTATTGAATTGGAGTGGTAGTGAGGCTTTTTAATAGATAGGTTTATATAGCCAAGTATGTTTAGTTGAAAATATACTCTGCACAACATGTCTACTTCTATGTCACTTGCTGGGGTTTTGCTTGTGAAATTGTCTTCCATGCAGGTTACAATAATCACTTTCTATCATATTGTGCTCATAGATGGGCAACTTAATTTTACACACAACTTTTAATTTGCAATAAACAAGGAGTTATTGAACTTACTTGTGAAAAATCAAAACAAAGTCAGTACACAAAACACATCAATGTTAACTTCCACTTTCTTTGAGAACAAATGGAAGTTGCTTTCATATTTAATCTGTTTTCAAGGATTCATGACTATTTCATGGCCTTAACCTAAAACAGTTCTCTGACTTTTGTCAATTTAGCAACAAAAAAGTGACTCATTTTTTATTACACAACAATTGTATTTATATAACAAACTAACTGACCAAGTAGATGAAGTAGCTATGGGTTCCCCCATTGGTCAATTGTTCACTAATATGTTTCTTTGTCATCTAATAAATAAGTTTATGTCTGCTTGCCTATCTTCTTTTCATCCTCTGTTTATAACCATCACATTGATGATTGTTTTGTAATTTTCAAATCTTAGTTAGAGATACAACCTTTCTTCATTTTATCAACTTTCAACACCCAACATAAAATTTACTGTTGAAGTAGAGAAGAATACGACTTTACCCTTCTTGGATGTTTTGGTGACCTGGTCTGATGACTCCTTTGATACTAATATTTATCCCAAACCAACCTTTACTAGTCTCTTCACTCAGTTTGATACTTTTACTTCCATTAAATACAAAGAAGGTCTTACTTTAGTAAACTGTTATTTTAACATGTGCTCCATGTATAATATTTTTAATCCTGAACTTGTAAAATTTCATAATCTACATATTTGTAATGGTTATCCCACCAGATTTATTGATTAATGTTTGAATGTTACCTTTTGCAAGCTATTTACACCTTGTGATCTAGTTTCATCAGCTTAAAATCATAAGGTTTTTTTCCTCATGGGTTTACATTCTTTAGAAATTAAGAAAGGTGCCAATAAGCTTTGTATGTCTGCTTTTTCCCAACCAACTAAACGTATGTTTTGTTTTCACCCCCTCTGGTTACCTCTCAACATTTTTCCGAGTAAAGGACAGGATTCCTAAGTTATTGTGATCTGGGGTTGTTTATAAATTTCAATGTTGTTGTGCAGCACAACATATTTGGGCCAGATGACTCACCATTTCAAAGATGTTTGCTGATCACTTGGGAACCTATGGAGTTACTGGGAATCTTCTCTCAACTCCACTGTTTTCTAACATTCACTCTCATTCTCTTCAACATTCACACCTTTTTGACGGACAACTGATAACTTAGCAGATATTCTTAAGTACTGTTTTGACTCTGCAGTAACAAGAGAGAACTAGCAAAAAGTAGAAATATTGTGTACACATGACCTAGGGAGAAGTAGAAAGAAGTAGTGAAAACTAGAGAGAACTAGACAGGATTGGAGAGAACTGTTATCTCATAGTTGTTCAGGTTATGTATGCAGTTGACAAAGTAAATCAATATGCAGCAATACAACTTACATTTGCTTTATCCAAATAAATACCACGAATAGCACCAAAAGTCTTTAATACATCCTGGATATCATTCTCGGCTGTTGGTGACTTGGCAAATCCACGGACATAAACACTAGATGCCTCACTTTTCAGTCTCCTATCTCTGTTTGCTTGTAGTCTCTTGTGTTTTTTCCCTTTCTTGTGCTCAGAAACAAGAGCACCTGCACATAAAATGATACATAGTTCATTAAGGATCAAATCAAGTTCTAAGTCCTAGCTAACATTGTATAGGCCCCTAAATACTATGGGTATCATCATGAAATTTAGCGCCTTCACAATTTATCTTGACCTAACCTATTACCTATTACCATTTTGTCTTCCACTACATTGCTAAATTGTGAACTAATCACTTTACACACAGTATGATACCGCCATTACCAACATATTACCCCTTTTGACCTCGCTCTAGCTACTCTAGGTTCTATGACCCCTGTCAACACATTTTTTACAACTTTAGCTACTACTGGCACATAACTATTGTATCTTAATCCAGCATCGTACTTATTGTGACTTGGTATAGGCCTATACATGCGTGTTTTTCTTCTACATAGTTTCTTTTTGCTAATTTGTTTCTACAGAATATATGCCTAACTAATTTATAGAAAAACATACAATTCAGCTTGATTGAGTAGATTAGCCTCTGTATGTAATTACATTTACAGTCACTATTATGGCTTGAATAATTTGGAAAGGAACCTGGGACCCCTCACCCCTCCTGTATGAAAATCATATATATCCTTTAAACATTGACAACTTCTCATCGTTCTACAGGCCTATTTCAGTAATTTTCCTTGTTGCATTTCATCCCTTAGCTTAGCATTTAATTGCTTAACTTAGTTTGATAGCCTATCTCATGACTTTAACGTTACTTAAGACATCTGTCTGCCATTATATGGATTACTATACTGTCAACAAAAAAGTGAAAGAACACATTAAATATGTTTAGTAATCATACCTATAGGAATGAAGGAAACGGGTTCAACGGTAGGTGCTAGCCCTGTAAGTATCAAAGCAATAAAAATGTAATTACTACGACACGGTATGTAGGCCTACTACTGTATGTACCTACGTTGTTGTCGCCAAATTAAGTGATGATGGTCTACCGTACCTGATGGAATGTAGCAGCTACAGACTTCGCAATAGACCTGTTTTACCATTTTCCTTCTTCAGCTTATGTAATGACTCCTGTGATCTACTAAACATATTCAATACCTATCCGCTTGAGTATCCGCTTTGGCATGCAGCTCCCAACTACCGTTCATCAAAATCGTTTCGTTCACGTTGTCCTCAATTACCTTTATGGTTTCGTGACTGCTACATTGTCTATTTTCAAAACAAGCGTAAACGAGGCAAGAAAATAAGAGCGAGACATGAAAATTGAACCGATTTGTCCACAGTGTTTGCGTTCTCGAACTGAAAAATCTATGATTAAGAACAAGGTTCAAGTAAATTTCGATCTACAGGAGGAAATTCTCAGGACAAAAAAATCCTAGGAAATCTCTGCAAATTTCATTGTTTAGGAGATCAAACAGTTTGTTTGAGGCACAAAACAAAAAATATTGCACGAAACAGCAAAAACATTTTGTGCTGAAAAGCTTTTTGGTCTAACCACAGTTTGAAGAATAAACTCCAGTTTATATCTCCAACTATGGTCTGATATTCGTGAGAGTACATTAGTTAGAAATGATCGCAATGAAACCTACGAAACATTACAGCACGATGGAAGAGAGCCATTGCCAGGAGCAGTGGCGGTTTAAAGGCGGGGGACAGAGGGGCCATGGCCCCAGACCCGGCGCATTTCGTGGCCAGAAGGGGCCCCCGCAGCCGAGAAAAAAGCTAGTACTCAGTAGTACGCAGAAACAATGATATTAGTGGTTCTCAGAATTTTAATGATATTAGTGGTTCTCAAAAATACAATGATATTAGTAGTACTCGGATTCAGTAGTACTAAGAAATTCAGTAGCACTCAGCAAGAAGTACCCAGAAATTCAAAGAAATTGTATCGTAGATACATATGAATGCACCCTGTGCTTTTGCTTTGATGCGGTTTCTGCTTGCAGCCAGAATATCCATGCTTTATTCATCCTCTCAAGTCCTCCGCGCCTTGTATTATAGTCACGGAGGGTAATTATTACTCACTTTTTAGAATCTTTTATTTTGAAAAGTGCTGGAAAGTTAAATTCAAAATGTAAGTAGTTTAGGTAATAACTACCTCATATACCTACTATAGCAATACTGGTTTTTCTCTATTCCTACCATAACAAAAGAAATACATTTTTATGTGCGTAAGAATTAACCGACGTTTTGGGGTAATTTGTACGCAGTGAAAGGTAATTATTACGTACATAAAGATAAAGATGCGAATAACGTCAGCAAGAACTTTAAATACATGTCTAGTTAATATTTGTTGCTATCTGTATCAATCATAATTGAGTGAGATGATTTTGTGTGTGTTTAGAATTAAGTTAAAAACCTTTAAATGCAAAATATAGGACATGGACCTGTGAGTGAACGCTATCGTTGATAGTGCGTAATCATCGTATGGTGCTGTAATACATTCCCTATGTGCTTCCGTAAGATTGTAAATCCCAGCAAATAGTCTTCATAGAATAAGAAGATTTAGCGATGTATATTAATTACCTGCATACTCAGTAAAAATAGGATCTATTTGTTTTCAAGCAAAACTTCAAAGGGACCTCAGAGGCTAAGAAAAATATCACGAAACTGGCAAATCACTGCCAGATGATATATGTAAAATCGTTTGTTGTTAAAAGGGCTGCATGGCCCGTACATTCTGCGAGGCATACCGCCATCTACCGCCATCTACCGCCATCAACCGAGGTTTATTTTATTAAACAACTGTGTTTTCTGATTTATTGACCATAACTTCAGAATAAACCGCAACACTCACATCAAACGAACTGAAAATAAAGTTTGCAGCATTCTTCCGTGAAAAACATTGAGCCAGTCACACACACGGTTTGTACCATTAATTTTCTATTGTTCACAAAAATCTTTTACATCTTCTTTAAAGGAAAAACCTACTGCAAACAAAGACTGGCCGAAGTGCTTTCAATGAAGAAATAGAGCGCTACAGAATTCAGTTGAAAATCAACTTTTTCAAAAAGGGCCCCGCAGAAGCTTTCGACCCCAGGCCCCGCAGTCCCTAAAACCGCCACTGGCCAGAAGATAACATTTTTCAGTTACCTTTCATCAATCGACAGCAAAAAAATGTAGGGTTATAGCATTCTCCCCCTCCCGGTGTCGTATTCCCTGGTGTTTCATTTCATTGTGTATTTACAGAGATCGCAAATCGTTGTATTGTAACAAAAAACGTGTTACTACTTTTTTCATTACGTAACATCCTTTTCAAAAGAAACAGTGCTCACGATAACAAGGGATGCAGGCCGTCACTTTGGTTTTCGGTGTTTATTGTCCCCCAAATGTACAAAAAGTGAGTCAATTGGAAATCTGAGGAAGTTTTGAAGTTCAACGAAAGCAGTTCTGAGGAAAACGCAGGCATTTCTGGGTCCGCCAAAAGGAAATTCATTGTTGGACCTGCGGAATCAACGTCAGTCCAGGGCATAGAATGGATTCTTAGCTTACGAACAACCCTCATAAGGCGTTTTTGTCCACTCATTACTGTAGTAGCAAGGATTTCAGACTCTGGTTGAATTTCTCTGTAGTAGCAAACAAGTGGTGTGCTTTTAGTGCACAATCTCATAAAACAGAGAAATTATTCAATTTTTTCGAATCACCGCACTCTACCACCAATCACAAAGGATGATACAGTACGCATCCGTGACACCAAAAGATGGACAACAAAGGCAAGAGTCATCAAGCCTTCAAAAAAACCGAGATCATATCATGTTCAAACAGAAAGAGGAAACATTCTCCGCCGCAACAGATGACATCTCCTTCTCACCAAAGAGTCATATGAACCAGATTACACTGATGATTATGATGACCTGTTGACAACTGACAACGTTCCATCACAGCACAACAAATCATCAACTCAAGTGAGGCCTTCTCAGCGGTGGATTAACCATTCAGCATAATGGGTACGTGCTCATGTCATCAATGGTAAAAAACTCACCTTACCAAAAGAGCGGTAGTTCTCACGGCAAAGCTACGCCACCAATTCACTTCAAAAATACGTCAAAATGATCCGTAACGTTAAACGCAGGGCCCGCGTTACCTTTTTAAAATAGGGAAGATAGAATTAACAAAAGACTGCTATGAACAGTGTTAAATACTTGGGGGAGGAAGGATGCAACATAAAATATGACGTAAACGGCTTCATGGTGGTTCAAGTTTGGAACAGAAATGTACACCGTTAAATAAACTCTGCCGCAATAAAATTTGGTTTGTCATGACTCTTCTTCGGCATATAAGGATCAGATTATGATTAGGGTTTTACCGGCGTAGTAGTTTGTTTTGTTCTCGGGAATTTTTACCACGCACTTGTCAAGGGATCTTCCCAACAGTTATAGGCGGTGCTGTGACATAAGCATATATACGAAAAGGCAAAGTATACCCTTGCTCTGCCCTGTACGTGTATAATCCTCTCCTCCCTTTTGTGCGCTTTTGACGCAGTGACAATTTCGAAGCACGCCAGCCGCATACTTAGTACTTTTTGAATGAATCTTTGAATAAAATTGGAGTCAAAGTCATCTTCACCGTTTTCTAAGAGCTGTAAACTCAGCTACATTTGTGACATTGTAATATTTCCACCTTTCTTCGCAAGCCTATCAAAATCGTTTCGTCTTGATGAAACCATTACACCAGTGCTGCCCCTATCTATCCCCAAAAGGCTCTCGCTCGCTAATATGGATTTAATCACATGATCTTTGTGATTATTAAAGATGTCCCGTTGCCTTTACCAACATTAATTTCTGACCTAAAAGGGAAAAGGGGCACGCCCACCCTGCCCCAAGCGATCCGGTTACACAAGGTGACCCGTCTTCTACTTTCTTGATATTCGAGTTGCTTTTTCATTCTTCCCAACGACGTATTATACAGAACTTTCTTCCTTTGCCTTCTTATTAATTAGTGATTTTTCGGTAGTTACTGAGGGTTGCGCTTTCCTTCTCAACCTTTTCTGTTTTAAGTAAGTAAATACTCCCCATTTGAATAATGTATTAGTATCATGTGGGACGTTCGTCATCTTCCATTACGAAATCCACCAAGTGAATCAATCTTTCGTGCTCATGTTTATCATTCGTGCATATTCTCATGAGTTGAAGCGGCAGATGTAACTTTGAACTCCTGTTCCTCGCTACACACGTGTGAATCTCGTGGTTCGTAGATTATTGGGACACTGTTTACAATTTGCTGCAAATAGAATATTTGATGAAAATTCTGATAAGAATTGTTAGTAGACGCTTAGAGGACTTTGTTCGATGGTTAAGAGGATTTGATGCGATAAACAATGTGCGTTTCTCAGACTAGAATTTACAACAGTACCATATGATGATATGCGGATTACGATATTTAATGGCCTAGTTTTAAAGATATACGGGGAAGAGTCTGTAGGGGCTCAGCGCCAATTCTGAAGGCAGTTCCACAAGTCACGAAGGGCCTATGGTTCAGGGTTTTTGAGATTTGATCGAAAACCATCTGCCGGTGGCAGTGGCGAGGGGTGCCGACGCCCACAATAGTCTCTTATCAGAAAATCCCCTAAAATAACAATCTATGCAAATACATCAGAAGGAAAACTAATCGCACCAGGAGTATTTAAGGGCTTACATGGAGATTTTTTTCCTAGTTGAATAATGTTTTGAGCAAAACTGCCCTTCTCAAATGTCCGCTCCTGGCTGTTGGTCAGTCAAATTGCTAGTTTACCCCATTAGTGGCCCCTTGTGATAATATATCCTGATCGTTTTCCACGTGGCACGTCCCATGTCTAGATTGTGTTATACGAGGTTTTTAATGTACAATATCCTTCTTTCTCAACAGAACGAATAAGGTCTTGTAATGGTAAAGTTTTGGTGCACTGCAAAGCAGGAATATCGCGTTCAGCCACCATTTGCCTGGCATATCTTATCTTTTACCTGAAGATGAGCTTCGATGAGGCATACGACTACATCAAGAAGAAACGGTCGGTAATTTCACCAAATTTTAATTTCCTGGGTCAACTGCTCGCTTTTGAATGCCAAATTAGCCAAAAGAAGACCCAAATTACTAACTTGTCACCAACCTTCCGACCTTCGCGCCTAGATCAACTCAAGACTCCATCCGATGTAATGCAGGAGATTCCACAAAGTCCGTCCTGTTTTTCAGCCAAAGCAGAGAATACTTTTAATTGGAATAATGTATGAAACTATAATTTATTAGAAAAGAGATTTGAATTTATTTGAATGTACTATGACATCACACCTTGTAAAATAAATTGACAATAATTTATGCATGTCATTCTTACGCAATCGTATTTTTTATGTTTAATGAAATTTCAACCTATTGTAAATGTTATTTAACAGGAAGTCATTTACTGCTGGAAGCATGTAATGGATGCTATTTGTTACCTAGCTTAATGTTAAAAATGGTAACTTAGAGGGTAGGAATAAACTACGAAATGAAAATATTACTGCGATACTGTATAGATGTTCAAACCAGTTATCGGTAATAACATCAAATAGACTGTTTTAAGAATTCATACCCAGTGTTATCGATGTTGACATTTATCGCCTTTCTTCAACTGCATTTTTATTAGTATTACTCTTTGTCAGTAGATGCAAACTTGCCGTCTCTCGCGCACTTTCTAAAATATCTCTGAATCCGTTTCGCACCCCTGCCCATATTGCATCCTTTTAATATCAATTTATTGAAACTACATCAAATGCGAACTTGAACTTACCATAGTTGTGCATCTCATGCTAGTAAATTCTTTAATTTCTATGTTTAAATATTGTCTGCTGCTGGAAATATCCTCCACTTTCCTGTTATAATCTTCTTCATCCAGCCCTTCCCTTTTGCAATTTGCATCCGCACTAACTGCTGATCACACACGTGGAGGCCCTTGGTGATCTGACGCCTAAGACAGAAGATAGAAACATTTACGTTTTATTGGAAATAAATTCAAGCTAATCGATTAGAATGTCTTTACAGTCTTATGCTTACAGTTGCCGTTACAGAGCGACGCATTACTGAATTGATACGGCTGGCACGTTTAGCCAAGGTTTCCTCTTTCAAGGCTGCAATCTTTGTTGCATTTGTTGAGGAGCTTCTTGAAGAGAATCCCATTGGAGGAAACACTTGGGGGCGGGAGATAGTCTACTGCATTCATGCACAAGAACAAAATCAAGGCCAGTCATTTAAGAAGATGAAGGTACAATGCGTTGCTTGGAATGTAATGACTGCAACCGAATTGACCATTCCACTCTTTTATTAGATAAAGTGAAAAAATGCGGGATTAAGGTTGACATTTTTAAAAATCTGATTTTAAAAATTGCACGAAGATGTGATATCATTATTCTTGAAAAGAACACTAGAGAAATAGTAAATATTTGACCATCAGAGATCGAACCCGACCCACGCTTTCGCGGCGTGCGCTCTACCAACTGAGCTAGGTGATCTCCGATGTTAACATAACTCTATTTCTCTAGTCGTCACATTAACTCCCAATCATCCACCGTTGGACATCGATATCAAGCTTAACGCGATTGGAGACCAGCCTCTCTGCGCCATGTGACTTGACCAAGGAAGGACAATGAAGGACCAAAGCCAATTGAAAGTAGAGAGTATCATCGGACAGGATGACGTGCCGGATGGCAGTCGTAGTATTCGTAAACATTCCTGAGTTATTTACAGCTAATTTCTATAAAAGCGCCAAATCTCTTTCTGACATTATACTTTCATGCGCTTTGCTTTGTAGCAGAGCGTTTTTACGATATAATTTTATTAAGAATATGTCAGAATTTACACCGCTTAAGGTTTTCTTAAGCATGTAAACATTTCGTTGATCCCTCAAAGAGAAATTCTGCCATTAACGGCAATTTAGTTAATTAGAGCAGGTTTTGCATACGATAAACGACTGTTTCCTTCTATATTTAGAATGTTTATGGAAGTCAAACCCAAACACATTTCTTTCTCGTAATCACCTTAATATACCTCAAGAGTAAATATAACAAAAACGTATTGTTAACAAGGTGACCTTTTCAATTCTGAGTGCAATCGTGTAACATCTGTGTCAAAACGAGACATTCTCTACTATGAGAGGCTGATGATCATAGAAATTTACTCTCGTTTTTTCATTACAAAAGCCTTAAATGTAGCTTAGGACGGACTGTTGTGTTTCTTCTGAAAACGTTCGGGATTGAAATTTTGTTGTTTTGACTTTATCAACACTTTGCATAAATGACCCTCCGAAAGAAACCGAAAGAAAAGTAAACCTCCCTGCACACGTAGATTGCTATCACATTTCTTCCTCAATCGAAGGAATAATGATCATCGAGTAACATGGCGCAGAGAGGCTGGTCTCCAACTACGTTGAGCTGGATGTCGATGTCCACCGGTAGATGATTGGGAGCTACGCCGTTGGTAGAGCGTACCCCGCGAAAGCGTGGATCACGGGTTCGATCCTCGGTGATGACATATTTGCTATTTCTCGAGTGTTCCTTTCAAAACCGACATTTCAAACCTCTTTTCTCGATGAAAGTAGATCTAACAGTAAAAGACAAGGAGGAAAATTTAATAAAAGATGCATTTTACATCGGATGAAAAAGGGCAGTTGACATTGAACACGTCGAACGGGAACATGTGTCCCTTACTCGTCGAAAGCTGATGCTGGGCAAAGTATAATGAAACGTGATAAGTTTCCAATTAGGTTATTTTTTTATGCAAGAACCTACTTGCATTCCTACCAGTCAGAGATATCCTTTGATACGTGCTCCAGATTCAAACAATAAGTGGCCATTTTGATATTTACGATAAGTATGTCTTATTGCCATACAACACAACATAGGATGGATGTCATTCTGTAAGTTGTGCTATAATCTTTCAAAATGTTGAAAAATTCTAATTCAAATCTTATTCATGGTAATACTTCGACAGAGGGAGTTGAATCCCCAGCACGGTTGACCAAATCAAGGACTGATCGAGCCTCCAAATGATAAGTGCAGATAGACAGGCAAAGAATGGAGTTCGTAGCAGAAATCAAATCAACTCAAAGTGAGCAAAGTCTGAACATCAATAAGACATGCAAATAAGTCAAAGTAAGTCAAACCCCCTTTTTGTCCAATAACACATCATCCTGTATGGGTTTTTCAGTCGCAAATTTGCTCTGAATTCAGTTGTAAATTTGCTCTGAATAAACCTGGACATATTTTGACAGCGAATAAACCTTGTTTCAATTTCGGGTATTTCCGGGAAGCTCTTTCTCTCTATTTATCCACTTTTGCCATTTTTGTCTAAATATAACGAACCATGTTTCAAAGTTTAAGCCATTGCACTCACGGAATACCAGCAAGGTGTTCTTGACTCGATATATCCTTCACAGTTACTAGTTTTCTGCCATGATAGTTATTCATCAGTGTTGTTGCTCTTTTAATTATTTACTTATAACTGCACAATTATAAATTGGCGATACATGGTCTTCTTACGGTGAACAGCTCATAGCTAAAGTGCTTTTCGACGTTGTTGCTGCTGCATCAGCAAACTTTTCAGGGAGCATGTGCAGCTTCTTCAATGATTGACACTGGCTTTTGAACAGAGAGCTCCCCATTTAAGTAATTAGATTACAGGATAAAGAAAACGAAATCATGATTGGCGTCTCTCATGCTTTCTCAAAGACATTAGTTTCAAAAAGAGGGTCTGTGAGTAGGAATAAGTTTGGATGCGGTATTTTGTCAACGGGCACTTAGTAGCGGTCTATTAATCAAGACCCCTGATGAG
>JAAAKM020006971.1:92947346-92962721 GCA_010016025.2 Alatinidae sp. Z8VKAUB7J3
TCTAAACAGAATATTAGAGTCTTGGATATGTTATAAGCATTAACGTCATCTGGATCCATGGAATTTTCACTTTGTAGACTTTGTCTATATTTTAAGCACCCCTTCCCTTCGCCTTGCATTCTATGAAAGAAAATATCTTAAACATATTGATTTTAAAAGGATTTGATACAGATAGGATTTCAGAAGGGTATACAAAATTTTAGACTAAGCAGGGATATTAAAAAGCCAATAAAATGTGATGTACATAAATGTCAATAGCAAATTGCTTTTTGTCTGTACAACAATTGCCTTAACGTAAACTGACTCCATAACGACATGTAGCCAAAGATATTTGTCTTTTCATTGGGGTTTTTCGGTCAACTTCATTTAGATTTTTTGATCACTTTAGACAGACTTTAGAGTTGTAGCTGAAAACATTTGCCTTTTCATTTAGGTTCTTCACTAAATTTGCTCAGACATTTGAGTTTTAGCCAAAAATATCTATCTTTTTATTGGGTATTTTTGTTCATTTTGCACAGACTTTCGAGTTTTATCCAAAAAGATTCGTCTTATCATTGGGCTTTCTTGATCAATTTGCACAGACTTTAACGTTTTGGTACAAAAATATTTGTCTTTTCATTGGGCTTTTTCGGTCAATTTGCACAGACTTAAAACGTGCTGATTGGTGAGAATACAGATTTTCAATTATACAGAACTAGATCCTTACACAGGTGGGTATAATGGATCCTTCTTCCTTATTCCAGCCCACTCTGATAATTTTTATTTTAGAGGCGAAAAGCAATAAAATGCAAAAAAAAATCATTTTTTTGTGTTATTGTAACTGTTAAATGACTGGAATAACCCTATTCCGACAGAGGAAATAAAATTTGAATTCATAAGGTAGAGAGATAAATTTTTACTCATCTTTTTGTGTAAAATAAGAACATTTCTGGATTACCTAATTTTAGGAATATCATGTATTCTCAATAGGTTACTGTTCCATATTGGGATTGGAGTCTGTGGTCTCATAGCCCTTGGGACACGTCCCATTTATGGAAATCAGATAACAGTGGGTTTGGAGGAAATGGAGTGGGTCCGAATCGCTGCGTTAGAGACGGACCTTTTGCTGAACACCGCTGGTCGGTGAGTCCATCAGCAAGACATAACGGCCAAACATGTCTTCGGAGAAGTTTTAACGGTGTCCCACCAGACGCTCCAGCAATCCAAATCGTGATTAAGACTGCACCGACGAGATTTGCTGTCTTTGAAGAACATCTTAGAGTCAATTTGCATGATAGGGTACATTGCAACTTTGGTAAGATTTGTTAGTATCTTGTCCTAGCTAGTCACAAAGCCTTTATAGAAAAAAATTTTCTTTTCAGCTTTTAAAATTTTAATATCTGTTGTCACTTTCACCTTGTTATTTGCTTATATTTACATTTATCAATAAGGGGAGATAAAGAGCCAATGTAATTTGGAAAGCTCCTGTATATCGTTATTACTATTATTATTATTATTATTATGATGATGAAGTGCTCGGAAGTAGCCATAAGAACGTCATATTATATTTTTAATAGGCGCAACAAAGAATGGACCTCTAAGATCCAACCATCATTTGGTATTTCATAGGTAGTGATACCTAAGCAACTACTTAAGCAACTCCAGGCCTGATTTTGTAAAATTGCTAAGCAACTCGAGGCCTGACCCCAAAAAGGGAGTTGCTTATAAAAAAAACAATGTGTAGGGCATCTTGACCAAAAACTGGTCAAGTGTATTGTTATATTTTGATATGCTTTCTTAAAAGGAGTGTAATATTTTAATTTTATTTTGTATTGTAGGACCTGCTAACCCTTGATATTCTTATTACTAAGAGTATATTTATGTGTTTAGCAAGCCATAGAATGGCCATTATATAGTATCAACATTCTGAAGCTGTCCAGATTTCCTTTGCCCTGATTTCCTTGGTAAAACCTGTATTTAAGTTCAAGTGCCATTGGTGATGGTGAACACTTTTGATTCAGCACCTCCGTCAGTAACATTTGCTGTCATACCTTCATGGAGAGGTCTGACAATACTGGTGAACTTGTCAGGGCAGCCGAGCCATGAAAAGATCTTCCAAGGAGCTTCACAAGAAACTGTGTAAAACGCCTTCATCAGATTGATGAAGATGAGGTAGAGGTCCTTATTTTGTTCATTGCACTTTTCCTGAAGCTGTTTAGCTGAAAAAATCATGTCAGCTGTTCCGCTTTTTGTTGCTATATTGCCATGGTAAAGGAGCAAGCATAAGACATGATGACCAACGTTGGAGCACAAGTAAAATGAATTTATATATACCGGTACTCATTGCAGTCAGGAGGCATTTTAACAGAAACTTTACACACTATATATTTTCTAACGGAAATACAATGGGTGTTCAATGAAGATGTCTGTCATAATCACTGAGAAAATATATTGACAGCTAATTCTTTTAACATATTATTCTTGAAAAGACATGAAATAGACCAAGAGAGATAACATATGCATGTAAGACATATCAGCTGTATATCGGCTTTGCTAAAAAGCATCCATTTGCCATTTATTTCAACTTAAAAAATGTTAGGGGCACAGTATAAAATGGAAAGGAATTTTTTTGTGATTGAAATGAAGGCAGAAATAAATGCTCCAATCCTACCACTATATTAAGAATATGTTTCATTAATCAGAATTGAAGTTTGAAAAATAAAGTATTTTACATCTCTCACATGGAATTATCCTTCGGTTAAATTTGATATTCATGGCATCCCTAAAAATGTAGGTATTTGGTGTGAGGGATCAATGTATCCCCCCAGTAAGCACCTCAGGCTATCACATCATTGCTGAGTATATATGGTGAACATAATTGTTGACTAGTGTTTGTCTGAGTTCCTTAATAAAGGAAATGTGACTGATAAAAGTCATAGAAAAATAACAAAGTATTAGCTGGTGGTGGTGATGAGATCGAAGATTCACCTCCCAAGTTATTGTCTTCTCTATTGCAGTGTATAGTGCAATGGTTGAGCTGGTGTTTGGTGCTAGAGGTCCTTAAGTCAACTCTGCTGATCAATTATAATTGTTTATTTTGCGTGGCTTTGAACCTTCATTAGTGCCATGTCAGAGGTATATATGTTCTCAGCACAAAGTAATTTAGGCCAGCATAGTGTCAAAGAATATTTGGAGCCTATGTCTTACATAGTTTACTTGGCCATGGATTATAAAACACTGCTATACAATGATTGTTGTGGTTTTATGTAGGATGTATACTGTTATAGACTAATTTGAGGGTCCTGATTCTAAAAATCACATTGGTGTTTGCCCCATTTGTCAGAATATTTTGTAATTTGAAATAGCTGTGGTCACATTTTATTGTTCAATAGGCAGCTTGAGATAAATGCAATTTGTCAAAAACTAGCTCTGAAGGTAAAAGAGAGGGGTGCCAGAGGCTGGTAAACATAACTATCAATAAATGCTTAGCTTATATAGAGATCAAATCAGTGTAAAAGTTAGGTAGAAGGTCCTGAAAGGAAACCACTTAGTTGCCTTCCCTAATAAGAATTTTTTATTTTGATGCGAAGGCTAGTACTACATTTTAGCTAAGATTTTAAACATTGGTTTCAAAATCCAATCAATTACTTTATCACATGTTGTAACGAATAAATCTTTTTGGCCTAAAAGATGAAATTATAGACTTTGGATACATATTTGCAAAAGTGTCTTTTTTATTTTGTTAGGCACATATATAGTATATATTTTCTTTCAATTATGTACCAGTCACTGTTATTGTATTTGCTTTGAACATGCTAGGATATATATGTTAATTACCAATAAGTGAACAAGACTTAGTGAAACAAACTTGCTGTTGCCTTGCTGTATGTTTGCCACTAAGCACATTTATATGGAAAAAGAGAGAGTGTCCTAGTACTAATTTAAATGGAAAGTAGCTTCTAGGCATCAAAGATTAACTTACCATGTTCCTATTAAGGATCCTATTCAAATGTGAAGATTTGGGGAAATGTTTTAGCTATACTTGTTTTAACAGTTTTACTAAATGAAGCGTTAACACTGCATCTTCTGATGGTATTGAGCACACTTGCAAAGGTAGCAATAAAACTTATAATAAATGTAAATTTTTGGTATTTTGTGTCCAAGCAATATATGGCTTGCGTTGTATTCAATTTCTTACTAAAGTTATTGTTCAACCATGAAAGCCAACCAGGAAATAGTAAGGTCTGGGTGGTGCTTTCTAATCTGATTGGTATTCTAGCTGCATCACAAATATTTTTGTAGATCTACTTGCACATGCTGGAGTAGTATTAGGCATTTACTACAGATGAAGGAGTTTTGCAAATTAAGAGGGTTGTACCATTGTTGTACTTTGTTTCCACAGTATGTATTATATTTAATTTGTGTAGGTTTCTGCTGTTATGAAGGGAATAGGAAATGGTATTATTGTGTTGTGTTAAATGACTGGACATAACTTTTGCAGAATCTACTACAAGGGGTACAGGAACTGAAAACACAGAATGGTATACCTGGTGGCCTTTTTATTGTTTGCTCTTGATTATTGAACAAGACAAGTGCTATGCTGTATTTGCAGTCGCCATTGGTGGCATAAACATTTATATATCGAGCAAAACTGTTGGTGCATTGTATGAATGCCAGAAATTTTTGTAGCATAAATCATCAAGACATCATTGTAACCATACTTGCAGTCCTTGTGCACTAAGATAGACATGATTTGAAATAAGGAAAAGAAGACAGATACTATATTCAGACAGCTAAAAATTTCAGATGTTATTGCTGTTAGTATCATTTAAAGCTAAAATAGAATTTCAGTAGGCAGTACGCCAGTGACAAAAGCATAAACCCTATTGTTTATTGTACCTTGCAAAGTAGATCACATCGTTTTAGCAGGATATTAGATCCTGCAGTAGATGCCATTTACTGTGTTACTGTGTTTACACCAGGGTCACTGTAAAGTGCCACTGTTAGTCTATTGTTCTGTGAATTCAGTGTCTTGACGAAAATTCTTTCTGATGACATCACATTCTGAGGGGATACTTGGCAAACATTTGCAGATATGAGTGCAGTAAACTCTTGTGAGGACACTGTTGATATAAAGGTTAGGTTATTTCAACCAAATAGTCTTCAAAAAGTTTATAGAACAATATAGATACTTTTGGTAGATAGTTACAGACCATCCTCCCTTTCAATGGTTTGCTGTTAGCAAACGTGCTGTAACAGAGCTTGTTAACAGGGCCTACCTATTCACATTTATACCTTCATACATGAACTTCTTCCTGTGATGCCATTTACGTGTTACAGAATCTTTTCATCGTAGTGCTATTCTCTCCACTTTGCTTCTTAAAAAGTCTCAGAAACAATTTTGATGATATAATAATAATTACTTTAATCACGATTTCCAGAACAATATATTTTGAGAACTTGTCCAATCTGTTATAAAAGTAAGTCTCTTCGCATTTTAACCTATGCCTCGGTTTCTAAAAGTTTAAAGCTCCTAGCCTGAAATCTGGACAGTAAACATAGTGTTGGGTCAGTACTTGAGTACCTGCACAATTCTAATGTTCGCAGCGTGTTTAATGGAACAAGGCTTTACAATTGGAGACATTATCATACAGGGGCACAGAGGGACTATGCCCTCAATAGTTTGATCAATAATACTTTTCACCCCTGTTAAATTTAAAGCTTATGAATTTCATATGCTACCAATATGCCCTACCAATACAAAACTTTACGCTTAATTGTGCCCCCCCCCCCTATGAATTTTGCATATCCAGCTGAATGGCTGGCTACGGGCTGAAGCGCATCTGGAAATTTCATAGGGAATTTTTTTGATTATCTCTCAGTATGATGGGTTAATGAATCCACTCAAATCTCTTTTACTTTGAAGGGTTGTTATATCGCTATATGAGGAGTCCTTGACGAATCCATTCGTTTTAATTGTAATCCCATACACTTTTTGTGGAGAACTTGTTTCCCCTCCTCTGAATATGCCAATTTAGCTACTTTCAACTTCATTTTAAAACCTTGTGAGCAGGCACACAGATAAGAGGGGGAGGGCAGAAGCTGTGCCTGCCCCATAGGTAAAAGTTGCCAAAGTCCCCCCTCCCCTGCCTCAGAAACCTTTTCTGGCATTAAAACATGGACTACTTGTTTATTTCAATCCACTTATGCAATGTTTTAATCAGCCATTTGACGTAGTGGCCTATCTGTTGGCCACCCTTCCATTTAATAATGTAAACTACATTACACAACCGTTGGTTGTGATGACTCTTGATCTGAAAAGTTGTAAAAACGTCTTTGCTAAGGATAAAATGATGTATCACATAATATACCTTTATGTCACTACAGACATTGCAGTTATTTACTGCAGAGATCAGTAGGCAGCTCATCTGCTGTAATAGAGGCAGTCGTTCTACAATATTGGGAGTTATTCTCACTTTTGAAAATAACTTAATATTAACAAAGTAGTTATTATTTTTAGTTTGCTTTCCTTCAAATGTAATGAAAGATTTATAATTTACCTCTATTAGTCACTGAGCCTTACAGAATGAAAAAAATAATGAATGTAAGCTTCTTACAGTATCGCCACTGCTCAAAACACTCATATTCTGGCTCTGCTCTTCAGGCACCATCCATTCAGCATGTCACGTGACAATAACATGGAACTTGAGCACATGCTGTTGCTTCTAGGCAATCCATATATTGACTTTGGTTTACATCAAAGCTTACACCAGCTTCATCAAGCGTTACGAATTTTTAATAGATCACACCAGCCAACTTTCACTATGTTGTATTGAAATGGTTTTACAACTGTAGTAGTTTATATTTGTTATTGAAGTGGTCTCAGAACCATTTTAAAGAAGGCCTTGGTATGGAATTGTCAAAATGTGCCACATTGGGGAGTGGGTCAGAGCGTAGGAGGAGTTTCTTACTAAAACCATTCTTGTGATGTTGGATTTTGATTTATGAATGACTTAAGTTAAATCCAGCTTGGACAAGAAAACAAATACCAGACTTTAGTGGCTTCCACAGACTGTAGGGTTTTCCAATAAATGACAGTTATCCTAAAGTTCCTATGAATATTTCTTTGAATTAATTGCAGCCCTATACATAAAAGCTAAACAATGATATAGTTTCAGTAAAAACTTACCCTACTCTATGACCATAACAATGAAAAGCAGTTTCCTATTACAGTCATCATCCACCGTCATGAAATAATATTACTATGAATCTAGTATGAATAGGACTATTATGTGTCATTTTAGGATACATAAGATATTTGGTATTAGGCAAAATAATTGCAATGATTTAGATAAATGATTTATACATTGTGGGTTGTTAACTTGGGACGATGTTTAATCTTTTTCTGTGCTAAATTCTTTTTTATAAGTCTATAAGTTTCAAAATATCATAAAACTTGCCTTTACTGCTAAAAGCACCAAGAAGAACAATGATCATGTATACATATAATCACTTCAGAGTGCAAAGTTACATTTCATTATCTGAAAACTACTTTGACTTTCAGTCAGTATGTGTTACTTCTCTATGCTTAACTTTAAGGGTAGGCAGAAAAGGAGAAGGAGAGTCAGCATCATAGAGGTGGTGCAACTGAAACTGTGTAGGTTAATGCACTCTTACGTATTGAACTTGACATCAGATAGGTCAGGAAAGCACCTGGTGGAGAGGGGTAAATACAAGTCATTGCTGGGCTGGTTCTCCTGGGTATGGCTCTCTTTTCTTGGCCTATTTAACATTTGTTACTTAAGTTCTTCTTTTATAATTCCCCGTTTTCAGCATGTTGTTACTCAGATTGGGTTCCATAAATCTGGGATAGTGTATGTCTCACATTTGATACCAACACTATAAAACTACATTAAACTAGTACTAATCGTAGCTTCTATGATGAGGAGAGAAGTGGAATATACTGAGATCTGAGTGTTTAACCAGAAGAGAAATTATTGTTGCGGCATGCATGAAGGGGACACATGTGGAATGAAATCAGGCAAAGTTCATCGCAAAATTTCAAAACCAGCCATTTTCTATGTATTAATTATGGAGGGAGTAGTTCTGCACATTGATACCTATAAGTCATAAGATATAAACTCTGGCATACAGTCAGTTACTTGTAATTTTAGGCCAAAAATTGACTGTCTGTGTGGTAATTCCATTGAAAAATTTGCACCATCTGTTGTGATGCAATGTATATAATAAAACTAAATTTGCTCATCGTACATTTTTGATAGAATTTACCTCTTATTTGTTTCAGTTTGATAGAATTTGACTTCTTGTTTGTTTAACGGAGAGGTTGTTTTGTTGACATGCTTCCAGTATATATGGAAGTGCCCAATATACTTGTACGGATGGATTTTTATTAAGAAAACCAGACCCACAGTAATAAAATTGTTGCTTAATGCAGATGATTTAAGTTTTAAGTAGATATTTAAAGTGTAAATGTGTAGGAAACTCCTGTAGGTAACATAAAGTATTATTCAACTGTTCTGTTATAGCCCTCAAAATGTGTGTGTGTCTATTTTAACTTTTGGCTTTTTAGAGTCTGTTTAGTTATGGCTCAATGGTTGAGGTGTTGGTTTAGTAATCATGAGGTCATTTGTTCGAATCTGTTCAGCGCTGTTACATTGCAAGCTATTGTGGTAATGCTCCACTCTTTGAGAATTATATATATATATATATATATATATATATCTTCATTTATTAACTTTTTAATGTATGACTCATGATTTAGAGAACCTAGCAACGTCGGATCATTATGGTACAAACAAGATCTGTAAATAAAACATGAAATATTCTTAATTTACAAAAAGAAAGTGGTGGTAGGTCTATGGTCTTTGTTTGAAAATAACGTCAGCCAATTTTTAATGCCGTTACTACCTACCAGTTTCTGATTTCACGCAAAGTATCATGGAGTGAACTTGTTGTGTTTACTCATATGGATACCGGAAACCTTGCTCCTTTGATTTAAGCATCACTTCACGCAAAAAACTGAAGTAAATGTCACAACAACTAATGATCACCTACGGGTTTCGCATCTCATAGTCTTGTCACTGTTAGTATCACTGGGTCTTTATCATTTCCTTTCTAAGCAATGGATACTGCGATTGCTGAAGGGTACAATGAATATCGTTTGCCGCAGTGAAATATAAACAGATGTTGTGTTCTATATGTTTGCATTCTATAATTTGTAGTTATCCATAGCAACTATTGGTTATTGGTCTTGCATTAATACCAGCTTCCTCATTTATAAAAACAATTTCGAAAGAACAAGACCCTGAACTTTGCCCGTAATGTAAGAATAGGCAAAAAAGCATAACTTGAAACAAGCTGAGGCTTTCTATTTCCCTTCGGTCAAAGAAGAGAGCGTTTCCCTTATTAATACTCCTCTTAGATAGAAGTCAAATTCATCCTAGCACGAGAATTACGAATATTTTCAAGTTCAAGGTGTATAAGAATATACCCTTAATTCCCCGTCATTAATGCAAACAATCGCGCCCATCAAAGATGTTCTGTATTAAGAACAAGCAGTCGCGGTTCAAGTTTACTAATTCTTGGCATTTAAGAAAGTGTATAAAAAATAGTTTTAATATGACCGACGTTTCTCCCGCTATGAAATTTATTCTTAAAAGACCCCTTACGAAAAACATTTGTAAACTTAAATTAGAACAATTTCGGTAGCATTCTCATCTATCATTGGTAATTCATTATTCAGAGGTCAAGCCATCAAATGTGCTCTCTCCTTTTCTGTAGCTTTTGGTTTCACCAAAGTCTGTATTGTACAAGATATAACAGAAGGTGGTTTAAAGAAAAAAAGGAACGGCGGTTTGGCACTGCGTTGAGAGGGTATTTTTCTACTTCAAAGTGCACTTGGTCAACGAATTGCGTCCTGTTGACTGCAATAATTCATATTATGTTAAAATTTTCCTTGTAAATAGTAAATCGGTTTGAAAGATACTAAAACAATAGGGAAAATGTCACCAGCACTTTCTTTTAGTAGGCGTAGTACCAAACAAGGTTAACAAAGCCACTAAGTGTATGGATCAGAAGATTAGCAGTTCGCGGAAGGAAAATAGTCTCATAGAAAGAGGTCTTGGCACAGGGCACAACAACAGCATAAGGATGAAGATGTTAGAAAAACCGGGTCATCCGAGGTGAAACAAACTGGGCTGGAACCAATGACAACAGCTCATTGGTACACTTCCCATGGTATTAACTGTAGAAACGGCTAAGACTGGCCACATTTCGGCGATGAAATAGAGGTTGAAGGGTGGCAGCAAGGGTTGGGCGTACCAAGGTGCAGACACGCCTCTGGACCCGTTCAAGCACCTAGATGAGATGTAGGTGCTCCTCCCCAAATATGGCTACAGTGCTCAATACAGGGTCGAATAGTGGACTTGTAAAGATACAATGGCCTCGGGAATGAGGTAAAATTTGGCATGAAAAAGCGAACCAATTTTTCTGGAAGCAAACTTGGCAATAAAATGAATGTATGAATCCAAACATAGGCTAGAAGGAAAAGAGAGACCCAGTAGCCGCAAAGACTAACATTTCTCAAGAGGAGAAACTGTCTCCAGGACCAGCATTAGTATGGCAATCCATGAGTATGGGAGAGAGATGCGGCTCCCTATTCCTATTGAAAGATATCAGCTTAGTTTTGGCGACATTAAAGGAAACCAGCCACTTCCTACCTCATTCCTCAACAACACGAAGATCTATCTCCAATGTGGGAGATAGTTCAGTTTGTTTGAACTGATTTGCGTTGGGGTCGAATCAAGAGTATAGGGTAGTATCATCAGCGAACACATTGATGAACTGAAGTGCTTTGCCTGGGAGATCATTGATGAAGAGTAGGAAAAGAAAAGGACCAAGGATCGGACCTTGGGGAACACCAGCATTAATGGGATGCTCTTAAAAGGTAACTCGATCCAATGTGATACCCATTCTCCTACCAGAGAGCAAATGACTGAATGATGCTAAAGACCTTCCCACTGACCCCATAAAAGAAAAGCTTATGAAGCAAACCAACATGCCAGACCTTGTCAAATGCCTTTGAAATATTGAAAACAATAGCCTGTTCTTCGCCAACTCTGTATACAAACCAATATAGGCGCTCTATGATTACAGTCAGGAGATCACCAGTGGACCGAGATTGCCTTAACCCATACTGAAAATCAACAAACAAACCCAGGCTCTCAAAGAAATGAACTAATCTATTGTTAATAAGCTGTTCAAAAACCTTGCTGATGACAGAAAGAAGACTGATAAGCCTATACGTTCCAGGATCAGATGGTTCACTACAATTTTTGAAGTTACGAACAACATTAGAGACTTTCATAGAAGAGGGAAAGTAGGACTCAGAAAGACAAAGCTTGAAAAGTTTTGATAATAATGACGATAAATTTCAGGGACACACTCCTCAAGGACAACCACTGGAATGCCAAAATACTTTGAAACGTGGCTATGCCTTAAAATACATGACAATGAACAGTGAGTAACAGAGAAGAATGGAAATATAAACAGAAAGATATGTGTAAAATAGAGAAATGTCAGAAGAATACAACGGGTGAAGGGAGAATTGAAAAAGGAAACAAAAACAAACATTATTCTACAATACACCTTTTGGTTTACATTGATTATTATTCTTTAGAGGTTTTTTACCAGAAATATTAAATGTATAAAATTTTTGTTCCCCACACATACGTTATCTTTGCATCTCACCATCACACTTCACTAAAAAGGTTGGCCTTTGTTATACGACCTCAGATTCGGAATTGAATAAACAACCGTCCTGCAGTCCTAAGGAATGCCTTCAATGTCGATTTAAGAATAAACTTGATTAGAGGATAGTGGTTAATGTTAACCAAAAATAGCAACCAATTTCATATTATTAGAGCGTACAAAGAAAATGTTAAGTGCTTAGAAAGACTTAGAAAAACGTTCTGACGAAGGGCTTGGACAATCTAATCGTTGGCTTTCCCCAAATGTCTCTGAATACGAACACGCATCCACCGAAAGCAAGGCGATCATCTAGTAATAAGGATTAAGATCTATTTGATATATCAAAGCCTTGTGTTTAGCAAAATTTCAGAGTCCTCGAGAGATCTTTTCTCCTACACCAGGGATTTTCAACCTCAGACAGTAAAGTACGCCTCTCGAGCTACCAAAATGACGTATTATGACATCATCCTCAGGGTATAGGAAACTTGACAGTGTATACGATATTTAAGGACCTAGTGGCCTAAATAAACAAGATACATAATGACAAAGAAAAAATAAAAGAGCCTCATGGGAGAAATTAGGAGAGTGAAAGGGCTAATGAGCTCATTATTCAATTTAAAGTCGGCAAAGTTTGGTAAGGAGAAGGCTTTCTTCGATAAGGAGAGTGAACTCATAAGAGGCAGAAGCTAAGAAACTGAATCAGATTCAGAAAAAGGGTGAGACTGTCGAAGAGAATGAGAACGAATGTTAGTAAACGGTGGAGGCGAGAGAAAATTACCTGTAACGGCCGAGGTTCCCAAGTGATCAGCTAGGTGTCTTTGAAATTGGCGAGTCGTCTGAACCAAATAAATTGCGCTACAGCAATGACACTGATATGGCATTAGTATTTTTCTGTCGCTTCTTTAAAAAGTTCTGAATACGTACTCATGACGTAATCATTAAATTTCCCAAGACCTCATTCTGAAAGAGAGGATTTTCAGCACACAGTGTTTACAGAATTTATATTGTACCCAAGCTGTATAGGATACGTTAAGGTACCATTTTCTCAAGCGGAGCCAATTTGGTACCAAATTTGTACAGATTGCTTCAAGTACCGTACCACTAAAAGTCCTATCTAGTATCAAAAGCTATCCGCTATCACGTGAGTATGGCTCCTGCGCAATACAGTTAATGACGTACTAAAGTGGGTTTAAATGACTAACATAAAGGCATTTGGATCCTGGTAACGATATTGTCAAAGTTAAACTAGCGCCCTTAAAATAACTCACTGTTGTGTAGCGGCACTAGATGCTTTGTGTAAAGTGCACCCAATTACAGAATTTACGTTGTTGGTTGGTTTACCTTTTATCACACGTATCAGCTGTTTTGCTTACGGCGAGATGGGGGACAGTACAAGTTGAGCTTTGTACTCGATTGGTATGACTGGGACCTTAAATCATCTCTTCTCAATGATGCTTTGTAAATTTCGATGGGCTTTGGCTAGCAGGACGGGCCGGATGGTGCTTCCTCGGTCATGTAGCATGACGCAGAAAGGCTGGTCTCCACGTGCGTTGAGCTGGATGTCGATGTCAGCTGGTGGATGATTGGAAAGTAATGTGGCGACAAGAAAACTAAAGTATGTTAATATAGGGCATCAATTAGATCATTCAGTAGAGCACACGCCGCAATTTCGTAGGCAACGGGTTTGAATCACGTTAGAGGCATATCTTCTTCTCCTCGGGTGTCTTTTCAAAACTGGCCCTAGCTGCTACTGAGCAAAAGACGAGGCTATTAAGTCTTATCGCAAGATTGTGATACCAAGCTTGGGTTTAATTCATTGGAATAAGATAATTTTGGCTCAATTTCGTCTGAAAAGGTTATCTAGGTCCCAAATAGTCGTAAACCGTTCTGGAAAATCGAATTTAAGCCACAATTTTGAAAGAGGATTCTATCTTTTGAGAACATACATAGATCTACTGGAAGACTTGAGTCAAATACACACACGTGAATTCGCACTTTCTGGAGACGCTAGGGACATTTCAATTCAATATAGTCACCTCTCAAACAAATGAAATAGGGTTCTAATATAAGATTACAAAGAATATGAAAATACCCGATGTCAGACGAGGCGTGAAACAGCCGTTCATTTTGTTGTTAAATAGCGCTTAATGAGAAAACCAATCTGCTGTGTTTCTGATTCGGCATGTTAATGAGAATTGGGGAAATTAGATTAGTATTCTGGAGAAAATTGCACCAATTTACACAAGGGAATCTCACAATGAATCAAACTCGTTTCTAGCTGGGAGCTTTGCGTTGTCATTTGAGAGTTTAGTGATTTGATTGTCACCTGATAGCATGGCTCCTACCATTTACAAGACTAACTGTAAGAAAGGAATTGTAAGATTTAAGAACAAGTTCCATCCAAAAGGTGATAAAACAAAAGCACCGTAGTAGAGCACTGTAATGTTAGCTCAAAACATTTTGAAAGATATTCAAACTGATAATGATAACAATTAGGATGACGATGACGATGACGATGACGATGACGATGACGATGACGATGACGATGACGATGACGATGACAATGACGATGACGATGACGATGACGATGACGATGACGATGACGATGACGATGACGATGACGATGACGATGACGATGACGATGATGATGATGATGATGATGATGATGATGATGATGATGATGATGATGATGATGATGATGATGATGATGATGGTGATGGTGATGGTGATGGTGATGGTGATGGTGATGGTGATGGTGATGATGATGATGATGATGGTGATGGTGATGGTGATGGTGATGGTGATGGTGATGATGATGATGATGATGATGATGATGGTGGTGGTGATTATGATGATGATTATGATAAAATGAACGCCGTAACATCAGTTACGTCATACTTTAATGAATATCAGAAGTTTGATAAAATTTTGCACTAGTTGCATTCTTCTTGTTGATATAGATTAACTCTTTAAATTTGAGAACGGTATCTTGAGCAATCGTCGAGGTACTAAGTTTTTAAACTTTGAATCATGCCTTTCAAAACCTTTTTATTTGAACCCAGGTCATAATTTTATGAACTGAGCAAAGTTAACAGTATTGTTTTACGACCTTTCACAAATTTGAATAGCCATTTCTCAGAGATCATTCGAGATTTCAAAGTAATATTTTGTATACGGTATTTGGTGGCAAGTTCATCACTTTGATTTCTCCGAAAAGAGCTTTTGTGACGTCATCACTTTATTGCTTTATTATGTATCACATTTTCAGGAGGTGATCCATTTATTTCGACGGAAAGTATGGACCATTATTATCATGTTTCCGTTTGTACACAGTGATGTTTATTCAAATATTATCGTATTTATATCTTTGGATGCTATTAGCACACTATTTGTTCCTCTTTGTTTAACAGACTGTATTTGTCATAAAGAAAACAAACAATGACTGGTGGACTGTCAGGTAATATATATCTTTTTAAGTTGATGATAAATAGCCATATACACAAACCCTGCCCAAATGTAAATGTCTTGATTTCTGAGAGCACGTACAGCTTGCTAAATTCCCTCCCAAAAGCCCATTGTTTATTTACGTTATGTTGATGACACATTTTTGATATTTGAAAGAGAATC
>JAAAKM020006971.1:92967134-92982530 GCA_010016025.2 Alatinidae sp. Z8VKAUB7J3
TCATGTATGGCGGGTCTTATATTGCAGCTATGTTAACAGTACATTTTCCTTATTAAGATGTTTACGTGGTTTTCCCCACAGTTAAAATTTATCGCTTCTGCTGTTCATGCCGTAAGGGGAAAAAATCTGTTGTAGTTGTTGTGGATGATCATGCAAAGTTTGCAATTTGGATGTACGCACTTTTTGAATTGTCGCAAGTAGAGTCTACCGTCTTTGGATCTTTACCAATTAAGAATTGTATCATGTTTTAGAGATTTACCTGTAGTGATATATACGTAACCTTAAGCTTTACTATACTGTCTTCTGTAAACACTGATAGCATTGACGCTATTGAAGCCGGGTAACAAAACTAGCATTAGCCAAATCACTACATACTGATTGTTGAAGTAAGGATAACAATGTAATCTGAAGATGACCTTTTGATTTTAAGAGGGCTTATTTACAAACATGGGAAAGAATAGGATTATGTCATCGAAGGAAGTGCAGAAAGATTCCAGTCCTATACATTGGCGTAAATGTTGTCAGCGTTTCGAAACCTTGCGCAAGAGAGATAATTTCAATGTTTCACGTCGTTTGGGGGTAGCCAAGCCACCACGCCTATTTGCTGATCCGATTATTGTGAGAACTTTGAAAGTATTAACTTCTTAAAATTCTTGTTAAGAACAACTAAACACCTCTCCATTCAGGATACTTATGTTTTACCTCACCTCACTGAATCTCTAGCCAGTAGGTAATTTATTTTGTGCAGCAGCAGAGGGAATTCATTCCCTTGATGTAATCAGTGTCTTCCGCTCTTCTAAAATGCCAACCCTACTTTTTCATATTCCAAGTATTTTGCTAATTTGGAGCTCTGTTAATGGTACTGCGCATGGCAACCAACGAAGTTGATGAATGGTTCACGTTAAAGAACCATTTTATGTAACCATAGATACCTTGTAGTGACGGGATATAACAAAAAGCAAGTGTGATTCCCGCAGTCGGCGGAGGTTTTGGAGTTGATACAAGCAGATAGTTTGTTTGAGTTGTAGAAGGAATACAAAGTCGTTGTTGAGTTATTATCCGGAACGCGCCTTCCAAACAGCTGCTAAAGTGAATTTCAGTCACAGTTTTAGTTCGCTCGTTCTTCACGCAAATTAGAACTACCCAACAACAAGAATATACGTAAGATTGCATTTATGAACAATCCATAAAGAGCTAAGCGCACACCAAAATCATCATTGGGAATTTTTAACAACAAAATATGGACAGACCAAAGGCAGAAGGGTATTGGTCACCTTGGATCCGCCAGTAGGATCGTCAGGGCTGAGGCCTTAACTGGCTTCATTAAATGTCACGGACTGAGGGCTTTTCAGAAAGGAAATCAAGGGGCGTTGGACAATGAATATTATCAAAAAATACCTATGGATTGATTTATTGACATTGATATGAATGCCTAGGGATTGATTTGTTGACTTTTCTTCTCTTCTCTCCTTTGCAGCATTTGCTATCTCGACGCTATACCTTTTCTTAAATTCACGTACAGTACTTTCATTAAGGCGAGGGAATTGAACTTACAATTTGCGAAGTGCATGCAATATTTCTATTCTCTGCTGCATACTTGCGTATTTTGAAACGATCGCTCGGTGTCCAGTTCTGATACGTACCTGTTTTCTTTTTCGTTGTCGTGATTTCCCTATCGATGACTATCAACTACGCCAATGTTTGTCGACACGCGCAGGCTTGTGGTTTCCCAAATGGTTTCTGACAAAGACAAATTGAAATTTAAAATGTCCTCATAGATTCGACAGAAGCAGATGACCACGATCTAAGCCGCGATAAACTTTAAAAAAAAGAACGAACGCTAGGATAGTATATAAATAAATATTTCAGCATTCGTTTGTATTTTGTATTTTAACTGTAAGCGAATAAGCAAAAAAACAACGACATTGTAATAATGCCTCAACTGTAACAATTAAATCAATATCCCGCTGCTGATGATTTTCCTTATGCTTTCGCTTTTGTAAAGCGTGAAGAAAGGAAGTCTTTTCGTTTCCCTTTTCAATCAACCGTTGTGGACAGTCTTCATGTGTTAAACTTGTGTCGAATTCAAAAGTATTTTGAAGTTATTTCTACTGTCATCACACACCTCCAATGCAAGGGCTTCAGGAATGGATTGAACCAAAGCAGAACAAGTTATTAAATTGGCGAGTAAGCATAAATGAAAACTTACCTCGATCATAGTAAGTCGAATGCACTGGTTGGGAAACTCTTTGGAGATCAAAGAGCTGCCGCCGGAATGTTGGGACTCCTTGCTCAACGCGTCACGTGACGACGAGCCGGTACATTTGACATTTGAATGAAGATGGCGATCAATAGCATAGTAACTCGAATCCCCGTCTAGTTACTATGTCAATAGCAAAGCACTTCGGCTGGAGGACTTTTCTGAGGATGAGTTTTCTTTCGCAGATTCGTTGTTGACGAGTACAGAGCTGTTTTTGATGACGAAAGTCTCGACGTTACTTTTATTTCTGATAACCACGTTAACGAATCCATCGGATACGAACAATTCTTGTGCAATTTATGCCGGAAAGTTTACAAGACGAGGTGGAGGCTTGATTGGAGCTACTGCAGTTTCCTACCCCCCCCCCCCCCTTTCAAAATCATCGATATTGTATTCGTATTTAAATAAAATTTATAAGGTACGTAGTTCATTCTATGGGCAATTTAATGATACCTAATTTATAAATACCCTTCTTGCAATTACCGATTCAAACACGAGCACTAGCGATTCCATGTTTCTCCACCAAATGTGATAGTACTGTTCACCCTGACGAAAGTTAATGACAAGTACGTAGACGGGGCCTTAATAAATTTAGCCGGACCAAGTATCTATTGAGAATGAGCCGTAAAAAGTGTAAAATTGTACCCCCGTCCACATGCTTGTCATTAACCCTCGTCAGGGTGAACAGTAGTATCACATTTGGTGGATAAACATGGAAGAGCTCGTGCTCGTATTTGAATCGGTAATTGTAAGAAGGGTATTTATAAACCTCTATACTTGAAATTAAACGTACTTGACAACTACCAATTAGGCTTTATTAAATTGCCGATATCTTCGAATAAAATAAACTGCATACCTTATAAAATTTATTTAAATACAAATACATCATCGAAGATTTTTTTTGGGGGGGGGGGGGGGGTAGGAAACGTCTGTTTGATGTTCATTCCACGAAGAAACATTAATGGATGTCTCTGGAATCTGTTCATTGATTTTCAGAATTCCAAAGCATGTTCCATCCAATAATAAATTTCTCAATTCATTAGGAAATTGAAGGAATTTTGAAAAGTGGTTAAATATAGGTTACTTGCCAATGATGCTATAGTAGCTAAACAGCCACTTATTTTCATTATATACAACGCCCAATTTGATTGTAGCATGCTGTCTTCCTTCCTGTCTAGTCACTTCACTTACACGGACAATAAAAATGATTGCTTCGTGCTAACTTGTATATATTTTAACGATTAATGGTGAGGTGTTTCCAAGTTTCTGAAATCCAGGTAGAAACACCTTCCCATTTTCTTTTTTCAGCTTAATTAACTAGGAATATGTTTGCTTTTCTCTTTACCTACACTAAAAATTGTAAAGATAGATTTTTTCGACAGAGCATCGGTTTCTTTGTTTCGATAAATGCGGCTTCTAAAGCGGCATGATGAAAAGAGGATCTGGCTTTGGCTAATACTCTAAACAAATCTTCTTGATAGTTGCCAGCACATAATGGGTTTTCAATCAAATGCTGCCTCATTGCCCAGTCTATTGTGCGACTTGGCTTTATTTACGCTATTGGGTAAAATTTTGAAAACTTTACTGAAGTGCCCGTCTTTCCCATTAAATGACTTTTAGGTTAGCAAAAATAATTTGTTACTTAATTACTGAAACCAAATCAGATAAATGCTTTCTACTTTTTGTTTTTATTTTGGAAACTTTACTGCGTCTACTAATGGAGGTCGACACGTGTTGCGCGATTATGTCATGTAATTTTTGCGACAAATAAAATCGTTATTTATCAATGCAAGTGTACTGTACGGCAAACAAATTTCAGCAACATTAGTTTATTGTTTGTTATCGAAACGATGCACTTAAATTAACAATGTTTCGCCTAACCGCCTTTTTGAGACAAAACCGCCCTTCCACTTTCCTTATTCATATATAAGTGCCCGATGCTCTACGGCCTATAAATATGCCACTTTGTATACGCTGATATGTTTAACTGAAAATGTTTATATATAATTGCAGAATTGAATCTTCCTGTTCAATGGTCCAAATGGTCGTCCTGTTCAACGTCGTGCGGACGTGGAAATCGTCATCGTGTAAAGAGCTGTGGAATGAGTCTAGGTAAAGACTCTTGCGAATACGAATATCAAACCTGTAATGGAAAATCCTGTCCTGGCATCTCCTTGGCTGCACCTGGACAGCAATGTGAAGAAATGTGCAGAGCTAAAGGTATTAACATGCTTTGTAAATATAATTGGGTATTGTATTGCATTAATTACAATACTTTATTTCAGAAGGAAATCTATTAAGTTATTCCTGATTACAATGATGGATGAAATCACGTGATTTGAAAAGGGTTAAGAATAATGTCGCAAGTTTTCTAATCAGGTTTTAATAAAGTATGGATTTGGTCTCAGAGGCAAATGAGACAAGAAACCCGTAGGAATCCTTTAGAATTGAAGTCCAGCATAAAATTTGTGAAAGGCCCTGTTATCAATCTTTCAATATGCTTTTAAAAGCTGTGGATCAATTATGCAAATTTTGAAAATTATTTCGTTCAAATGGAGTATTTCCCTTCATTACATGAAATATCATAGGCATGCTTCATTAACTTTTACTGGATAGTGTGTGTTCATTGTGACTATATATGGCAGCCATGTTATTTTGTGGTTCTGTTATTCATCTCACTTGACATAATTAGAATTTTGATGGCTATAAATCATTCACTTCACCCCTAAGATTGCAATTTACATCTGATGTAATACATCAATGATTATGTCTCAAGCAATGATTGCTTTAAAATGTTTCTTGGAACGCTACATTTATGGTTTAGTTATGAAGTAGTTGTCAACTGGTATTATATTCTGCTTGTGTTTGTGGGGTTTTTCCTTGCTTTACGATTTATTAATTATAATTATCAGAGCTCTAAAACACCGAACACTTTACTTTCGAAACATAGCATAGATATAGAAAATAAATTGCTAATAAATTTCGAACTGTAGTCCGTGCATTCGCAATATTTGATATGCCAACTGCTTTTGCTTTCACCTTTATAATTACTTTACAGGGATTCGATGTGTTTCATCCATTGTGACGGATAACAAAGCAGCTATATTCAAAGAATTGGCAGGTATAACATGCAAGTCCACAAGCAACGAAGCCATTTGGACAAAAGAATACCATCCAGCATATAATACTTTAACAGGAGCATGCATTGGTTACAAGTCGGTACCTCAAGCCGTACACTGTAAGACGAAAGAAAAAGTACCATCGCACATTTCAAGGCTTTGCAATTGTCTACCGGAATGTAAGTTGAAAATTAAGGATTTCTGTAAGTAATGTGGGTATCGGTTTTCTCAGTGAGAAAAGTGTACCAGCAAAAGTCTTGGTCAGTCATTAAAATGTGACTCCAGTGTGTACCTTTAAAAAATGATCGATCGGCGATCCTGTTATAGGTCACAATATCTAGCAAAGTATGCGCATATGAAAAGGGCTAAAAATAATGAATTTATGAACATCATAGTCAGAGGAATGTATCTGCTAAGGTATTAGTTATAAGATTACAATTTCCACTTGTTAGATCAATACTGATCCACTAACTAACATTTAAAAAGTAGACTTGTTGCGGTGATCCCCTGGAGGATCCCTTTTATGTATCAACAAAAGTGTGTTATTTCCCTCGTGTTGTTGCATTTGATACTTTACTTGTCAAAACAACGAACTTTGTTTTCAGGTCTCAAGTTTGTAAATAACACCAGTGACACAAAATGAGTCACTTTAACTCAATTTCATTTTTATTTTTTCCGTGTAGATTTATTACAGGAAGGTTTCTTTTTTTCACCTCAGACTGTCTGGTGTGACTTTTGTTAAGCAGAAGATAAATCTTGTACTTAGCGAAAATTTTACCTCTTGTTCTATAAACTAACACTTCGGCTTGAAATTTACTTATACTTACCTAGAATGAGCTGTGCGTAGGAAACACAACGTTTCTTAAACGAATACAAAGAGAAATTTCGTTTCTCTCAAAAGGTCACCAGGTATGCGAAGTTTTACCAGGATACTATTGTTTCTCGGGCGAAGAATGGCACACATGAATTCCGTTGCACGTGAGGTTACTCATACCATAAACTTGTTACACGTGTAATATTCGTAGAATCTGTTATTTAACCAAACCAATTACCTGGCGGCTAATTACTAACGCTAATGCATACTTGTATCTTATTAACAAATTAGACGTTGAACGTAGACAATTGCATGTGGTCTTGATTTAAAAGTTTGTCCTGCAAAAGCCTTTGATGAAGTGCCCGACATTCCCATTAAATGACTTTTAGGTTAGCAAAAGTAATTTGTTACTTAATTACTGAAAGCAAAATTAAAATGCAGATAAATGCTTTCTAGTTTTTATATGCGATAAGTCAGAGGAAAGCCGAAAACCTTTGGAATTAAAGGTTGGCACGTGTGATTGCACTGTTGAAATTGCTGTAGGAATTGGGGATTTTTTGCTTGTACGCTGCCGCTAGCACATGTGTTGGCACGTGTATGTGCGATTTCACGTGTCTAAGAGATTTTGCTGCCTGCATTGCTAGCTTACATTACATACCAGAACTACCTTTGTGTGCAGGTTCTCAAAGCTTCGTTTGTTTTCTTATACAGCTTTCACAAGACCCCTGTGATAAAAGCAGGGAAGATTGGGAGGTTTCATTCATTATAACCTAATGCCATCCCTTCCTATGGAAATATTAGCGCGTAGTATATGTTCTCTTGCTGATCTGCTGAGTGACAGTGGGGCATTGACTGGAAAATGAGAAACTAAAACACCAGGGTTCCTATTAACTAACCGCTAATGTCTTACAGTTACCCTTTATCAAGTTATTGGCCAGGATTGTGGCTTAATGGATAATTTTGGGTAGTTCCAAAATTGGGTCCACTGCTCATCAAGGATCTGAGAGAACTGAAGCGAAGATGATGTGCTCTTATTGCAGTCAATATTACATAAGGTGCAGTATTCTTAAGCCATGTCTTGGCAGACTTCATACAATATGGTAGTAATTATAAGACCGTCTAATACAAGAAAAATGAGAATTCGCGTACAAAATATCACCCTCTCCGAGTAATCTTTAATTGCATATTTCGATGTGTATATTCACATTCATCGATATGTATTATCATCATATGCATCAATTTACTGGCTTTGAGAACGCAGATATTACGTGAAACTTAAGAAGAAATTATGGATGTGAGATTTTAAAATGTTAAATAGGAACATGGTCAAGTAAAAATGAAGTGGGGTATAAACTGGTAAGCTAGGAGTGCAGTAAATTTAGAGTCACAGTCCCGGTGCCTTCCTAGCTCATTTTCATGTGAAGCCATAATTAACAATCCCACTTGTTTTTCTGGGTTATTAGTTAAATTAACTCAAAGCCTTTATTCATTCACATCAGGGAGAACAGTGTACCATTATCATACTGACACTGTTATGTTGGCTTTTTTATCAACTTTATCTAAAAGATAAGCAGAAATCCCTTTCTAAAGTAATACGTTTTTTGTTTAGTCTGAACACTTTAATTTAATGCAAAATAGATTTAATAGGGCCTTTAATTTATATAAACGTCTTTTTGTAGATGAACTTAAATTTGGTCCTTGGTCTAGTTGGCAATCTTGCTCTCATACTTGTGGGGGTGGTAAACAGTTACGACAAAGAAAGTGTTTAGTAGCAGAAGATGAGTGTGGTGGGAGCTTCTCCGAGAGCAGAAGTTGCAATACTGAAAAATGTGCAGGTAAGAATTTCATTTATGTACATAAGCTCAAAGCATATCAGGATTACTCTGCATTTTATACACAAGTTCTATGACCAGATTCCTTTATCACAAAATAAAATGGCAACTTATCAGGGTGGAAATTTCTTTTTAATTTAAATATGCATAATTTTGAATAACTTTTACAAAGACTTGTTCATCATCAGAATTTAGAAGGTATCGTCTCTCATATTTAGTATCAGAGACAAAATTTCAGATGAATCAAGTAAATAAACTGAGACTAGGCAGTAGAAAGGGGTTAGCCTTTGCTAAATTTGCAATTTGCTAATAAATGAAGTAGACTCAACAACTCTTCATCTCATCCACCAACGGAATGAGAACACTTGAAAACGTTAAATGTTGTTAATATAATGTCAAAGGTAAAGTAGACCTGGGCTGAATACTAGCAAAAAGGATGACGTGGCAGATTCACTAAAACGTAACGAAGAGATCAAATGGAAGGCCAAGGAATTTAAAAGATAACAGTTTTAAAAGTTATAATATCATATATGATGAAAGTAAAATCAAGGTTCTTATAGGAGAGGTGGCAGAGGTTATCTACCCACAATGGCATGAACGGGCAATAATCATGATGCAGATTATCATCATTATTTTAATAACTTTGATATTTTAGCCCCAGAGACAACAAATTGGACACCTTGGTCCATTTGCACAAAATCATGCGGAGGTGGTGAGCAAGTCAGAGAAAGGAAATGCCCGGTTTCTCAAAATAGTGCTTCAACATCTAATTGTGCTGTGGCAACGAAGATTAGGAGGCCCTGTAACACCCACTACTGTCCAGGTATATGAAAACTTTCCAAGAGTTTATCTGTATTTTTTCGCATTCTAGAAACTTTTTAATTATCTTGGTAAAGGTAGGTGAATAAAATCAGAAGCCAGATATTGCTAGTTCGCAGAAATGTTGGTTTAGCAAAGACCTATTATGTTGAGGTCAATGTTCGTAATTTATGAATTCTGTCAAAGCTTATTCGTTAAGTAGATTTATACAGCCTAATTACAATAAGCAAAGATTAGATGGATAAAATTTTTTAATTTGTATATATCTTCGACGTTCAAAAATTATACTGTATAATCACCTTGATCTTGCGCTTTTACGTCTGTCATTGATTGTTACAAAGCTTTTCTCCTATAAGCAGAGAGTGCGTTTAGCATAATTAAACATTGCTTTCAGAAGCCATCAACTGAATGTAGAAGTCACAGAACAGAATTGAGTGGAGGAAATTTTAGAGGCCATCTGCCATCAGTAGCATAAATGGCTGATGATGATGGTGATGATGATGATAATGATGATGTTGATGGTGATGATGATAATGATGGTAATGATGATGATGATGATGATGATAATGATGGTAATGATGATGATGATGATGATGATGATGATGATGATGATGATGATAATAAAAACAATAGTGATGATCATGACCCTCTAAAGAACTGCAACCGGTAAAATGAATTGAAGAAACAGTAATATTATAATAATTATTATTTACCTGAAGACATTCATGTCGTGCGTGGTTTATAAATTTATATGTTTAAGCTGTAAATCTTGTTATATAGGCCAAACAAGGTAGGCAATTTAGAGACCCTCATGGCTGAGCATTTTGGTAAGATCAAGGGTTTGTCAGACACCCAGATCACAAAGCACCTGAAGGAAAATGTAAAATGCGGGGTTTAGGCTAGTCTGGGATCTTTTACTATTATTGATAAAGCTCGGACTCGGGATGAATTAGAAATCAAAGAGGCCTTTTATATCTATCATACCAAATCCTCTTTTCAACAATAAAGCTTAACTAACGGAATGCAAGTTCCATGTAATTTAGGTATTCCTGTAAGTATTATGATGTCGCACGATATCTTCTTTGTTTAGACAACATCTGTAAACGAATTCTATGAAGTTCTTTTTTTCTACACGCGCGAGTATACCTTTAAAGCTACCCATGAGAATATGTTTTTGTTTATATCCGCATGAAAGGTATTTAGGATTTGTACAAAACTCACCACTGAGGACAAAGAATGTGCTTCGAAACATGTATGACATTAACAAATTAAGAGTTGTCATGTTTTCTCTGATATTCATACTAAAGTTAGTGTTACAGCAACCTTTTGTATCATTATTATGACGTTGAAGCTTAAGAACATATATTTCCTTGATCTCTTTAGTCGACGCAAAATGGACGCCATGGTCAGAATGGAGTCACTGCAACAAACCTTGTAATTCTGGAGTTAGAAAAAGATGGAGGTTTTGCAATCCAGAAATGCCACTCTACGGTGGAAAACCATGTGGAACAAACAAAACATGTGTAGTATGTGAATATAGATTTAACTTCCTTACAATTTTTGCTCAAATTGTATGGACGACATCAAAATATTTACACCTCAAAATTATTTACTATCATCTACAAGCTGTTCCACAATTGTCTATTCCCTAAAATTGTAACAAGTGAAATGCTAGGCTGAGAACGTAATCTGCTTATAACAATAACAGCCCGGCTAAGGATCTTTAAAGGACGAGACGTATTCAAATATTTTTTCTTCTTCTTTTAAACTAAACTAACGATTCATCAAACTAAACAGTAGACATCTTCAGAGTAATACGTAATATTAACTGGATGTTACTGAGTGGAAGAATAATCTATCAAGATGAAGAGAATTACTATCATCTACAAGCTGTTTGACAATTGTCTATTCCCTACAATTGTAACAAGTGAAATGCTAGGCCGAAAACGTAATCTGCTTATAACAATAACAGCCCGGCTAAGGATCTTTAAAGGACGAGACGTATAGAAATATTTTTTCTTCTTCTTTTAAACTAAACTAACGATTTATCAAACTAAACAGTAGACATCTTCAGAGTAATAGGTAATATTAACTGGATGTTACTGAGTGGAAGAATAATCTATCAAGATGTAGAGAAAAATTATCTAAAGTAACACTACATAGGTGTAAACGTACGCATAGACAAAGGAATTGTAGGAAATTAACAAGGGGTAAATAAATATCCAAAGCCAATACAAAGGGCCAGATGTTACATTAGTGTTCATTATAGGGCTGAGGTCTTTCATTACTAACGTCTCATGAATCAGCAATTTACTGCTTAGATTGATAGAAGACACTATTTGACAATCATCATGTGAACCTTGATGTCCCGTTGACTTCTAGTGATCCAACATACTTGACTGACCTTGACTGACAATTTTATTTCCAGTAAGAGCAGAGAAATCTCGGCATTCAGAGGCACGAATGAGCAGGTGGCGTCGGGTCTGGCCTACGTACAGAGCATTGCAGCTCTTACATGGAACTTTATGTACAACATTCAACCTCATCAACCGGGAAACTCCGTCCTTAAATGAAGAAAGCTTGGGTTGCCACGGCTGGGTTTAATAACGAAACGTACATTAACACGGGGGTTAAAGTTACTGAGAAGGCGACTAACCAGGTCAAATATGCGGATGGAATGATAGCCCGTGAAGGGCAATGAAAAATATAAAACTAACTTGGGTGCTGTACTATAAACTGATTTGGGGAAACGGATCTTAATAAAAAATAAACAAATATAATTATCCAAAGGCCAAAAAGGTAACCGTTGCAAAGTAATACCTTCTCAATTTCAAGATGAAAATAATGACAGTGAGAACAAATGTTGAAAAAGCGATACAAAATACAGTTAACAAGACCTTTCTTCTATGAAAAAGGTATAAAAGTATCACAATTAGTAAAAATCCCGGTAAATGAAGGCTTACGATAAACAATAGTATTAAATCCGTTAAGCTTACGCTCTATGACAATGTCTAAGAAGGTTAATTGTTTATTCTTCAACCACGCTTTATCATTCTAATTGCTCGAATTTCGACAGTAGGTGGGAAGTTTGTTTTTTTTCAGGACTGATTAGCACTTGAGATGTCTTTTAACAGAATCTAACATAAGGACTGTAACGATAATATAGAGTTGGAAAATCGATGCAGTAGCACATAATATAAATGATTTTGGATGCAGGCAATAACCATTGGATGCACAACGTGCTTCTGCATAGTGCAACACTATTGTAGTGTATTTGCTCAGTAGTGCAAAAATACCTAGTTTTATTGGGTTTAAGATAAGCTAGAAGGGCGAGATAAGGGGGGCAGGGGGGTATTTACCAATGGCCTTTAAGTGTGTAAACGTTCGCCATTTGACACCAAAGGTAATATCTCATAGTGATGAAGCGGCTACAGCAAATTATTTCTTTAAATTTTGGGAAGCTTAGAGGTTTTTCCCCAAAGCAGAGATTACAAGAGATAGGGTGAGAAGGCAGCGTATCTCGACTGACCATTTTTAGCGGGAAAACGTATTCCCTAATGGTATTAAATTCGACGAGTAACTGTGATGTTGTAACATTGATATACCTGTATAGAGTAGGTAGTGAATGGCTTAAGTTCCAGAATATTGCGGCGTCGCCTATCTTTGCCAATGTCGTCAATAAATCCAACGCTGCTTGTGTTTTCTTTCTCAGTATACCTAATTCTGTATTTGTGAATGACTCCATTATGTTCAACCGGTTGATTCCATTCAACTGATATATTTCTTGGACCACTTGCCTGCACTTTGACCTCTTTGGGTTCAGATGGAGCTATTCATAAAAGAACGAAAAGAAAAGATTCCAGTTGAAAAGCAGTGTAAGTTGCCAACAAAGAACGAGTAATTACTTATTCTGAACAAGACCTAAAAAATTTTCTCAATCGTGAAATTCCACGACAAGCAAAGGAATGACTAGACAAAGTTCTCCCTCCGGCCTTTCATCTACAATCTGGCAAAATAAAAGGCTAAACCAAAAATACAGGAATGATTGAATCAGTTTCATTTAGTTCAACATTGATATTTTTTTATCATTTCTTCATTTCCTTGCTCGCTACAGAAATCTTAAGAGACACTGGTATATGGCAAATCATATATGGTGGTTACATAGAAATTACTGATGCAAACAACCATCTTTCTGTATTGTCTATTACGCTCCAAATAATTCCAAATAAAGCGTTAAGAACTGGATATTGCGTTGAGCAACGGGCTCTTTTTGCTAAGCGTTTTCGCCAAACAACGGTCACTGAAAAACGCATAGGTTGTTCAAAAATCGCATAGGTTGTTAAAAAATTTTGTCGACAAAGAGAATCGGTTCAACAAAAGGAGAGGCAGAAAAGGTCTCGCTAATGTTATTAGCTACAGCGTGATCAGTCTTCTCGTTTCCTATAAATTCCTCGCTCAAACCGTTATTACTTTTCTCCAGGTGATTAACGTAACCAGTGTTTGGCGAAAACTTTCAGCAAAATGAATTCAATGCAATATGTAGATTTTCTACCACTACTCACTTGTTCAACCATAAGTATACAATTAGGTTCCAGTAGAAAATAGCATCCATCAAAGCTAAGAAACATCATAAGCAAAACGCATGTATAAATAATTTCTTAACTGTTCCTTTCTTAAACTTCACTGATGCTTAATATATACTTGTGTTTGCAGTGTAGTTACAGGGTACTTGATCAATGGTATAAGGTTGCCATTTTGCTATTTTTAAGAGCAGCAAGACTTTACAAGACGCTTTTGTTCTCGAATAAAGAGAGACACAGAGTAAAAGTGTTAACTCCAAAATTGTTGCTTTACCAGTCACTGGCACTTTCATAGACTCGATGTAAAAACGTTATATTCTAAAACTAAGCAAGCTTTTGTCAAATCAAAAACGTTTAATAGCAGTAGAAACTGATTCGTTATGGTCCGTGGCATGAAATTTACTCCATTGGCATACCTCTACTACTTGCATACATAGCCCTCTTTGTCTGGCATTAGACAGAGCAGAAAAATCTAGTATAGGATCAAAAACGAAGCTTGATAACTGGTTATAGTTTTCAAATAGCCGAAGGAATTTGGAATGCTCTGCCTCTGAGCCAGTCGGCTGCCAAAAGAGCTCTGTCGATAAACTAGAAAGGATATTTGTTACTACATCTATTGTCAAACGAAGCTAATTGAAACTGCTTCATACCACTTTGCTCGGTCCGGAAGGTTCCACTCAAAGGTTCGGACTCGATATCCTTTTCTGTAACATACCGCACAGCGATTTGATAATTTGTGTAAGGTTTCAATCCCTGAACTGGATAATTGGTTACTTTAGCAGTTTCATCTTTTATTGTGACTTGGCCTTCTCTTATCACTACCTTATAATGTTTGAAAGCAAAATCACCAAGGTCATCTGGCATAGCCCAAGTAATCGTAGCATTTGTGGAATCTGGTGAGCCAAAGTTGATATCTTTGGGTTGAGTGGATTTACCTGAAGTAGGAAACAAAGTAGAATCATGATTTTCAAATGCAACGGCTTATCAAATGTAAGATAAGCTATTATAAGAACTATGCAATTGGCTAAAATAATAAACTGACTAATTTTAATCAAGCTAATAGGAATCTACGTTAACTTGTTTTGGCATGGCAATGCAAGTCATTCGAGACCAGTACAACCCAAACGAAATGGAATCCAAGGAAATCTATCGAGCAAGCAGAAAAAAGGCTAAGAGAAGATACCTTACCAACTGACAACGTAAATGAAAAACAAGTAAACGGATCTGAACAAACCATAAAAGCTATTAGCCACTTTCAGAAAAAAATACGATAATTACATCATTTAAAAAAGATCATATCCACTCTTGGCCATGTAGCAAAATTCGTCTTTAGCATTGAGAGGAAAAAGAATGATAATAACAATGATGAGGAGGAGGAGGTGGGAGAGGAGGAGGTGGAAAAGGACAAAGATAAGGACAAGGACAAGGATTGGGATGAGAGCGAAGTGGAAGAGGACGAGGGCGAAGAAGACAAAAACGATGGCAAAAACGAGGACGAGGATGACGAATACCACGAAGATCACGAAGACCACGAAGACCACAAAGACCACGAGGACCACAAAGACCAGGAAGACCACAAAAGAGTACAAAGACCACGAAGACCACGAAGACCACAAAGACCACGAAGAGCATGAAGAGCACGAACAGCACGAACAGTACAAAGAGCACAAAGACCATGAAGACCACAAAAGAGTACAAAGACCACGAAGACCACAAAAGAGTACAAAGACCACGAAGACCACGAAGACCACAAAGACCACGAAGAGCATGAAGAGCACGAACAGTACAAAGAGCACAAAGAGAACGAAGAGCACGAAGAGCATGAAGAGCACGAACAACACGAACAGTACAAAGAGCACAAAGAGAACGAAGAGCACGAAGAGCACGAAGAGCATGAAGAGCACGAAGAGCACAAAGAGCATTATCATCATTCACACTGATCATCATCATAAATAGAAGAAGCTTACAGTGA
>JAAAKM020006971.1:92982630-92994050 GCA_010016025.2 Alatinidae sp. Z8VKAUB7J3
GAAGAGCACGAAGAGCACAAAGAGCATTATCATCATTCACACTGATCATCATCATAAATAGAAGAAGCTTACAGTGAGAAAGGTAATGTTAACAACGTGAGACTATCAAAGAGACAACTGACATCTGCAATTGCTTCAATTACTCACCTTTTACTCCTGTAATTTTTAATGTAACAGACTTCTCTTCTTTTGCATTCACATCAGGATACCATGAGGAACACATGAGTACCAAAGAACAGTCAAATAATCCTTGTATTCTATTTTCGAGCACACAAGATCCTGCAGTAGCACCCAATGTACTAGGAATAGCTGTAACTGTCAATTGTGATATAGTCTCTCCTGATAATCTTCCATCCGATGGTACTCTATTAAAACTGAAAACATCGCTTGGGCCAATAGCAAGAGAATTTTTGGACCACTGAAAGTTGGCACCAGGTTGACCAGTCGCTTTACAAGAAATAATTTTGTTACTTGATCTCGACACTGTTGTATCCGACGGAAGATCCAATGACGGTTTTCCGACTGTAATTAATGACAAGAAAAGCAATATGACCACTTAGTACTGTACTGGAAAGAGTGTTTAAACTCTCCCAACCTGACAGATGTAACGGTTGCAAGAGTGCAGCAGTAATGGGGGTTATCAAGTATGACTGAATTTACAATGTTACAAAACATGAAGTATTTGACAAACAGGTAAAAAAGGTAATAGTTTTCATTAAAACAGGTATTTGCTATATACGTTAACAAAAGAAAGATCAAATTATAAAGCATCTCCATGATGAAAAGATGCGAAGTGGGATTGGAGAAATGGGATGCATAAGGTGTATGATTTGGGAAATGGGATGCATAAAGCATAGGATTTGGGAAAAGGGATCTATAAAGGACAGGCTTTGGGAAAAGGGATGCATCAAGAATAAAATTTGGGAAATGATATGCATAAAGGATATATTGTGGGTCACGTTCGGTGCTGATGATGTAAATGTTTCTATAATAACCTTTTAGCGTGGGCAGCAGGGGCAGCAAATCAATTTGTTAATTGTCGCTGATGTAGTGTGTCATGGGAAGCAATGCTGGTCCGTGAACGTAACGAATGAATAAAACAACAATGGACTACCTTATTCCTCTCAACTTTAGCCTCCCTATAATTTTCAATGCCTTCAATTTTCGTCTCTTTAATTTTCGCCCCCTGAGCCCTCGTTTTGTCCCCTTTAATTTCGCCTCCCTCTGGGTGAAAATTAGAAGCAGGCAAATTTCGGGGTACATTGTATTTCTTTGCTTGTTCCGTACGTTTTTGAATTTTCCTTTGGTGAAGAAATATTGCAAAACGGCATACCCCTGCAAACCTGCAGATACTGCAGCCCCCGCGATTACACATAAAACGCTATGGTGAAGGCAAGGCAACGCGAAAATTATCGCGGCACATTTTTCAACGGCAGAAAAGAAATTCCGGCTTACATGACGGTGTAAACAATAGCACCCCTTAAAAATTTACCAGCCTTCTATGTAATTGTATTGTCTTTGGTACAAAAGTAGACACGCCTACCTTCTTCAAAACGCTAATTTATCTAGGCCTTCCCTACCTGATTGCCTCTAATCCCCCCCCCCCCCCCCCAACGTCATAAAAGGGCCTTTCCTCCCTTTAATTTTCACCCCCTGCGGACACTCCAATTCGCTCCCTGGGGGCGAAAATTAAAGCGAGGCGAAATTTGAAAGAAATAAGGTATTCAAACAATCATGTCCGGCTTCTCCACAACTCGAACAAGAACTAACTCTATTACAAGTTCTAATTGATGTACCGAAAAGAATGTACCGTACACAGGGAGCTGATATTCACATCCACAATATCACATATTGCTAGGCCAGTCATTGTTCTTCATCTAATTCAGGATTTCTCAACGCCTGAAAGTATACCCCTCCCCCTTGCGCTATAAAATTTCAAAGTACTGCCTTTGGTCTGCACAGATTGAGAATTTTTGTTTGCACCATTACCAAACATGTACAGTGTTCACTATGTCACGTGATACTAAACAATAACATGCTCTTGAGCACATGCTGTCGATTCCAGACAATTCCTCCATCGGCTTTGGCATAACCAATGAATGCCAATATACGAAACAACAGAGATGTGAATGTCACTCGTGACACATTAAGAGTAAAGGTACAAATTTATGAACTGGATAAAGATGAGGAAGCACAAGTTCTTTGGCTCAGCTGTTGTTCCTGAAAACGCGATGAAGATAACTTAATCTCTTTGAAGACTGCAGTAACAAGTTGGTGAGATAATTGTTATTGCCCATCATCAGATATGGTAACACAGTAATCGGCCAGACCTTGTTGTTAACGAGTTTCAATCTGGTACGCTTTTGTCGTACTATGGTTTTCCCAGAATGGTTATAAGCCGTTCCAGGACTTATTGAGATTACCAGTCTTCTTCGTATTCCTCCAGGAATTGCAGCCCAGAGAGTTCAAGCGTCTTACTCAATCCATGGTCTTACCACCTACCACCAGATCCTTCACACAGTTCTTGTTTCGATCAATGAGTGCCTGGTTCTATCTAGAGTGTCGTTCTTCGTTTCTGCCATGACTCCTGTGTTGATACTAGCTCATCTTAACGCGGAGCCTCCATCGTGCAGATTATCGATGTTTTCATCACTGTAACTCCCATCCCAATAAGGTAAGACAGTTGGCTTTCTCATGTACATTTTCCGCATCTACTTTTTTATTGTGAAAAAAAATATAGTGTGACAAAAGCATCCTTGCAATACTCACATTTCTGAGTGAAAACAACTGTACAAACGAATTTTCTATTTGGACTATTACTAGCCCTCAGTTCAATTTTATCAGTGTATTCCAAAATGGTGCGCTAAGCAGAGTCTAGATGTTTTGAGGGCATTCCATGAAATCACTGGAGGATATTACATGCACTTGCATTTAAATTTTCGAATGCTATTCCTGCGTGGAATACTCAGCCTCTTGCAGCAAATTCTCTCCTGGACACACTGATCTCAGCTATTAAGTGCCTGCTGAGAATCAATCATGAAGAGTCGAAATCATCACATGATTATCTTTTTTGCACAAATTTCACGAACGTTTCCGCAGTGCGACATTTACAGAAGGAAATTGTAGAGACTCGTACCAGTTACCGTGGGATAAAACAAAATAAACTCGATTTTGTAAAGCTTACATTGCTGCTATGAAATTGTCGCTCTCGCCACAGCGGACAAATGCCCCCGTCATATCAATAGCAGTCATCATTAAGGATACTTGAGAAGAAATAAATGTAGACTTCGTTTCCTTTTGCATCTCGAAAGTGGGCAGGGCATCTTCTCAAGCATATTATTTCAAACGTTTACATCTTCAAATTTCAAAATTCGCCATCACATCAAACATGGAATCGTTTTACTTATTACCACATGCTCAGATATTAGATTTGAAATGGATAAGTCAAAAGTTGAAACGGAGCGACAAAGACGACTGAAATTTGCAGTATTGGGGAAAAATCACCTCCTCAGCAGCTCGGGAAGAGCCTGTATCCATTGGGCGTATCCATATCCCTTGGGTTTTTTTTGGAACAAAAATGATGGAGAGATGTGACTACATATCGTCCTATTGGTATTTATCCTATTCTACAAAATCATAACCGTGTCACAATCGCACAAGTTCAATGTCTACGAGCGGGCGTGTAAATAACAAATAATAAAAAATCGAAGGACTCTTCTAGAATGCAATGGCGGGGGACACGCGCAAACTTGATATCATTAAGATTCATAGTAAAATATAATAATTAAAGGGATGCTCACTGTTCCATTCGCAATGTGTTTGAGTTTCATTTTATTCCCCCGAAAATATTACAAGTGAATGAACACTTTCAAAAAAATCAACAAAAATATAAACTGTAAACAATGAAATGTTACATCGATTACTTGATAAATAATCAACACATTCCACGAGTTTTCCCTTATTCTATTTCCAATAATTGGAAAGTGGTCATGCACACATTGGTGATCAAATATGCTTATTAAAATGAAAGCCATTACATTATAAATATTACAATAGTCAATCACAAGTGTAGAGGCAAATGGGATAAAATACTGCACATCGAATACCTACTAGGTTGTGGCCAACCGATATCCTCTGCAATTTTATCATAGTGGCCAAACGTCGCGTTCTTCTCAGTTCAATAGAGCTCATGATGCCACACGAATTTAGTTTCTCAACGTATAGGAAATCGTAGTAGGTAGTCTGCCTGTTTAACATTAGAAACCCCAGATATGCAAAGAATACGAAAATTCATGCAAAGTAGACAATTTTGAAAGAAAGGGGGCATTTGCAGTACAGTATCATATAATCATGACGTCAGCACGATCGAAAGAAGTCTATCATTATCGAACACTAGAATCGATTGTTTCTCTAAACGACAAGGAGGTATGTCATAATGTATGGCCCTTAAAAACATGAATTAAAAATCTTGAGCAATTTCGAAACCAGTGTGAATTGTCATGTATCATTTTCTGTGCAGGTATCAAACCCAATAGTTTCTAACGTAATCCTTAATGCGGCACAGGATCGATCTCAAATCGCACGCAAGTCCTCAGACATCGATACCCTCAAAGCCAAACGCAAGAGACGCCTAAGGTATAGCTGGACGCTACAGAGTAAACCAACATCCCATTTTACCGGATACTATTATTACAGGTTCACTGATCCCAACAATACGTATTGAAATAAAACACAAAGAGAAAAGTGTCATGTCCTTAATCATACCAGTAACACATTGAAACCCCGTTGAACAAATGTCATAATGACGTCATATCATAAAATCATGTGCAGCAAATAAGAACTGAGAAAGTCGGTTGTATGATGATTAACATTACTTATATAAGTAAAATTAAGTTCATATTGATTATCATTTTACAACTAGCATGTTTGTATCAAATCCTCCTTCTACAATATCAAGTCTTAACGCTACCTGTGGTTAAGATTAACATTGCCACACGATTGCTTCTATGCATTCACTGTTTTATCCTACATCCTATGTCTGAAAAATGATATCATGCCACAAAGACTATGAACAATAATGTCCTTGGTAAGAGTAACAATTTCCTATACTACGTGTCTCAATAAGTTCCGAAAAAGTTGAAAAAACACTAATAGTAATTACTCGAATGGTCGTATCTCATTTCGAGGGAAAAAATTAAATAGTCACTTCTACTGAGGATATTTGCTATGCAGCTACGGGTGCGAAACAGAAGGCAAACTAGAACAGTCTACGACTTGAAATACATCAAACCACGCCAAGTAGTTTTTTCAGTGGTTGACGCGTGGCTACCAGTCGTAAAATACTTTGACAAAACCAATCCGCTTTGGCGTTTAATAAACTGTAAGTGTCTAAGAAATACTACTTTAAATTGTGACTGAACATAGATGACAAACAAGGATCTCTTATCTAAATGCTATGTTTTACGGTACGAAGGCAAAGTTAAGTCGACAAAAAATGTGTTATTAACTTTACAAACATCTCCTCCGTACTAAACGGGAGGCTTCAAGTGAGGGAATAGGCCTTTAACTTAGCTCTAGCCGAGTCCTTGCTGCACTGTACTACATTCGAGTAATTACTGCTACTGCATTTCAAGTAGGAACACTAAGTAGAAAAGGTCAACAACCACTAGACACCCACAGAATAATCACACTTCTACCTTTATTGTACGAAGGACCAAAAATCAGCTTCAACTAGAACCCTTCCATGGTCACATTTCATTTAGGTTAGGAAGGTAACAATGTATCTTTAACATCCCCCAAACAATATTTGATAAAGTGTACGCCACAGATTTAGAAAATATATTCAATGTGGTAGGCCTAAATGCTTATCATAAGCCCCTATTAACAACCCAGTTATTACATTGAATCTTGTATTACAGTGTTTGGAAACTTGATTTGTTAAACAAAACTTGAAAGTCGCGCTGAGTAAAGAATTGAAAGTAACGAAGTTATACACGGTGACAGGAATTGTTGAATTTTTTCGTATCAGGCCCAGGATACAAAAATGCCGAAACTGAACTAACAAGAAATGACGTCATATGATATCCTTGCACCTGTAATATCCCTCTCCCCCCACTTTGACACCCACACCCACGCATACATACACACCAACATAAACAAATTCGCTGACAAATTCGTAAACACGTAATACATGCATTGCCACATACCACTTATAAGGGTATCCAACAAGGCTTTCATATTTTTGAACTATAGTTTTTTGTTAGACGCGCAGATAATAAAGGTCACGTAACGACAGATTTACAAGTTGTTGGGTCGAAATCGAGTAACGTGACACTAAAAAGAAACATAACGTGCTTCTTGTGTCGTCTATATCTGGCGTCATATTCCGTTCTAACTTTACCACAAAGTTATCGGTATCGTGGAATTAAATAAAGTGGGGGAATATTTTCGACTTCTCTTGAGCTTCCGGCTGAAGGTGTTTAGCAAATAGAGGATATCAAGTTGGGTTTCATCGAGTAATAAGCCATAAAGTTTCCATTGATCGGAGATAGGGGCAAGTAAGTCTAAGTGAGTACACTGTAACAGAAAATTGTAACACTTGTCGCTTTAGTGCTCTCCCCGAAGTTCAGTTCTGTTTACTCTGTCTCAAAAAATATCAAAATAACACTCTAAGTGTGATATTCCATCACAGTGTAAAAATATGGACGCAACAATACACTACCCTTAGAATGCAATTTAGTAACCAGGTCAGGTAATATTTTTACGTCATGTTCAGAGCCCAACCATTTGTACCTAACCCACCTACGTAGAATCCTCGGGGTGTGGTGACAAGGCAAATCCATAAACGCAGTAGTTCCCAAGCATCCACTCTCTCCTCAAGAGGGCACAATTACACTTAGCTGGTCATGTACACACAGACTCGTAGTCAAGGGATGGCTATAGGGGAACTGGGCTTCTCTAACGTCCCCTATTTTCCTGTCGAGGTTCAAGCATCTATAGGCTTTCCCTGGGCAGTTACAATGTCAGCCTCCCAAAACTCAGAAAATCCCCCCCCCCTCCAAAAGTGTAGAGTAGCCCCTCCTAAGGTATAACTCTGGGCTACAGCGTCAAAATAGGCACTTTTCAACCTAAACAGTTTTGTATTCACACGATCAATTAACACACGATCAATTAATCAGGTGATGGAATGGACTGTATCTGATTGACGGCTCTTTATGACTTCCACGTAAGTCACGATATGTATCAGAAATTCCCAAATTAGGAGTAATCCCTTAAAGTAACCAAGACAGATATGGATCAGATAGCACTAGTCCCAAAGCAGCCAATATAATGATACATTCATGTTACATCAAACAGCAGGGGTACCATTGCGGTCTTGCGGTCAATATAAAGCTTATAAGCGACGTTAAAGTCAAATGAAAAATGGAAAGGAAAGCCACCTTAAATGTTGACGGAGACGCATAGCCGAAACAATGTTACCAACTTTAAACCTCACGACTTAAAGAAATTAGAAAGGTCATCAATTAATCATGTCCCTGGTTTTAACATATATAAACAATATATAGTGATCAATGATTAAAGGAAGCTCTGAAAACTGAAACAGCGTAACGTTGATGAGTAGCTTGAGTGCTGTGTCACATCCCGTCCGTAAAATTTCAGTTCGGCTGCGCGATGTTTTTCTGTTCGGAAAGTTACACGAAAACGTGCAAGGCTTGAGACGTTCTACGAAACACTACACCGGGTCATTTGCGGCTATATCAATGAGGATAGTGTATGCCCTTGCAATAAAAAGCTCCTAAAGAAATTTCCAAGCAATCTTAAAGTACCAAGACATCGTTTTTATCTTTTCCATTTTTTCTGTTCGGAAAGTTACATGTAAAGGTGCAAGGCCTGACAAGTTCAAAGAAACATTACACCGGGTCATTTGTGGATATGTCAATAAAAAGCTCCTAAATAAATTTCCAAACAATCTGAAAGTACCCCCACCCTCAAATTTTTTTACCTCCGCCAATACGTTTCGTGTAGAAAACGGTACCTTCGCAAACGCTACCGTACCACAAGTGGCTTATCACAGACTTCTCGCGTCTCTTGCGGCTTCTTCGCCAGCAGTTAAGTGACCACGTTCATCTATATTCTCTCGCCACAATACTTTCTTGGTGGGAAACTAGGTACGAGAACGAGGCGTACCTCGTTACCAGACTATCTTATCAGGCCAGCTGCGGTTTCTCTGCGGTTACACCTTCTGTCTTATTCTACCAGACTTTGACTGATTTGGTGAACGTTTTTAATTTGGTTTTGCCTCTTAACTACAACCTGGTGATAATATGTATCCCGCAAAACAAAGGTTTTTTTAAAGTTGTAGCACAACGCCTCGTTTTAGCGTAACTGGGTCAACGACGTCATAAACTGGAGAAAGCCGCGTTTGTATACGGTCACCGAGCTCTTTTCTCGGGAAATAAATTCCACCAACCTAAGATTTAATTTACTTGCTGTGCATGATAAGGGTGAACATATGGAAGAAATATTAGAGTTGATATTATAAATAGCTACTGGAACTGAGACGACTGTGAAATATCTCATGGAAAGAAAAGAAAACCAACGAGTTTGTGTGGGACAAGGTGAAGAAAGCCATGCAGAAAGTGCCGGAAACAATTACAGAAACAACAATGAAAAAAGCTGAAATTTTATGGGCATCACATCCGGGCAGGAAAACCCGCCAAATCATTAGTACAAGGAACGGTCGAAGGCGTACAGCTGAGAGGAAGGCCTCGAAGAATCTGGTTTGATGATATTCAACAATGGAGTGGTCTGAGAAAGCAGCATCACGTATGGAATGGAGGGAACAATTGCACGTCGTCGGTGCACCAACGGTCTGCTCAAGACTATGGTTAATGATGATGATGATGATGATGAACTGGAATGATTTCGATTTAAGATGCTTAGATAGGATAACGTCGTATACAAGACATGTTCATAGTGCATTTTTGTAGGAGAAATGTGCGCATCTCTAGCAGATACTCACGATCGATCGAATTCGATTCCCGAAATTGCAAAATAACGATCTGTTCTATAACACCCTATCGTCATAAAGCTCCTTATTTTATGTTACAAACCAACGCGTTTGTACAAAAAAATCTCCAACCAGTTTTGTAAAAATTTTCCACCCAGGACATTCTTATTCCAACCCCCCGCTTATTAATTTTTAAGTAATCTCCCACCCATAACAATTTTTGAGGGGATGCTTTGGCGGACGAATAGTAAACATCTTCTTTAAAATATGAAAATCACACATTAAAAAGATGAAAGTGGCCTGCTACGAGTCTCGAAGAAGTGTGAGAAAGCGCATTACAGATGTTAGCAATAACACTGTCGTTGAGCAGAAGGATGAGGAAAACATTTTTAAAATCTCGGAAGGTATGTAGGAGGCTACCATGACTTCGAATAGCTGACTATTGTTTTTGTTGTATCACCCTACTTTTAGGAAGTTGAAGGTGATTCTAAACATTGATACTTGACTCCACATTTTGTCCAGGCCCCACGTTTATTACATTTTTAATCATTTTCCAATCCTCCCCGTCTATTTCACCCCCCCCCCCCGTTTATTAAATTTTTGGGATTTTTCCAATCCTCCCGTTTATTCCAACCCCCCTTCTAATAGGCACCCAAGAGTACTTAAAAGGCATACTTACCTTTTAACTTTGGTATACAAAATGGTATATATCCAAATATCTGTAATATCTAGAACTAAAATTTTTCAACCATTTTGGCACTTAAATACAATAAAAAGGGACTCAAAAGGGCCGCCCCGCAGATTTGCACGTAAAAGCAGCTCAAGCATTATGCAGTTAATGAAGGTTTTTTTGCTTGGTTGGGTGTTCCCTACAAGAAGCATTAATTTCCTGTTAAGTGTTCATTCTCTTAACTCCGTCCAAAATTAGGCATCGTAGAATAACACAGATTAAACTATAGAAGGAGAAACCCAAAGTCAAATTTTTCGATTGATTCATGAGATCCAAAATCAATTTTATTAATTGCATGCACTCATAACCCGAAACTGCCTATAAGTTTATGTCAATTCAGTTTTTTATTTACCATTTTCTACAAAATGTAATTCCTCTTACTGGTTTGCGTTCTTCCGCTTGATAAACGATAAATACTTGGGTGCAAGTCTTTTTATCATTCATATGGTGTAGACCTTGCAAGCTGTTCTCTCTGTGTATTTTTAACATTTATGGGCAGCATCTGTGTTATATCTCAAATACCAATGTATTCTCAAAACTATGTATCTATGACTATCACTGGGGAAGTGCGAATAATTTTTGGTGTTTCTGAAGAAATAACGTTCTCTTCTTCATCCTCATCAATGACAATAACCTTTTCGAGAGTACAGCCGAGTACTGGAAGATCAAAAGGGTCAATTTTAAGAACGCAAACTGTATTTTTGCATCTGTTGTATTTGCCAGAGTCTCTCATTCGCACACATAAGCATTGTAAACCTTGTTACTAAACAGTGTAAAACTACTAATGAAAGCCCAAATTAATGTGGACAATTTTCAGGGAGTTGAGATGCAATTTGGATCTGCCATTGCCTTCTAGATATTTCAAAGAGGCATATCTCTTGCACTGGAAGGGTCTTCATTTATTCACATACCTGTCTGTACGACGAAAGACAGAAATAGACCGCGTAACATTTTTTAAGCAAGGAATCATGATGTCGTCTTTCCAGCTATAGCCAACAAGAAAATTAGAATGAGTGAGAGCTAGCCCATAACAGCAAAGGAATTCCTATATCAGGACACAGGAATCTTACAACGTCAAGAATTGAATGAGATCGTAAGTTGCTCGAAAATTTGGTAGAAAACTTTGCCAATACAAGTTCTTTTCATAGATCATTGATTAAGGTAATAGCATACTTTTGTTGATGATCATTCGATTACCCCCCTTGAATCAACGGCGTCGTCTCTATTTAGTAGTATTTTGTGAAGTTTATTTGATCGATGAGATAATCATCCGATGACTGAGTTTCTGTACCTTATACATGATTAATTTCAAGCTATGGAGGATAAGTAGAATATTAAAACTTAAAGGCAATGAGAACATTAAAATTTCAACAAGTTAGGTATAATCTGGTCTAACATAGGTTTCGCTGGCATAGTTGCCTCGCAGTATGACCTTCATTGGTACTAATGTGGCACTTTTTGGTTTTTCGACGATTTGTGATTTATGTTGGAAACATCCATTAAAATTTTAAGTAAGTCAAAGAATTTTGTAGTTAATAACGCTGGTAACACATACGTATACAGATACAGATACACATACGTATACAGATACACATACGTATAAAGATACATCCTGATGAAGTACGTAACCGATTTTCTAAAGAGAGCAGTGGCCATTCTGTCTAATGTCAAGGTATACTT
>JAAAKM020006971.1:92996513-93014480 GCA_010016025.2 Alatinidae sp. Z8VKAUB7J3
CGGTAGTTCGGATCTCGGTAGCAGCGTATTTTGGATTTCGGTAGGATCGAAAACATATTATTCCAAATCCTATAATACGAAAAGGTGAATAATGCAACTGTTTTAAACTGAAGACAGGTGTCTGACAAGGCTTAAGACTATCGCCATTGTTATCTTCATCTTAATCTAGAAAATCCAAAATAATGTAATACAATGGAATATAGAAAAGCGTCTTTTTAGTGCTGACTGAACGTTTCATGCATAATCGCTTTGATAGGAGCGAAGCAAAAACATTACAAAGATTATGATCCCTCTTTTGCTTAAAGATTCGAAAATACTTCTGGACATATTTCAGCCTTTTTAAAGAGCTGTCGTCGTGTAGCCTGAGAGGAATTTGTTATAGCTAAAATCTGTATCTTAAAAGACATGAGAAGTTACTACTGAAAAGACAAGAAAATTTTTTACCCTAGCTTAAAACTCCAGGTAATATGGTAACTGGCAATTTAATCAATTTTCTCCGTTATAGAGAGATAATTATTATCGAAAACAACTACAAAGTTCCAGGTAGCACTAGAAAAACATTTTGTCTCTCCAAAGTTGATTTATTTTGAATTTATTTCCAATCAAAATTGTAGCTGAAACCAAGTAGCTCAGTTCTTTCCCTCTCTTCAGCACACGGCTACCAAGCTATTCGCGTTCCAAATTTCTGGACAGCAGATTCCTTAATGCATTGAACAAAACAAAGGAATTATGCAGTTATCTCATGTCACAAACGTAAAAGTTGAATTTTTTTGGCAACTTGCCCGATGCCACCGTAGCATAGAGGACTGCGTGCAATAAAAGTTAACGAAGAATGTATCTAGAGTTGATCCTTGAGGTACACCAAATGCTTCATTTTTTTATTAATGAATTTACACCTTCAAGTATAAATTATTGTTTACTGTCATAGAGATACTAGCTGAGAATATGCCTTTGACTCATAACTTAATAAATAACATCATTTGGGGGTCGGCGGCTCTCCGTTTGACGGAAAGATTTACCCAAGGATACTAGGGGGAATATTAATGGCATTTGGGCCTCCAACAGTTGTTTTAGTACTGTGGTTTAGTTAAAAGGTTACTCGTGTTATGTACGTGAGGACGGCAAGAATGTATTTATTTCAGATCCTAAAATTAAATTTGTCCACGAGCACTCAGTACTCAGCACCTCTTGGACTCATATTGTACCTCTACCGTCGTACCTCTTCATTACATCAAAAGCGAACCGCTAAGAATTTCTTCTATCTACTATGTGTTCTATGCAGAAAATATCCATGGTAGTAATTTTATCTTTGCTATTGTGTTTAGTAATTGGTTCTAAGCCCCAAAATGTTACTTTCTTCTGAAAATCAAATAATTGCAGCTGCGGCGCCACAAGGAGGATGGCTTCATCTCCATTCTTTCCCCAAGTAATGTTAATATCTGTCAAAGAGAACAAATAAAAAAAGTAGAGAAAAAATAGGAAAAGAGACCTGTGGCAGCTCTTCTTGGTCAAAATGTAAAATCTTTTATCTAAAGATTGAATAGAATAAAGACAAACACCTTTTGTTATTTCTCAGCCCTCTGATTTTGATTTGATGACGCCAAGCCTATATCAACTTGGTGCATCGTCGATTTGCCTTTTCAGTGAACCATTCCGAACTTTTCTATTTGTATGGAATTCTAAGAGTGTGGAGTGTAAAGACCTACGAGGGCTTTCTTTGAATAGCATCTGCTGAATTTACCGTACTGCAAGCGTTAGGAGACTTTGACGATGTCTTGGTTGAAGTCCAAGATGTCATTATGTACAAGTTGATCCTAGTTGTGTGGACAGATACACCCTTGTCTAACAGTGAGATGCTTTTAATGTCCTGAAAAACGGAAGGATACGAGTTACTGTAGTCGCCTTGGCCACTTTTAGTTAGATGTCCTAAGCTGGTCATTTAGCTGGTCGACCAATTCACAATACGATACTTCATCACAATTTCCTAAATTCTTTTTGTAACTGTTTGATGAAAAGGTAGAGTTTTGAAGCATTTGTAATACAAAATTCCATCTCATAATTTGTGGAAGGAATTACGTCACACTGAGATTATTGTAATTGTCGAACAATGTGTATTGCTAGCAAAGGGCCAAGGCTCAAACCTCTGCTATGGGGGACTTCATTGTCCCCAACAAATTTTCAAATTTAGCATTTGAGTTCTCTTTTCTCCCCTCCATAACAGTTTACAATTGTACAAAGAGACTCTCACTAATTAATCCAAGTAATATATAAAATTTAAACCAATGTTGTAAAGGAAACGGTTATAAGGGTTGTAGTATCACAATTACGTCATCGCGCTAAAGGGATTTGTCTTAACCCTACCTTACATGGGCTTTTTGGCTCTTCTCATATAGGGGGGGGGGGGGGCTAGTAGACCAAACGCGGCGCGCCCGGCGCGGAGGGTCCGGCCGGGCGCACTTTCCAACTATTCCACGGTCGCTTACTACAGCTAGTTTGTCGATGTCAACTTAGATGAGAATGTGTCTATGATGCTGGACCGGAAGTGAACATTCGGAAAGTCGTCACCGTCAGTGAGAGCGTCCCTATGCTCTATGGGAAGAACTTTGAACACGTAGCTGCAGCCGTGCAGTTGTTCCACACTGTTAGTTCGCTCGAAGATCCCCCCGCCCCTCTGAGTGTGGATTTGTTTCGACGAGATTTGATCAACTTTTTTAGAAATAGCAAATTGACGGAGTCAGCTTTCGCTGATCTTACCTCTGTTCACCCGACAACAGTCAGTGAGTGGGTGAGTGGGGCCTCCTTGCCAGATGCTGGATCCCGGGCGTCTATCATCCGTTTTCTTCGGGCAGGATTCCCAGAGCTCGCAATGGCAGTCGGTGAGGAGGAGCGGACCCTGGACCTATCCTCTTTGGAGTTAGCCCGGATTAATCAAGGTAACCTCGAACACCTCAATGAAGCACTGGCAGCATGCGTTCCAGCAGAAGAATACCGCCCAGGAGACAATCGAGAATCCATTCCGCTCACGCGAGAGCAGTATGACCTCCTCATGGCGACAGTGGCGTCGAGCCTTGCGTTTCACAAGGTCGAGACTTGGGACGAGAAGGTACGGCGGGTCATTTCTGGCCTACGGGACATCATGAAGGATCTTCAAGGTCTTGGGGCTGAGTTCTACAAGTTTACGAAAGCGTGGGTGCCTATCGACAAGTTGCTTCGTGCGGCGATTGCCGGTCTCACTGCGGTGTTAGAGTCGATTTCTGATTCCTCTTCAGGCAAGGGCAAGACATAGGCTTCTCTCGATCGTCACACCCCATAACACCTCGCGAGCGCATCCAGCGCCAGCCGTAGCACAACCATTCCCGCTTGCGGGTGCTGCTGCCAGGCACGCATGAGATCCGTCGGGCTTTCATCCAGCAGGACCGTGTGGACCAGGACACCTGACAATTCTTTCCCGATGGCGCGCATGGTGTCGTGGACACGCTTTCGCTGCTGCGCCTGGCGTTCGGACTCGACCAGGCCGCGGCCGCCGCCATCGACTCTGATACTGAAGTCGGTCGTCCTCACCTGCGGGGCCGCGGCCCGCATCCAAGTTTGGTAAAGCTGCTCGCCGGCGCGCCATTGGCGTTCGGTGATGAGCTGCCGCTTGCGGTAGCGGTCGAGCAGCCGTTGGGTCTCGACCCGCCTCGCCTTGACGCCGGCTCGCTCGGTATCGACGGTGACGATGGTGTCGTGCTGCAGACGCTCTGGCGGCTCCGCGTTTGGGCCCACTGCAGGTGAGAGCCGCTCGGGCCCCGGTCCGTGAAGCTTTGTCTGTTGTCTACCCATCTCGCTCGTTCCCTCGACATTTCGACCCAGATAGAAGGGAGGGTTGAGGGTTGTTTGACCTACGCGCATGTGCGCGCATGCGCCCGTGACTCAAACCCGCAAAACACTCCCAAACCCTCCAACTCTCCCAGGGCCCTTGAAATCGCTCGCCTTTTCCCTGGGAGTGTTCGAACCAACGGGAGGGTCAACCCTCCCTAAATCAGCTTCGGCGGCTCCTTCTTGCCACTTTCCCCTTGCTCACCAGACGACGACCCTCCCTGATCCTTGAAACCCTCCCGCTCGTGATAGTCGGCGTGATAGACGCCCAAGTCGGTCAACTGGACCCCGCGATAGCTGATCGTGCTGGACTTCTTCTTGGCCCAGCGCTCGGTGCACTCACGGCCGAACTTGGTCCGCTTGACCGCCTCCAGCTCGTTGAGCTGGCAAAAGCCCAGGTACGAATGCCACAGCCGCCCGACCGGCTCTTGGCCCTCCGCCACGTCCATCACGCAGGCCTGAACCCAATCGCCGAGCGGGTCAGCCGCCGCCCGATAGTCGTGCGTCGCGTCGCGAATCGTCTCCGGCACCTCGAGCCCGCGCTCGGCCCACAGCCGGTAGCCGTCGAGCAGCCAGTTGAGGATCCCGCTCGCCTCCGGCATCAGCCGCCGCTCGGCAAAGCGCTCTTCGCGCTCGGCCTCGGGGATCGTCACGTCGAAGGGCACCAGCAGCAGCCGCCGCCAAGTGCCCTCATCCTGCGCCGTCACCCGAGGCCTGACGTTGAAGGACAGGACCAGCTTGTGGGTCGGAATGAACTCGAAGGCGTTCGCGTACATCGGCCGCGCCTGGATCGGCTCGCCGCCCGTCTGGGCCTTGATCGTCCCTTCCGAGAGCTTGGTGCCGGCCGAGGGTTCCGCCGCCATCACCAGCCGCTTTCCGGGCAGCCGTATGAGGTCCGGTGTAGCGTCCCCTCCCCCCCGCCGATCTTGACCGGTCAAGCTTTCGAACGGCAGCGTGAGCGCGTAATCGCCGAACACGTGGCGCAGCGCGATCAGGAGCTGGCTCTTGCCGTTTGCCCCGCGGCCGTGGAACAGCACCGCCCGCTGCTCGCTGGTAAGGCCCGTCATGACGTAGCCGAACCACATCTGCAGGAAGAGCCGGGTCGCCTCATCCGGCACCACGCGGGCCAGGAATGCCCGCCAGCGCGGACAGGCCGCGTCGGGGTCATAGGTCACCGGCGAGATCTGCGTAATGCGGTCCGCGCGGTCGTGCGGCACCAAGGCCACGTCTGGCGAAACGCCCCGCCCCCCGCCCTCCTCTTGACGGCCGAGCAACAGCGTGCCGTTGGCGACGTTGAAGACCAGCGGGTCGGCGTCGAGCCCGTCGAAGCCCACCTGCAGATACGGCGCCGCGCAGGACAGCATGGATGAAAGCTTACCGTTGTTCCCGGTGTCGACCGCCCAAGCGAACAACCGGCCGAATCGTGCTTCGCAGCGCTTCAGGAATTCCTTGTCGGACTCGCTCTCCCGCTTCTCCGGCGGATGGTCCTTGACCGCAACCGCTTCGCCATAGATCGCCTCGGCCGTCTTGTGCGCGATCTTGCGCGCCGCGGCCCAGCCCTCAGCCTGATCCCAGCGCCGTCCATCCCAATAGAGGTAGCCCTGGCCTTTCTGCGCGTTGAAGGTCTCTCGCAGGACCAGCAGGTCGCGCCCGTGGCGCTCAAGGAGTCGTTTGGCGTTGCCAAGGTCGTTCAACGGCAGATCGGCCAGCGCCCGATCGTCGGGCGGTTGCGGCTCGAGTGGCGCCGCGTCCTCGAGGCCCTGGTACACTCCGTCGCTCACGTATCGGACCCTTGTTTGGACCGCGTGGAGGCATCAAGATCGGCAATATGGACCCGAATGTTGCAACGGTAACCCAAGTTTGCGCATCGGCTGACTGGATAGGGATTCTCCAGTGTCCGAAGGAGTGGCAAACTCTTTGGGGAAGCATGATAGCCCTCGTCGCTGCCGTAGCTGGTTTGTTCGTGACCTATTTTGCAGCTACACATGCAGCAAGAGTCGATCATGCGGCGCGCGCAGCCGCTGCTGAACAGCACAACCGCAATCTCGCCCATCAAATCCTTCCAAACTTCGACAAACCCAAAATGGCTGTCGAGTTCATTCACACTCTCCTTAGTGCAATAGAAGAGAGTGACTTTTACGAGAGCAATATTGGGAATCTCCTCATGAAGGAAGCGCGCTTTCCTTTGCCGAAGGACTTCATTGAAATGTGGAAGGAATTCGCGAGTTTTGACGAGGAGACAAATCGCATACTGACGGACCTTCGCATTCATTACATTGAAGTCGACCGAAGGCTGGCCGACCTTATCTCTAACACGTACGGTGCTCATCCTGATTACCAGAGGCGCCATGTCTTGAGGGAAAGGCAAAGCATTTGTGATCTCCTCGATCGGACCCACATCGCTGAGACGCGCGCAATCGATCATCTTCGCAAGAGGTTTGAGTTGTAAGCTGAGCATCAGGTCACCATCGCCTTGGCCCGCGCCTGCAGGTCGTCGTTGAAATCGCCGTGCGTTGGCCAGGCGAAGGTGCAGCGCTGGCCCCGGGCACGGTGCTTGCGGTCGGCGCGCGCGAGCCCCGCCAAGTAAGCGCAGGGGTCCTTGTTGCCTTTCTCAGCGCAGATCGTCACCTCGCGCGCCCGCGTGACCAGGCCGGGCCGCTTTGGGTCCGGCTCCTCCGACGGCAAACGCCAGGTCGCCCGTTTGCGCGGATCGCGCCGCGGATCGTCGCGCCGGCGCCTGGCGCCCTGACCTAGACCGCTGCCGGCGATGTTGCCGAGCGACAGAGCGGCCAGGACCTGGTCGTCGCCGCCGCTCTCCCTGTGGAGCTGCAGGACCGACAGCGCCGTCTCGATGCCCTCGGCCAGGAAGACCCGCGACGTCGGGGCGCGCGTCAAGGCAACGGCGCCGCCGTAGCAGCGCCCCAGCATCATCTTAGCGTCCGGCATGCGCGCCTTGATGGCCTCGCACCCCACGACCTCGAGATAGGTTCTATGCAAGCCACGCAGCCGCCCGTCGGGCCCGATCACCGGCGCCACCATCGCCGGCATCCGCGCGCGGGTCCCGCTATGCCAAAGATCCGGATGAAAGCGCAAAGCCTCGAGCGCGTCGCCGACGAGCTCGGTGTCGATCGCCCGGCCGCGCAGGTAGGCCTCGACCAGCGAGCCCGCCGCGCGCTCGCACTCGCCTAGGATCCTGACAACCGATTTCTGTGACCGCCGATCGACCAGGTCACCGTCCAGTGTCGGCCGGCCTTGCCTGGGCCGCGACGTCTTAAGCGTCGCCGGCGCCACGTCCTCGAGCCCGGCGATGCGCAGCAGCTCGCGCGCCGCCTCGACGAAGCCGAGGCCGTGATAGCGCATGAGCCAGTCGATCTGGTCGCCGTGCGCGCCGCAGCCGAAACAGTGATAGAAGCCCTTGCCCTCGTTGACCGTGAAGGACGGTGTCTTCTCGCCGTGGAACGGACAAAGGCCGAGCCGTTCGCGGCCGCGCTTCTTCAGCTCGACATAGGGCGAGATCAGCGCCTCGAGCCGCACCCGCGCCCGGGCGTGATGGATCCTCGCCCGATCGATCTGCGCGCCTCTCATCTCGGCGCTCCGGGACAATCGATCTGAAAGACCTCCGGCGGCCGCCGCCAGGACCAGTCGAAGAGGTACCAGGCGAAGGGGTGCCGCGGCCCCTCGTCGTCTTTAGCCTTCGGGTCGTGCCAACACTAATTAGGCCGCGGAAAGACCGGATAGAACCCGGCGAAGGGCGGGCGGTTCACGAAGGGCCGCGCCGTCTCAGTCGCGAACCATTCCATACGCAGGAACATCGCCACTTGGCCGGCGACCGCCTTGGTGAGCGCGATCGCGTGCTCGAGGAAGCGGGCGACAAGGCCGTCCTTGTACGGCGGATTGGTCCAGATCGCCCGACAAATCCCCGGCAACCGCGGACGCGCCAGGAAGTCCACGCCCCCGCGCCCGAACAAGCGATCTTGACCGCTGCGCAGATCGCTCGCGGTGACCGTGGCACCGAAGCGCTGCAGGGCGCGGACGATATCGCCGGCGCCGCAGGCCGGCTCCCAAATCTCCGGGATCATCCGCCGGCCGAGATACGCCGCCAGCCCCGCCGTATAGGCCGGGTGCGTCCGGTAATCGTCGTGTTCCCGGCGCCGATAGCCGGCCTCGCCATAGAGCGGTGATCGGCGCTTCTTCACGAAATCACCTCGTCGGCGGCACCCGCCTCGTCGATCAGACGCGCGGCCCAGGCCTTCCCGGCCTCGCTCATGACAACGACAGAGCAGCCGTTCGGCCAGCGCTCAACGATCTCCAGATAGCCCCGCTCACGCGCCTTGCGCAGCCACGCCCGCGGCACGACGGGAATCCACCGCGGCGGCAGGTCGAGCCACTCAGGCTTATGGTCCGGCCAGGTCAGCTTGCGGCTCGGGTCGAGCTGGCGCGGCGGCATGACGCCAAGCCGTTCGCCGTCGACGAAGCGCTTGATCGTCCGCCAGGCCTGGACCCCGGACTCGAATCCGAAGCCCTGGGCCCAGCCCGGAATCGGCCTCGCGCTGCCGGGCGCCGGCGCCGCCGGCTGGAAAAGGTCGAGGTTGCCGGTCACGTGTCCCCCGGCATCTGGTCCCACAGCTCGCCGTCGAGGAGTCGACCGGCGCCCTTGGTGCCGACGCGCTTCATCCGAACCACTCCAGTGCGTTCGATCTCTGTTGAGCCGCGGAACCAAACGGCCGTGCGATCTCCACCAATGTCGAACACGGCAACGTCGGCTTCGTCGTTGCCAGTGGACCCCGGCGCCCATTCCCCCCATTGCTTGAAATGAAACGGCACGCCCGCTTCGACGCACTGATCTCTCAGAGACCGTGCCCAATCCGGGTGCATTGGCCGCGCGTCCTTGCCGCTCTCCCCGCCGACGATCACGAGATCCAGTACCGGATTCGCTGGGCCGCTCAGCATCGAGTCCAAGCCATACCAGTCGAGGAAGCTTTCGAGCGCCGCCTCTACTGTGTCTTCGGTACGGCGCCACCCCTCCCAAAGATCTTCCCATGTGGTTTGGTTCAGCGCGTCGCACTCGTTGTCGCTGTCGATGTCAACTCTGGTCAGATCAACCGGGCCCAGCATCGGCTCGACCGAGACAAAGCGCTTGGCCGCTGGGGTCGAAAGCAGGATCGGGATACGCTGGTCGGCGAAAGTCTGGTTCTCGGCCGTCACGCCTAGCCACAGATTCACCGGCACCTCGCCCCGACGCGCCACATGATCGAAGACGAACTTTTGCATTGCCGTGGCGCGCTTGGTCAGCAGCAGCCAATCGAGATTGGGCGTCTGCCGGATCAGCCGAAAAAGGTCGACGCGCCAATCCTCAGGCACTTCCGTATCGAACACATCCGACAGCGAGTTGGCGAAGACCCGGTGCCGCTCGCCGGCAGCCGCGGCCGTGCGGTCCCATTTGTACGGCGTTCGCCAATAGGTCTCGGTCGTCTTGCGCCGCGTCTCGCCTGCGCCCCACTTGACCTTGAAGCGGTGGCCATAGCGTTCCGCATAGCAGTGATCGCAGGCGGCGCTTGTCTTCGTGCAGCCGATCCAGCCGTTGAAGGTGTGGTGCGTCCAGGATATGGCCGAATTCTCGCCCATCACGCTCTCCTCTAAACCGTCACCCGCCGCCGCGGCCTCGCCGGCGCACGCACCTCGCGCGGCAAGCGGTCGGTTCTGCACCTACTTGAGCTGCAGGACAATTCTCTGTAGGATCCAATACTATAATTTTTGAAACATTTTCAGGCATCTTTTTGGCAGCCTCTGCTATCATCATACCAAGCTGTCCTCCGCCTATGATCCCTAAAATTTTGGTCATATTACACCCAATATCTATGGAATAAAAATAGCTAATGCTACAGATTCATCAAAAATCTAAATCGTTATCATTAATTACTAACTAGTTTTTTCTAATATCGTGACATATTCAAAAAAACCCCTTGTTGGAATCATAATGGGTTCTAGTTCCGACTCTAGAATAATGAAAGGAGCAGCTGAAATTCTTGATGATTTTAAAGTAAAACATGAAGATCAAATCATTTCTGCACATAGAACTCCAGCTAGATTGGCAGAGTATGCACAACATGCAGAAAAGATGGGTTTTGATATAATCATTGCAGGTGCGGGAGGAGAATCACACCTTCCAGGTATGATTGCATCACACACAGTTATTCCAGTAATCGGAGTACCAATACTAGTTTACAATGACAAACACCACAAAAAAACAGATACTGAAAAATTTTCAGCATTTGGGGGATTGGATTCGTTGTTGTCTATTACTGAAATGCCATCAGGTTCTCCTGTAGTTGCAGTAGGAGTAAACAAAGCAGGTAATGCAGGAATTTATGCAATGAAAATTTTAGCAAACAAATTCCCAGAACTCAAAAAGAAACTAAAACAACACAAATCTAATCAACATGAATCAGTTGTTAAAGAATCAGAAATGATGAAGAAACAAGGATTATCTTCTTTTGCTAAAAAGAAATTCAAATAATTATGTCAATAATGTGAATTGAACATCTTTCTTTCTTAATGCTTCAATTAACGCATCTGCTTGCTCTTTTCCTTGAGTTTCTAAATTCATAGTGACTGATGCCGAACCTGCATTAACATTTGAACTTAATCTGTCATGAACAACTTCTACAATGTTGGCATTTGCAAGGGTAATCACATCAACAATTTCTTTGAATGAACCTGGTCTGTCAGGTAGCAATACTGATAATTTCAATAATCTACCCATAGCAGCAAGACCTTTGTCTACTATTTGTCCCAAGAGATACATGTCCACATTTCCTCCTGCCAATACTGCAACTACTTTTTTGCCTGGGGCAGGTTTTTTTGAAATTAGATAAGCTAAACTTGCAGCACCTGCAGGTTCTACTACAAACTTCATCCTCTCCATTAAGAGAAACATTGCTTTTGTAATTTCAGTATCATCTACTAGAACAACTTCGTCTATGAGTTCATTGATTACACTAAACGTTAACTGTCCTGGAACTTTTACTGATATACCATCTGCAATTGTTCTTGCACCTCCACTTGCAGTGATTGATCCTTGTTTTACTGATTCATACATTGATGGAAATGATCTTGATTGTACTCCAATAACCTGAACGTTGGGGTTTTTTTCTTTAATTGCAATTAAGGTACCTGCGGCTAATCCCCCACCACCTATTGGAAGATATACTTGATCAACATCTGGCAAGTCCTCTAGTATTTCTAAACCAATTACACCCTGTGCTGCAATAATTTGAGGATCGTCAAATGCATGTATCATAGTTGCCCCAGTTTCCTTTGCAATCTCTTTTGCTTTTGCAGAAGATTCATCATAGTTTACACCTTCTAGAACTACATTTGCACCATAACCTTTTGTTGCAGCCACTTTTGCAGGAGATGCATTTTTTGGCATAACTATAGTACAAGGAATTTCTTCAAGTGCTGAAGCTAATGCAACACCTTGTGCATGATTTCCAGCAGATGCTGCAACCACTCCTTGTTTCTTTTCTTCATCAGATAATGATTTGATTTTGTAATAAGCGCCACGAATTTTAAATGAACCAGTTTTTTGTCGGAACTCTGCTTTAAGATAAACTTCAGATTTTGTAAGCTCACTAAAAGTAGGTGAATGAATTAAAGGAGTTTTCTTTATTTCATTTCCTCGCATAGAGTTTGCTTTTTGTATCTCGTCAAATGTTGGTTCCATTGGAAATGTTGCTAAGAAAACGATGTATTTGACTTCTTCTATACAAAAATTATTTTTTTAGTCAAATTTTATGCGTAAATTTCTAGGAATGCCTAAATAGTAAACAAATCGCGTTTAAATCATATCAGGGAATCAGAACTCCCCTGTGAGAAATTTTCTCATATCTGATTCCTTGGTCTTTTAGTTAATTATAGTTGCAAATTCATCTAGTCGTTTTACAATACCTTCTTTTGCAGATTCAGACATTTTTCTAGGATCAAATAACCCTTCTCGAGTATTGTTTTTTACAAATTCTAAATCAAATGTACACAAACAACCCTCTTCACCAGATACAAGTTTTGAATCATCAATTAATGTGGGAGTTGTTTGATATGTTTCAACTAAAAGCGAATCCAATTCATTAAACAACTGAGTCTTTTTTTCAGATAATTTTTGAAAATCGACTCCTGACTGTTCTTCAATTTCTGAAAAAATTTTTTCTCGGAACTCGTCATTTTCATAAAAAACTTCAAAGAGTTTTTGATGATCAAAATCCTTGTATCCCATTTCTTTTAATTTGTCTAACACATATTGATCACTGTTGTTTGACAACTCTTCTTCTTTGTTTTTAGTCATGTCAATAATTTCAGATAATTCTTTTTGGCAATCAATCACTCTTTGATCTGGTTTGTAGTATAACAAAACATGAAATTGTATTGAAACATGTCCTGAAATCAAATAGTTTCCTTCCATAATTTCAAACTTCATGAAAATTCTTCTAAGATCTTCATTGTTTGATATTGTTACATCTTGTATTGACCAACCTTTGAGATTTGTACCAATGTTTTGAAAATAATCCATCACTAGTTTTGGATCAAAGGTTTTTTGTTCTGAAACTGTTGCATCTCCCAACATGACTTTGGCATCGATCATTTTTGTCATGTCTGTGATTTTTGTAAGAAACGATTTTTGAATAAGATCATTTTTTTCATTCAAAAGTTTGATGAATTCATTGGGAGATCGTGTACCTAAACGCACAAGATTTACAAAATTATTACTTGCCTTAAACCTTCATCAATGTCTAAATATGTAATTGAGTAATTTTAGGCATGGAAAGCTCTGGTTTTGCCTGCGACGAATGTGACGGCGAAATTGTAGAATATTATCATGAAGGGTATAAGGGGAAAAGAGGAAAATGTCCCCAATGTGGACAGGAATTTCCTTTAGAATAGGAGAAAAAATGGCTGAAAACAGTGTAGAAAAAGAATCAGATTCTAAGCAAGACAAAGTAGTAGACATGTTACTCAGTTCTGCATCAGAGAAGACATTAGATTCTGAATCCATGATTTTAGAAACTCAAAAAAGAGTATGGGGTGCATTAAAGAAAGGATATCAGTATTCAGGAGTAGCTGATGAGTCTGACATATTCTTGAGAAAAAACGTATTTTCAAAATTAGATTTGGTTGTGCTTTATGTTGATTTGGTCGGTTCAACCACAATGACATTAGAAATGCCTGAAGAAAAGATTGCAATCATTATCAGTTCTTTTGCACAAGAGATGGCCGCAGTAATTAGACAGTATGAAGGCTATGTTCTCAAATTTGTAGGGGATGCTGTGATTGGATATTTTGATGCACAAAGTAATGGTTTACTTGCATCGGATAACGCTGTAAATTGTGCAAAATCTATGATTACTGTAATTCAAAAAGGAATCAATCCAATTTTGAATCAATATGATTATCCAGATTTAATGGTAAAGATTGGTGTAGATTTTGGTAAAAATATTGTTGTAAGATATGGTGCCGATGAACAGCAATCTCATGTAGACGTAATGGGACCTGCAATGAATATTGCAGCTAAAATACAAAACATGGCAAAACCTAATCAAATTTTAATCGGACAAGATGTCTATCAGAGATTACATCCAAATTTCCAAAGAGATTTTGTTGAAGTAATATGGAAACAAGATGAATGGAAATATCGCTCCAGAGTCACTGGAGAAATTTACAAGGTTTACGAGTTTAAAGGATAAATCCAATTTTTTATTATACGGTGAATTTGTCAGGACATTCTACATGTTCGTAATGATGTTCTGTGAATTTTTCTTGAACAACATAGATTACAATCTTGTGTAGATCCTTTTCGTCAATGTCTTTTTTGCATCTGAGACACGTCTTTTTCATTTCGGCCATGCGTACCAGCGATCTAAACTGGGAATCTATAAGGATCTGCGATCAGCTCAAATTGAGCAAAAATGACTCTGATTTTACTAAACTGTATATCAAATGCTCAAAGCAAGGCAGAAATATAGCAAAATTAGACTAATTCTGTGGAAAATCACGTAAATAAACACCTACAAGACCTCTATGGATTAAATCCAAACATCCCTCATATGGCACTACAATTCCCTAGATTGCCACCAGGACTAACACATCCTATGTTTAACATTCACAAAAATCCTGTAAAAGAACAATTTTCACGAGATGCAGAAACAATCAATCAAAAACTTCAAGGATTCCAACACATGTATCAACAATATGCAGCAGGACTGTTAACTGGAAACCAAGTAATTCCTCCAGGACACCCATTATACACTAAACAAAATTCTGTACAAGCACTTCAAGCTGAAAATGATAAACTGCTAAAAGAAAATACAGAATTAAAGAAAAAATTAGAAAAAGAATCCAAAAAACAAGATTAAAAATATTCAAACTTTTTAGAATAAGCCTTATTAGTTGCAAATCCAATTTTTAGTATATGGCTAAAACTCCTGCAGACAAATGGAAAGATACTGTTGTAAAATATAGAAAACAATGTCAAAAAATTCTGGACGTATCAAAGAATGTAAGATATGCTGGAGTGATTAATGTTTATGGTAGAACTTTGGCAGGAATTGTTCAACCAAATCTTAAACCATTGTTAAAATCTGAACAGGTAAAAAATGAATTTTTCATAATTTCAACATTGATATCTTTGAGAAAAAATACTGCAAGTACTGTTGGAAAATTAGAACATGTAATTCTACAACATCAAAAAGTAACAATTGTTCTTGTACAAAAAAATGAAATTACCTACTATGTTTCCATTAATAGAAAAGAAAAAGGCTTAGAGAAAATTATTTCTTCAATAAAGAAGATTGTCTAAGCAGGTGTAAATCCGTGGTATCCACCAGTTTGTTCAGCTTTGTCTGAGAAACTTGGTTCAAACAAAGAAATCAAATAACCATCAGGATCTGAAATTACAGCATTTTTTCCTGCATCTTTCTCAACAATGTCTCGATGAATATTGACTCCTTTTTCTTTCAATTCGTCTACTGCAGATTTTACATCTCCGACTAGAAAACCGACTGTGATTCCACTCTCAAGAGCATTTCCCTGTTGTTCTGTTAGTGAAGCAGGATGTAGACTCAATAAAGCTCCAGATGTGCCCAAATCAACCCATGTTCTTCTCTGATTTTTTATTGGTAATCCAATAATTTCATTGTAGAACTGTATTGATTTGTCTAGGTCTTTTACGGCCAAAATCACATTTCCGACTTTTTTGATATTCACAGGAGATCTACCTCGAAGTTCTTTAAATTAATTGTCATTGAACTTCAACCATGGTTTCAGTTCGTTCAACACCGTTGATTTTTTGAATTTGATTGGCAACATCTTTGATTTGAGCAAGTTCTTCAACATCAATAATGGCTACTGCATCAAATTGACCACTAGTAGGAAAAGAGTCAGATACGGAATCAACCTTTCTCAATCTTGCTGCAATCAGTTTTTTTGGAGATTTTACTAAAATGATGGCCCTTACCAACCTAGGTTTACCTCCACTTCAATCAAAGTTTCTGTAGTTACAATATCTTTGATTTTCTTAAAATCAATTACCATGTTGTTGATATCATCAATTCCACCTTGCAAAAGAACACTAATGTCTGCTCTACCAGTAACCACCATGACCTGTTTTACAATCTTACGTTTTTTCTTTAAAATTTGAACTACAGTATCCACTTTACCAGGTTTTACTGTAATTAGACATAATGCACGCATACAAGTACTACGTTATTGAATCGGATAAAGATTCCTAGTCAAATGCTTCCTGAGACCTTGCTTCTTCAAGATAAGCGCGTCTCTCTTCGTTGACTTTTTCTTGATCAATCTCAATATCATCATCTACTATGACTATTCCCATATCTCCGACAGGTTCTTCTTTCTTCTTTGATTTGCTGGTTTTAGCCTTTGATTTGGTTGTTTTAGCCTTTGAGGTTGTCTTTGATTTGGTTGTTTTAGCCTTTGATTTTGTGGCTTTAGCCTTTGTTTCTTTAGCCTTTGATTTGGTTGTTTTAGCCTTAGTATCTTTTGATTTGGTTGCTTTCTTTGTAGATTTTTTTTCAGCCATGAATGTCGAAAATCAAGAGTTTGCGTTATTTTTAAAGATTTTGTAGAATTTGTTTTTCGTAATTTTATTCCATATTATCCGATCAAACAATTCTTTTTTGATAATAGATCAAAGTAGCCATCTAGGTCAAGAATTCACTCAAAGTTGAATTTATCAAAAAACAAGTTTTTGGTAATTTGTTGGGAGGTGAAAGAAGATAGCAACATTAGCAGATTATGCAACTGTAGGCGATTCAGTCAGCTTGGCAAAAATTGGCGATAAGGCATTTACAATTACATTCATTGAAGATTCTGATTATACTCAGGGAGATCAAATTACAAAAGGAGTAAAGATCACAACTAAAGAAACTTTTGAGATTGAAGGGAATTTTGTAAATAAATTCCATACAACAAGAGTGGCAATTGTAAAGAAATTCAGTAATGAAAAATTACGTTCAGATGTCAATAATGGTAATTCATTAGGACCAGTAAAATGCGTCTCTGAAAAATCAGCCTCTGGAAAAAATTTCTATAATTTAGTAGATGCATGATGAGTCAGATTAACTCAAAATCATCATTATTTTTTTTAAAATAATAAAGTGCCGCGGGCGGGATGTTTCTTTTCACATGAATACTCCCTACGTTTCGTAGGTCTTTTCATAACAAGTTTAGTGTCTTGTAAAAGACAAAGAAAGTGATTAGAATTTTTGAATAGTTTAGCTAATTTAGAACAATTAACTACAATCTTTTTTGAATTTTCCCATTTTGTATTATAACCTGCGCGCGCACTTAACAAGAACCTTGTAAAACCTTGAGAACACTTCGCTGTGTGATTTGCAGACCAAAACAAAGAAGTCCGTTTTGATCTGCAACTTAGGCTTAGGACCTGTAACCCCCGCCGTTTTATACACCTTCATAGCATTGAGAGGCTATTCAAATCTTGCCCTAAAGTTCCTAAGGCATCTCGTAAGTGTTACTGTCACACTTTCATGTCTATGCTGTTTCACATCAAACCAGTGGAATTACATACTCTTTCATTTGCAGCCACCGAAGAAGAAGTGGAAAACTGTAGATGCTTCATATTACGGCGGTGGCGGCGTTGGTGGTGTCAAACCAGTTAGAGTAAGTATGGAAGAAAGTTGTTTGCGCTTTTTAACATATTTTGGTTGGGAGCTAATGGCAAGCTGTGTTCATACTTATGAGTAAGTCCACGTAGTGGCGCTACGGAGGATAACTAAGGTGATAGGCCAGCTGCCAATGTTTTTCTGTCGACATTCCTTATGGATTTTGTAGTAGAGAGTCAAGGTTAAATTTCCCAAGGTTTAATAATAATGTTTGCGGAGGCCTCCGCTTTGAAGGTGTGAAGTGCACTACTCACTGTATTTGAAATCGTTTCTCGGGAATTTAGCGGGTGTAGGATCTGTTTTGATTGATCGCAGATGCTAAACATGTTCTGCGAGAAACGGCCCTTTAGGGCGTCTAACTGTGCCAGAGGACATGGTTCTCGTCTTGTAAACAAATTGAAGGGCGTCGCCCTTTCCTGCTACAACTATCCGTAATTTATTAGTTATCCCGTTCGGTTGTTTTACTGTTAACTTACGGTAGTTTCAATATCCGCTTCGACTTCTTATCAGAGATCTTCGATTAAGTGAGTTCTACGAAAAGATCCCAGAACAGCCGAATCCGCGTCAGAACGGAGTGAAAATACCTCTTTATCTGGGGACTAACATCAGTCTATTGTAAATTATTTGTTAAAAATGATTGTCATTTATCGAGTTTGTGTTCATTTGGTTGAAACATAAAGCCTTTTTGAATTTGTTGTTGTAGGACACGTTAACACAAGTGTTTTGCGTTCAAATATTACCCCTACGTACTATAAGGGAACCCAATATGCTTGGCATCGCTCCTTCGATTTTTTATTGGCTCTACGAATGCACAAAAACAGACATTGTCATTCATACAAAAACTTTCATAAAGTGCACACGCAAGAATTAATCGTCATGTTACAGCATGTTTGTTAATTTTGTAATTATGAAAAGG
>JAAAKM020006971.1:93014580-93032266 GCA_010016025.2 Alatinidae sp. Z8VKAUB7J3
CTTCAAACTATTTCCGTTTGCTCGTATTGAAAACGATGTCGGTTACTAGAATAGAACATGCTCATTGTCGAGTTTTTATTCCAAATTCAACACTTAAGTCTCCTATTACTAGTTCTACAGGTCGTAAAGGCCATATGTAACAACCTCTCGCGTTGCAAAGTCATTTCTGTATCAGGATCTACTCGTTGAAAGTGAAATTGAAAATTGAAAATAGGCTCTACTTCACCTTGATCCTTGCTAAAAATATGAGTAAGAATAGAAATATTTCAATTCCTACCAAAATTAGGAACATTTTCAATAGACAAAAAGATAATTGACAACTATTGCTTTACAAGAACTGTAGTTTCACAGAAAAGAAGAGAGATATAATACAGCTCAAAAGGGTTTTTTTCGGGATTTGGATACCAATTTTAAAATCAAGCCTTTGCCCGTGCTGTTGAATATCACCTGACTATTGTATGCTCTCGCTGGTATTACGAAATTGTTTTACTGATGCAAAATTATATATCTTTCCCTTAACATCAACTTTTCAATGCTATGTATAGTATGAATTCCTGGTCACACTACCAACAGTACCGATAGCAATAACGATAACGATCGAATCGTATTCCGAGTGGTCACAATATTGGCACTACATGTTGTTGGACGACACACGTGCACTTAAAGAATCATGATGACATAGAATAAAATTTCCGTGGGCACTGAAGGAGATTCACTCTCGCTGCCCATGCTAGCTACGCTGGTTAATGGGGGCGGCGGGGGGGGGAGACCTTTTGATAGGGTTTATCTAATACGTCAGTCGAGGAAGATGAGTTCTATGCTCTATTTTAAGACCTTACGCTCCACGAAAGACAAGTTTTCTGTTTTCTCAGAATTGTTGAACGTGAGTTCAATCAGAATGGCCAGCACCGAGGAGCACTGTACAGGCTTTTTAATACCATTCACCGTATATAGGAAGTTCTCCTCGTGATTTTGAATCAAGTAACTAAATCTGATCACGATTTTACGGAAGAGTAAAAGCTAAGAGAGACTCAAGACTCAAGACATAAAAAAATCTACAATCTTGTCGCAATGACTGAGTCGAAAGAAGTCTTTAAAACTCGTGAAAGCTAACTTAAAGACAAAGAAAAAGGCATATGCATTTTAATAGCTGACGTGAGTTCTTTCGCAAACCTTCGTATACGAAGCTTGTTTTGCACTGGGGCTAGGGATGTATCACAACACTGCCACTTCTAAAACTTTTGAGTACAGAAAAAATAAACTACTTATTAATAACACCAGACTGCTAGCCAATTGCTACCCAAATATTCCCCTCCTTCGTAGAATCTGTAAATTCTTTATTGTTTTGTTATAATGAACATGATTCATTTTCATAGCCATGATCAACTCTCCGATTCTGTTTTCCCCCATCTTGAACTCATCGCTGCTGCTGTCTACCTTCTAGTTGGCTGCCCGGGTTTTGTAGGTGAAGACATCTTTGGGGAAATCGGTAGATGAGCAGTCGCAACGATATGTATCGTTATCGTTGGAGACTATCGTTATCATTATAGTGTGCAGCGTGACCCACATCAAGAGAGTTAGAGCTAACGATACTTACAATAGTTGTCGCTGTCAGTATCGTTAGCAGTGTGACCAATCCTTTAGCGACACTAGTCAGTTACTACTAATACAAAGAATATCTTACACAAGGGCAGTACATAAATCTGACTCCAAGGTGATTATTTTGTAGGATGCTAAAGTTTTAGAATCAGGTAGTGATCCGGACGTTCGTGGACCTAAATCATTCAGAGTTACAATCAGGGTAAGTGCCTTTTGTGATATTGTCTGTTTCGATTCTGATTCATTTGCACTACTTTTAAAAATTTGGATTCACTTTTTTACTTACATGCAGATGTGTTCTCTGTGTCCAAAGTCGTGAACATGGTATTGCAAACTTTTTCGCGACCTCGATCTCCACGCACCATCCGTTAAGGTTATTGTGATCAAGTCCTACATCAAAGATTTAACTAACTAATATGTGAACAGAGAGTATGTAGATCAGATGAAGTAGAAAGCGGGGCAGCGGGGGGACAGAAAGGCTGCGGTTGAGGCTCTAAGAAAGCAATTATTGCAACTATTGACGTGTTGGCATATTCAATTTTGTGCAAACTATTCCAGTCCCTTTCCTGTATGCGTTGTGAAATTGCATCGTACGCTGAATTATAGTAGAATTTAATTACAGTAGTAAATATAGTAGAACGAACTTAAACTTCTACAATTTTGTCTTTAGATTCAACAAACCCCAACTCCGTATTTAAATGAGTTCATTAGGCAGTTATTTATATCTGAGAGAGGTTTCCATCTGCAGAGGCAAATAAAACCAGACGTCGGTATAATTTCTGGAAAACATATCAGCTCAGTAAAGGACACAGTAAATAATTGAGCTCTTTATAACTTGTTTGTGTCGATACTAGGTCCAGCGTCAAAACACTTCTCTGTGCCCTTTTACTTCGATTTCTCACTGGTTACAAAAAGTGGAACGTTCTTATGTCCATACTAATATGACTTAGTTGTTGGTAAGGATTGATTTGGCTCATATACAGTTCTATTGTGAGTCCGCCTCCTCCCGTATGTACTAAAGCGTTCTTTCGACGATTTTTTTATCCAACAGGAGAGGTTTGCTGCATTTCTGCTATGGATTGGAAGAAAATATTACGCCTTGTCATTGTATCGGCCAAGGAAAGGAGGCAGAAATGTAAGATACTACTAATAATCGCAGATACAACTGTTTTCACCTAGTTTAGCTCGCATCAACTTATTTAATCATTCTGTTGGTAATAACATCATTTACTGGAGGCAATGAATCGAGGCTGAGCAAGTTCAGACCACACCCATCTTTGTTTGATATGTTAAAAGTCCTTAACGCAGGAACAAAAAATTAATTTCCGGTAGTCGTAACATCTCTCTCGTTAAGACCGTATGGCGCAAACGTTTGTAACTGATATTGCCAAAATGACTTTTTTCCTCGTAATTGTATCTCGTTTTCAGCCTAGTCCATAAGGGTTAACTACCAATACGATTGACCGTTGAGATGAGCAAAAATGCGCACGGAGGTTTGCTTTTCGGACTGGATACTTGTTCGATATTTCCTTTTAGAAAAGCTTCTAAAAGCTGATTTGTAGTTGTTGACCCTAATTCGATAAGCTGTTTTCGTGCTTGCTATGTATTGAATACCGCATGTTCTGTATTCTGCTGCATTCTGGTGGAAGGTATCGACGTGGATGATAAAGACCCCCGATTAGTGCGAAATCTCTACCGAGATCAGAAAAAGATGCTACCGTTCGCTTTCCTGCGGGTAACACAGACACTTTTGACGTTAGAGGAGGTGTCCGCCAAGTTTGTGCCGGAACTCCTGACTTATTTAATGTATATAGCGAAGTCGTTAGATGATATGCCAGATGGAGTTAGAATCAATGTTGTCAAGGTAAACAACGTCCTCTATCAAGATGACATGATCCTCTTTGCATCGTCAGAAGCAGGACTACAAGAACGATTCAGCACACTCTCTACGGAAAGTGAACAATATGGATTGCAGGTGAATGTGAAAAAATACATGGTAATATCATAGCAGGAACCTGAGCCAAAATGTAGATTATACCTGGGATCAAAGAAGATTGAGCAAATCTCAGAGTTCAGCTACCTTGGATCGATGCTGTCGCTAATGGTCTTCGTAAACGAGAGGTGCACGGACGAATCGCATCTCTAAATCAGCTTTTGGTAAAATGAGACCCATTCTAGGAGATCACGGTTGCCAGTGGAGCTCCGGGCTCGTCTTCTGAAGACCTAAGTATATTCAACAATGCTTAATGGTTGTGAGTGGTGAGCATTCACCGAAGAAACAAAAGGGACATCACTTCAGGTGAGAGGTACTTCTATCGACAAATGGTACGGATCTCATATGTTGGCCTCGTGGCCAAAGAAGGGGTTCTCAAGAACGTGCAACAAACGTGTCAGATGCTACTGCAGATCGAGAAAAGACAGCTAAATTTCGTAGGACATATGATTAGAACGAATTAGAAGCTCTCAGCTTAAGTGGGAAGCTGTCAGGAAAACGAGTAAGAGACAGCTAAACAAAGACGTTTGCAGAGAACTTTGGATCTAAAGTGGACGTAAAAACAATATGGGACAGAGTCAAAAAAATGGCAAAACATCAATAAAAGATAATGTTTTAAGTTTCTCATAGCCCTGACAGGGTAAGGCAAGAGGAAGACGAAGTTTTACATTCTAATTGGTAGACAACAAATTTAGACTTGAAGTGCAGTGGTCCAACTCTGATCTCATAGGTTCGCTTTTCTCATGAAAGCTCGCTAGGATATTATAAATTGATCGTAAAACTATCATAAAACTATGCACTCTATGACTTAGGGCTTGTTGGTACGTAAAAGCAAGGACGTCATTGTTACTCGAATTTTTCGCCTGCTTACTACTACAAACGTCGTTGCTACTCTTGTCCCTAACGCGCAGAACTTCGTGCTTCACAGTTTTTTAATTAAATTTTCTATATTAGAACCATATTTCTAGTTCCTTGCATCTTTCATGAAACACATCTTGCCCTAATTATGTGCGACGTAAGCCCAGAGTCTGGCTGTAAGGGATCGCGTACTTTGTGTGATAAGGGCGACAATAATGAGCCTGTAAATATTGTTGGGGGATTGTGAGCTTGATGAATCTGTTAGTAGCTAGAATAGGGTCTATTTGTATAACCTTGGTTGTGAATGATGACCACGATGCCGTAAATTTTATGGTCGAGTGCACAGGGTTTAGGTAGTCAAGGAAATACGAAACTCCTCCAATTAAAGAAAATAGCGACGCTGTAGCGCTATCAAACGAGAAGGTATATTAATATATTACCTATATTATACAGCGTTATCCTATTGTCTCATACCTTACGAACTATCATGATGGATGATTTTATTCGTAGCACGAGATTATTATTCTGTTGATCAATAATTTGATTGTAGTGATGCTTTGTTCGCTTGAATCACAAACTCTTTTCTAATCTTCCCTTATTTTTAGAAATTGTATACTAGTAGATCCGAAGGATACACTCGAGCAAGGAATGCGCAGCTGTCGACCTCATCACAGATGGAAGCTTTATGAGTGTTATTTTTGTTAGGGATAAAATAGACATTTAATATTTTATTGGAGTTGTCCCATTGCTCGCTCGCTTGAGAGGCACTTACATCTCAGTAAATATTTTGTAGGGAAGGAATATTTATTTGATGTAAGAAATTTAGTTTCTTGCCATCATCTATTCATGGGACAGAAGATTACTCTTGATATTCAGGGATAACTTTCTTTTCATAAAAGCAGCATAATTGGAATCGATGCCTAAGAAGTTGGACAAATTGTTAGCTGCTTCTCAGTAGTATTTTGCTTATTGTCAAGAGTTGGAAATTGTATTGGTCGTTTCTAGAATATTTTAGTATTAAATCCGTTTGTTTAATTGTCAGTCATTTAGTTTATACACTTTAGAACGAAGAATTTTGTGACCCGTTATTGTAAAAGGTCGTTTTGTACAAACTAATATGAAAAACTGAAGCCTCCAATTTTGTCTCTATTGCTAAGGTTGCGTAATGCAGAGCGGGTTATTTTCCTTTATTGATTGTTGACAGAGCTACTGCGCAGGCCCTGTGAAGGTTGCGGGCGTTCCGGCGGGGCTACATTAGGCAGGCCGGATTGGTGTGGCCACATTTTCAGAAAAGCATTTGAAGTGCAAGAGTATTTGTGGAGTACACGACTTGAGCGTCGTACTTCTGGTGCTGCTGGCTGTTGCTCATCTACTGGGTTTAGATCATCTGCCCCTAATTACCATAATCATACTTCCGACATAGCTTTCTACTGTATCAATCATTCCTGCGTTTTCTCTTTTTCACGAAGTGTTCTCCTATTGCTCTTAACCGAATTCATTGTATAAATAAAAATGTCATCATATGTCAATCGTTCTGAGTTAATAATTTCTCATCGATGATTTCATTCGACTGAAACAATGTCATTCCAGTTGAATAGTGTATAACACTTTTGTCAAGCACATAATTCTAAGGTAACCAGGCAAACTTACCTGACGTGTTACTGCACTTCTTTGACTGTTTGAACAATAAAACAATCGGTTGGTATCAATTGCCAATTTTCAAGATAAATACATCTTCGCAATCTCTCAATCAAAGAACAAGATGATTATGAATTCGCCATCCTTTGCAAAATCGAGTTGGCGGCAAACACATAACGTTGACAGGGGCAAAAAAGACTGAAAAATGCTTACGTTTTCAAGGTTTAGGTTCAGTTTCCAATGTTTTATACCTTCCATTTAAATCGCCATTCCCATCTGAATAGCAGGGTGATAGTTGCATCTACCGTGGGCAAGTTATGTTGTTTCAATTGGCTGCGGTCTCACTGCCACTTTTGACCGCAGCAAAACAGCGGGTTTTAATTAGAGAAACGATCTTTTGTGAGTGACTGCAAATCCCAGTTCTGATCTGATGATGTTGAGTTCCATGGTAACGTCAAAACGAATAAAAGGGTGTCAGATTACATTCATCAGGTCGAGTGAGTAGTGCATTCAGAACCCCAGATGTAATTAACCAATCCTGTATTAGCCTTCGACAGATTGTTGAAGAATTTTGGGTAAACTCAAACTCAAAACACATTTCCCTGCCAAATACAAACACTTTCTGAGACATCCAACGTGGAGAACAGCGCAAAACAGGCACGATTTGACCTGGGCGTTTAAATCTTGCCGTGAGTCAATTTTGCAGTGTGACCCCAAGCCCTAGGATAACTGAAATACCAAGACAGATTTGACACCTGGAATTCCAAAGCGGAAAATCGGTTTCATTCGGGTGTCTGTGCCCCCTATGCAACACTGGTTAGCCCACGCCCATCACTGACATTTGAAGAAGACGTCGTACAAAAGAAGGCCGATCTCTTTGCGGTCATTTTGCGATTCATTAGACATTGATATACTGAAAGTTTCGGTAGGCGTCTCGGCGGAATTTGGAAGTTCGGATCACATATATCTAATAATATCTAATCATATAGATATCAATTTAAACTGCATATATAAATCGATAACTAATTAACAGGGCTCCTAACATATTATAAAGTCATGTAGGTGATATATGTATTTTCCTGGGAGCAATGACGGGTCAAATGACACCCACCACTCGCTCACTTCAACCACACATTATCATAATATTACGTTGGAAATCGTACAGAAAATAGTAACCTACCAATACTCTGAAATGCATGTAAGCCTCCTGACTTGGAGCATTGATTTAATCCAGGAATATTTTTCAGAAATTCACGATAATTTCCAGTACACCAGCACCTCCAACCGAATCATCGATAGCATCTCCTTGGACAGGGCAGGACGAGCTTTGGTTGTCGATGTGACCCCGTCTAAGTTCATTAAGAGTGACGGGAAGAGAAATCTTTTTCTCAGGAAACGGAAATAAAGCACATGAAAATTTATATGACAGTTACTTGACAGGAAAAGTAACTTGGACTTCCGTTCGCTTGCTGAGAAAGAGATTTCAACTAAGACGGGGGTCGCATCGACAATGAAGCTTTACAAAATCGCGACTTTTGGTGTTATCTTCTCGTCGGGGACTTCTTAGTTTGAATATTCAGTGTCTATCTTTATAGGCAGGACTACACGAATCTGCACTCCACTGCTTGCTTGGATAGGGCCAGGTGTCAAAAATCAAGTTCGGCGAAATTGATATCCAATGATCTATGAACGCTACATAAAAATAGTTTTGTGTATACACGACCTGCTTCAGCAACAAATGAAACGCAAGTACCAGCGTCGATTGCATCTAATAGAGCTACATGAATGGTATTTTATTAGTCTGTACCGAAACTGGTATTATAAAACGCAAGCGAGGTGTAGCAAGGTTGTTTCGTAAATTATTTCATTTTCAGATTTCGTTACCAAAAACATTTCAGAGAGGGTTTTTCTTCTGTCAAAAATAAATCCTATTCAACCTTCGTTCCCGTAAAATTTCCATCGCTGTTTTCATCAAAATTCAACAGAAGCTTGTAACCTGTGTGATATTCTAAGACTTTGAATTATATTCGGGGCGTACATTCAAGGGTCACGCCCAATATTGGCGTGCCCTCATTGACTAGCAATTACATCGGGCGGTCAACCAACGGCCGAACCAATACTCGAAGAACATGGTTACTTCAGGTCCGTTCCCCGTAGAAAAGGCAATATCATGTGTATATAGCACAAAAGCAACAGGGATGAAAATAACATCCACAGCATCATAATTGCCACAGCATTGAAATGTATTTCTTATTAAATATCTAACAGTAAGCAATAAAACGTCCTTCATTCTTAAATATACATCGTCATAGCTACAATCCTTTGAAAGTTGACGTAATGCTTAAGCTATCTAGCTAAATTTGTGTGGGCTACTTAGTACAACCACACCGTACACATGTATCATTTCAGAACCTTATTAACACTGTTCCCCACGGTTTAGAGGCTGTGATACAATAATTACAATTTTCAACCACGGAATAAATTACAAGAAGTCACAGCCTACTTTGATATCAAACACCTAAAAAAAGTCAATATTAAATCTACCGTCCTAAAACCAAGTATCAATAATCACAATAATAATATTAAAACCTAAATAACTATTTATTTCTGTTCCTATCTAATAATTACACTTCACCTAAACGAACTGTAACAAACAGTAACACACAACTATTACTACCATAATTATCATCAAATATGACAATAATAGTATCATAGTCATGATAATGATGATAATGACTGATGATGATGATGATAATGATACTGTGTCGCCTAATACTAATTCGTTTAAATGTGACAAAACAAACAAAGATACGTAGACGCATCCAAAAACATACTCTTCGGCTATTTATATTTTTAACACCAAAAATCTATTGGATTTGGAGGCTGTGCTGCAAAAAACAAATTTAGTTTCTTCAGTAAATTGAACCATATTACAGCCAAACAACATTCCAAATTAGGGGCATAAAACCTGCAACTTAAAGTGCTTCATCCCTAGAAGAACATCTGATTTTTCACACTCGATACAAACCGGTCAAATAAAGACAGATGCAACATGCTAATATGACCTAGTCTACAAACAAGCTCCAGCTCAGCTTTGGGAATTGACAATGTTTTGTGACCTGAGCTATTACGTCAATCGGCCTCAGCAGGTAATGTGAGTACCGAAGGCATCATACTACCAAATATAATGAACTTGGTGACACTGCTTAAATTTTCTAAGTAGATTAAAACATGCCACTCCTAATATTTCTAACAAATACGTAATTCATAAAATATCTACAATTGTATCGGATGCTTAAATTAACCCGATTGTTTTGCCTAAGTTTTCAATTTTGTGAATTAAAGAGATGCATTTTGCGGTCAACTACTTTTCCTAACTATACGTCTTCTAGTAGACACTTTTTAACCAATTTGTTCACTAATTGGGGCATCCGGTAATGCTACATTCAGATAGATACTTTTCCCAATTTGAGAAAACATAAGAAATCCGCCAGAAAGTCTTTACCATAGTAAGAACAGTAAATATGAAACTTCCCCTAAGAACACAAAAGGACGGACAATAAAAAGTCCTTTTTCATCTTTGTTAATTCCACAGAAGGGTAACATCTTCCTCTGAAGATGTTCGGACGAGAGTTTATGCGATGTTAATAACGCAACAGTAAAGTAAACCATATTCGTGACAGAAACATTTCGTAGGGCACAATCGTCACGTCCACAATTGACAATACTTGAGACCGATAAAAATGACAATCAAAGAAGGATTATGGTCATATACATCTCTGGCGGTATGTTACGTGGCGCCCCTTTCAGTTCTGCCTATATGCTAAATGGCGCCCCTATGGGCAACACGACAACACGCCAATAACCATTTTTCGCAAATACCACTTTTAACGTCATCGTAACACCTACGATCACAGTATTTACATTACCAGAAATAGTTTCCGTGCCATAACAGAAGTCAAAATTCAAATCATATGTAAATCGTTGCCAATACCACAATCTTAAGTTTCTTTAGGATGAAAAGGCAAACGAGAATTAGAAAAAAACCACAGAGAGATCTGCTTTCTTCTCACAGATATAAATAATGAGAATGGGATGGTTGACTCCCTTCACTCAAATTTTCTCACACTACGTCCTGTATCCTTCTCCATGCTCTTTATCCCACTCAGTACACTTTAATCCGCCACTAAAAGAAACTTTCTGACTTGTAACATCTAAGATCTCTTTTGAAAACAACATGATGCTTCTTGTCTATGAACTGATGTTGGAGTCGGATATTACTTTATTTGTTATTAGCATAAATATACATCAATTCCATATTCCTTGCCCACCTTTACCTTGTTGATGGTTATTTACTCAGAACTCTCATTTATTAAAAGCCACTATACAATACTTTTACTTACTCGGCTAAATGAACGAAGTTCTCTTTTATTGAGTTGTTATTATCAAGCCCATAAGATGCTCTTCTTTCCTGTCATGGTATGTCACTTCGACCGGTGAACCAATACTTTCACACAGTTCGTCAAATTGTCCCGAGTATTTTCAACGTTATTATTTAAGCAAACTACATCTTAAATTATAGAATTTCACTGGAACCTGGACCTGTAAAAACGCATTATGTGCAGTTTCGCATGAAATGGGAAAATGTCAATGTGTATCATGAAAGTGGGACGGGGGTCACAGAATGATCAGTATTCATGAGGTTTTATGAACCATATTACTGACGTCATCTAAAGGAATGTAAAAGTACTTAACATACAGATTGTTACCTGGCGTAACTGCCATATTTAAAATGCAATACCCTTAAACGCCTATTTGGTGTCTCCGCTCATTGCTTTTCGGAGAAAAATGTCAAAGCTCATCTCTCTACTAAGGGAACCATAAAGAGCCCCAAAGTTATCACCTTAAACTTTGCCTCGCAAGATGAGGCGAAGACAGCACTCATTTAATCAATTCTTACATTAAATTCCCAGAATTACTACCAGTGGATCAGCTTTCTCATGTAAACGTATGCTATGGTTACCTCAGCTGCAGGTACCTTCGATCTACCTTGGATATATTTTAATTAGTATCTTTGTCTCTTTATACCCCTTAGACTTAAAGTTCGTTCAAGTTCTTGACTCAGTCTCATATCATGGTCTCACAGGAGTATTAGCGTATCTGCTCTGAAAAATACGCATTTAGCAGAGCATGCACATAAACGGAATAAAAATATCATTACTTTAAACTCGAATTTGCTTCAAGTAAATAAAGTGTGCTCAGCATTACGTAAATGAAGTGTTATGCTAGCGCCGCAAAATGGTTTTTACGTCAGCAACAAAGGGTATTTTATTTAGTGATAGTACTACTCTATTTTTTTCGGGGCTAGTAGGCCCGCGGCTGCACATTTCAGCTTATAACTTTTTAAAGGCAGGCCCGATTGACACGAAATTTGGTGGCTTTTCATAACTTTTACTGGGAAGTCTCATGACAAATAAAATTTTCTTGAAATTTTTTGAAATTTTGCGATATTGGCGTTTTGTGGAACAATAGTGGAGTTTTTTGCCTTTCTGCTTTGTTACTTTTCTTTGAAAAACATGATTATAATATCTTTAAACTTAGGTTTACTTTTCTGAATTTGTACTGACGATTTCGTAGTATCACGGTTTGAAGTGAAAAATGCAAAATTTTTTGAAATTCCGCAAAAAATGAAAAAATATGTTGTGCAATGACGTGAAGGTCGCTAGAGAATCTTATATAATAATATATGCAAAATGATTATAAGAAAATCACACATTTAGATAAATATTGTACCAACAGTGAACTAAGAGTCATATTTTTGATGTTTGAAGGATATTTTTTAGTCATAATGCTCAAAATAATCAAAAACCGGTTGATTATAAGTGAGCAACAATTTCGGTCGTCTCAAAATCTAAAATATCGTGCCTAAATACAACGCATACATGTAGAAATACTTTAGAGACACTAAAAGCCCTTAAAAATCAAATGTAATTCAGAAAGTATGTTTTAAGGCCTTTTTACAAAATTTGTGCAATTTTTGAATATTGCGCAACATTTCATAGCCATAGATGACGTCATTCACACCAAATTTATTTTTTTTTCAATTGGTTGGAAAAGAGTTAAACTATAAACGTGCTAGATATCTTTGTAATAGCATTGGTCGATATAAAGTTATAGTGTGTCAAAGTACCGCGGGCCTACTAGGCCCCCCTCATGTATGAGAAGAGCCAAAAAGCCCATGTAATGTAGGGTTAAATTCTTAGATCTAACAAGGTAGAACGTAAATGATCTAGTCGTAGTACATTTAAACTACGTACATCAAAGCCACATAGACCCACAACTTAAGTCATTTTGAAAAGCCACTATTACGTCAGTATTTCAGCACCTTCGCCATTTTCTCCTTCTTGTCCATCGTCAGCCCACGGTTGCTTTTCTCCGGATCCAAAGATTGTAAAGACGACTATTCCGAGAGCATATATGGCAGCAGCAAGTAGGAAAATTATTCTCCACTCTTCTTGTGTCTGAAAGAAACAAGTTCCTTTTGTTAAAAGCATTTGAGAAATACTTCATGTATATATAAAGTATGGAACTAGTATAGTTGCAATACGGAAAATGGATCTGGAAAAACAATCATTGGGGGATGATCAAAGACAAACTCCACCATCAATTAAACGTACGAAGCTTACGCAATTGCATCAAGAAAGCTCTTATGAACATAAAAGGACCTTGTGAATAAAGAAAACCATCTTAAAATAATAGGGCATATCTGAAAACTAATTTCAATAGTCTTCGGCAGTATTAAGGCTAAATCTTCTTGCCTCCGTCTGAAAAAGAGCACTAGAGAAAACAGACAACACGTCACCACCTTTTTGACATATTTTCTGTTTTCAAAACCAATAAATAAAAAGTTAAAACGGAAAACAAGGAAACTGTGACATTGACAGCGTTTTATCTTGTTTAAAGACTTTGTCAGGTCTAAAGGAAAATATTATAAAACTAAATAAAGTCGGGCGCAAACGTGCAAATTATCAGCAACTGAGCACGAGAGGCATTGTAGGAAATAATCACGATGTCTTGCTATGTCTTCCCCATATTAATAACAATTTAAGGCAGACAATCTAAGCCTTAATATACAGTCGTCGTAGCCTTGATGTTTATGACGGAAGCCCAAGCGGTCTCTTTCTACCTTTTTGTGATACGTTCATAAGACTCTAATCATGGCAAGGCTGCTTGATCCGAGATTTATTTACAAAGTACAACCATTGCGATTCATTGAAAAATTTTCGGCTTATTTGCTGAAGTCAGACGGGTATTAGTAATGTAGAGAAAGGTATTAGTAATGTAGAGAAAATAGTTTAGCAATAGATTTCTTTTGACCATTTTGCCAATCAGACATTCTCTTGCGACATTGCCGAAACCTTTCCGACGGAGGTGTCACTTAAAATTTCTCTTTTTTTTGTCAGGGAATTGAATTCTTGTCTAGGATTGACAAACACCGATGTCATGCTGTCCACTTTGCGATTGTACTCAAAGAAGCCAATCTTCTTGCAATTCCATCTGCTTTTTATGCACAACTTCGTAAGTTTATTAATGCAATAATTCGGTTAAACGGTTCGCAAAGCCTTAATAGTTTAATGACCGTTGCCACGAATAGAAACTCGTTGCGCGCTCTCTCTCCTCCTCCTTAGAAGCAAATTTCAAAGTTAAGCTTTTTGTTATGATCCCTTCCCTTGTGATTACACCTCCTCTTCTTGCTAGGTACTATCATTAGTTTTATATTCAAATGCAAATGGGAAAGAAGGTCCGCAAAAATTTTGAGTTCATGAGGATGTTGGATAACAGGAACCATATCTCATCGTGGAATAAAGTCTGCACTGATAGGGTCATTCATAGGTACGAATACATGTACCAAACGTTTAGATATCGGAACTTTGAACTCCAGATTTTGTGAAAACAAGCATACGGTTAACGTCTAAACAGTACAACCGCCGATGTGCAAAGTTGGTTGATGTGCTTGTTCCAGCAGCTTCATCATGTGATTGTTGCAGATATGTCATGTTTTTTTAACTACATGTAATTCCTTGTTTACATTCCAAACTCAAACGAAAAAAGAAATTCTTGTTCTTGTAGACAAGCCGCGACTTGACTGTTTGAAAAATTCACCCTTTGATTATTATAATGGAAAATTTATAATGAGATAAGAAGGCTCATTGTCACCCGACTCTGATTGGTTATCTCTATTTTATGCCCTTATATTGCTATGAATGTTTAAAATCCAAGATTATAGACTGCGCCTTATACTATTAAGTATAATATGTGCCTCTTTTCCTTTACCATCGTAGTTTCGACAGATCCTGCCGATGTGTCGCCAATGCGTCGCCTCAATTACCCTCGACTCATCATGAATTACACGCATAAATTTGAGATGACAGACCCTCGCGAAAGCTTAGAGTATTTCTATTTACTAAGGTAAGGAATACGAGTTTGATAAATTATGTTTCTTAGTTCTTAAGTTTTGATATTTTCAGAGCAGATCAGTAAGTAAATAACCACTAAAATGCTTCTGTTAGGTATTTCTCCCAACCTGAATCATTATGGTTGGTGCAAGTCCGTGTTTTTGTCGTAGTTTGTACAGATTACAATTGATGACGGCTATGTAATGCCTTTTATTACCACAATATCTTTAATATTACAGTCTTCCGTAAACATTGTAAAGTTGATTGTTTAAAAGATAGTATTTTTAAAAGAGATATAGAAACAAGTGATATGAAGATAATACCTTGAACATGTTTTACGCAGTAGTGTCTTGGTTTGCCTGCAAGGACATCTATTTATATCGTAGCTTTTGCCGTATGTTATGGAATTTAAGGAAGTTGCAGGTAGTGTGGGCTTGCATCAGGGACTTATAATGGGAGAGCTTGTGTATTTATCATTAGCTGGGCTTAAATCCTGTTGATGGGAATCGTGAAGGACTATGAAATTTGTAAATTAGCCTTCAATAACGAAATCGTCAATATTAGAGACGCATTCTGTTGCACTATCTTTACTTTGGTCCTTGAAAAGAACGATGTAAAGGTAACTAAAGCCCTAAATTAGATAACTATAGAGTGGATTAAAACAGAACTATAAAATCACTGATTGGAAGAAACCCCTCTGGAACAACACAAAACGTCTATTCATACTTGAAACGGGCCACTTCGGAATGATCTTCATACCTGGTAGCTGTCAAAAACGCGGCTGTTTCGAAATTATTACATCATGTATCGGATAGGTTTACAAGATGTATATTTTTTATTGTGTGAGCATGCGGGATGATTTAAAGGCGTATACTTCGTTTTTGTGCTAAATCTCGTTTTTATGTGGTAAAGGATGACGAAGAAAAGAAATTGGCACATGAACCATAAAGTGTGAAGCCAATTCAACCATCGCCACCACTGAGTTTCCCACTGTAAGCTGCTTCTCTTCTAAGGATGGTCTTGAATTTTGCTGCTAAACGATATTTATTATCAGGCCTATCCTTTTCAGGGCACTCCACGGCGTCATTTCGATCATTTTTCTATAAGATCCTATTAATTCTTTTCTTACTTTATCCTTTTTAACCTCACGTTTTCTCCTTTAAACTCATAATTCGACTTCAACGTACTTGTGAGTCTAACAGCGGTTAGAGTTTATCATCAGTCCATGAAAACTCGACTTTTCACTTTTATTAACTTCACATTCTGTGCTGATTCTAATGCAGCAGTTGATAGAGCTGTATAATTCTCAAAGACTTGTTTCCGTTCCGTATAACCATGGTGCGCGCACGTGTGCAATATTTTGAAGGAAATCTGCAGTATATCTGTGACATTCAGCACCATGATTTAAACACAAAACGTCGTTACAAGTCTTTCAAGACAAACTTATTTTCACAACATCGAATAGATTTTCATTCCGTTGTAAAATGCTATCCAATATACTGAAAATTGTGCAGATAGTGAGATACCACATTTTTCTTGGCGACACGTTTCTTTATTTTACTATTCTTACGGTTCTAAAACCTAAACCGGGAGACAGTCCTATTTCCTGAGACGTCTGAGGCGATTAAATCCGTTCAACCAACATGCTTTATAAGCAAGCAAACGTAATGCGAAGTGCTCATCGTAATACTTGATTTGCTAAGAAAGGATTTTAAACGATTTGATTTCGCACTTTTTGAGTAACTACCGTATCTAACATTGGCTACCAAATAGAAAGCTCTAATTGACCTTAAAGCTGGAACTAAATCCCTAGGCTGGCGGATAGTTCGTTTCATACCATCTGCTATCACGGCCATGGAAAGCAGATTATAAGAAAGGATCAAGGAGGTCCAAAAATTGGTCTTTGATTGGTTGAATATGAAGCCGTTCTTTTCTATTGGTGTCTGCCAGAGTTTGCTATCTTCCCCGCAATAATCCATGATAAAGTAGTTTAACATTATGACTCCAAGACAGTATTGAGTAAATTCATGTAACATAAAAGAAAACGCCGATCAGAAAACTTCGTTAAGGTTTTTTTTGTAAGTCTCTATTGAATATTTGACTTAAGTATGATGTAGGTAGGAGTGGGTCTGCCTATAGACTAAACGTCCTCAAATATATGCTTTCTTGGTTGTGCATCCCTCCCGGTCACTGTAGCTATCGCCTTGATACAAACAATCAACAAGAAATATTGAGCTTCTTTAGGAGGTGAAGGTGAAGGTCAGTTTATAACCAGCATAACCAGCAAGTCAAGATGCCTGCTGTTCCCTGGCTACCTCTTGGGCAGCTAAGAAAGCGCCAACTTTTCTAGCTTGTAAATACTACTTGGGGGAAACAATAGTACTTTTTATCCACATTACCAAGTATAAGAACAAATTGACGATCACTTTTCTGAGATAAAGCTACGTAGTTGTTCTCTCAGTTTATGAACGTAATAGCGCTTCATAAGTAATGCAAGTGACACCGATTGGGCAAACAAACATGTTAGCATTGTCAATGATGTATTTTTGTTAATATTTGTAAGATTTATTAATGAGTTTATCTGTTCATGGTACGAAGTATTAATAGGAACAGAATATGAATACCGCAAGGCTATACAACTTGTAAAATAAAGAACACTCAGATTAAGATAATATGTTTCGATTTTCACAAATACACAGAAATGTAAGTCGACACAAGAGCGTTCCTCCACCTTTTGTATTGCACATTCATGGGTATCATAACCGCGTAGCCTCCAGTGCCTGCATCGCAGATCAACATCACAACATCTCACAACTTTGACCTTGTTGTGCAAAATACATCGGTATCGATGGCGTGCTGTGTTAGCAGCGAGAAATAAATCAACAAGATTTTTGGCTTCACATCTAAGGATGATTCCTGAGCAAACAAAAATCATCAAAGCTATTAAACTGAAATAAGTTTCAGTTCTGTTGGACATAGACCATGCAACTTACTTTGAAAGAGATCCAATGATGTACTTCAGTGCTGTACTTTTAAGTACTCTTCACGTGTAGGTTATCCCGCTTTTCCAACGTTAACTATGATTATTCATAGTGGTTAGTATTCCAACGTTAACTATGATTATTCATAGTGGTTAGTATTC
>JAAAKM020006971.1:93032366-93058763 GCA_010016025.2 Alatinidae sp. Z8VKAUB7J3
TGATTATTCATAGTGGTTAGTATTCCAACGTTAACTATGATTATTCATAGTGGTTAGTATTCCAACGTTAACTATGATTATTCATAGTGGTTAGTATATGATAGAAAAGGGATTAATGTACCGTTCGGAGCAGGGTATTGGGCCAAGAGCAAAGAGTAGAAACTGCTGGTTCAAAGCTTTTACCAATTATAAGTTTCATTGTGAAGTAAATTCTCGCCTCTGCTCCATTTACCTGCTTCTATGTTTATATTCCTACAGGGAATTCAGTTCTTTGAAACAGGACTTATTACTGCTCACTGATCAAAATGAAAAGTGAGGGATTGTTTAATCAGTATTGATTACTCTGTAACAAAAGTCCTGGGTTTTACGTATAGTTTTTGAAAAATTAAGGAAATGTCATAGAACTAATGTAATGAATATCCTGGACAAGCAGAAAATTGGGTCCTGCAAAGTCCATGTTTTAAGGCACTGCCGTTTTCTAACTTAAAATCGGTATATGTTTGTTTTAACGGTATCTTGAAAAGACAACAGTGATAATGGTAGACATTACTGATTTCAAATATGTCACTAACGGGGTTCGAACCTGGGACCCACGCTATCGGGTTGTGTGCTCTATCTACTTAGATAGGTGACCACCGATGTTAACATAGTCTACTTATCTAGTCGCCTTAGTAGCTCGTAGTCACCCATCAGTGGACATCGACATCCAGTTTCTACGCAATTGGAGACCAGCCTCTCTGCGAAACCCAGCTTCTCTGAGTTATATGAGCCTAACTGCGTTTTGTTACAACCTTAGATTTAGTGCTTAGATAGCCATTTGGATCGATGGGCAACTTTTAGTAAATGCCCTTTAGCCTCTGAATATCTATCGATCTCATAGCAGCTCTGAAATTAAGATTTACAGCTTAACTGATCACAATTATTTGTCGTGTGAATCATGGTTTCTAGGTTCAGCCGAGCATTACAGCTGTAATAGACGATTTATCTAATCTCGTATGCAATTGACTGAGATGCTCTTGGAGGTCGTGATGAGTGCCTTTGTCATAAGTGGACAAAAGAAGTGATGAATGAAAACAAACTTGCAGCAGCACCTTTGGAGCATAATCGCTCAAATTCGTATAATTATAAACTGGATTAAGAGGTTAATGGTAAACATTTGATGATTTTTAGGCATCAGTTGTGAAGCATGATATTATTTCCTCTGTTTTGTGAATGTGGGTATCTCGTTTTTTAGAGGAATATCAGGACCAAATGGAGAGGATTTGTTTGCATCCTGCGTGAGTGAGCTTGTTCTTGAAACTAGAGAGGTGCGTCATTATCTTTTATTAATTTCAATACAATTTTCAGTGTTGAGAGGTGCCGTCAGTTTTCGTGTTTTTATATTGCTTTGATGTAGAGCAGCTGCCATGCGCACCCATCATTGGTTTAAGAGAGAGTTCTCAGAACATTTTCCATCTTAAATTCGCAGTAACGGAGTTGCTTCAGGATTTATCCCTTACCGCTGAAGATGATTCTGTTCACTGCCGTGTTTTCATTCGCTGCGAACCAAGACGACACAGTGACATTCTTTGAAGTACCAAATACTTTAGGACCTGATAAGTTTCCAGATGCCACTTATGTTGTTGGAGAAAGACAAAGGCACTTCCAATCTCATCACAGAAACACAGTCGACCCTTACAACTCTACGAGTCGTTTTGAAGCATCCCTTATTTATGTTACAAATTTGCAATTGCAAACCAAGGAATCTTAAAAAGCATTCTCTGCTTGACAAAGCATGAAGAACCATTGGGCATTTACTGTAGATACATCGATGCACATTTTTTGTTCTATGGCATTTTATATTGACAGGTAACGCCAGCTTGGTTTGCAATTATAGCTGTTTGTTGTAAGGTGTTATCAAAACAAGTGTTTTCTTACCATTTTTGATTTGCCTCCCCCACCCTCACACTTACAGAAAGGCAACAGTGGTCCCATAGTCTATTCGGATCGCAGAGGATGTGATATGATAAAGAATCACATGTCTTGAGTCACGGCAATATGAGGTAGACTGGCCAGTTCCTTTCCTTGCCGCCTTTTATCCTTCCCCAGCTGATGCCACGTACCCATTAGCAGTTTCCAGATTGGCATCAAAGCATAAGGTCGAGCCATCAATCTTCAGCTTGCTATACCAGCTCTCTACCGACAAACCCACCCCCCCCACCCCCCCCCCCCCCCCCCCCCCACCACCCACCCCCACCCCCCCCCACCCACCACCCCCCCCCCACCCCCCCCATTAGGTTGAATTTCTTTGCTATAAGTTGAATTACTTTAAGTAAACAGTAAAGCCACGAAACAAAGTAACTAATAAGTGTATTGAAACTGGGCCACCCAAGTGCGAGTGCACTTAGCTCCTGCATCGATAGACGGGGATTGTTAATGGTTTTGCATGGTCGAGCTCCTGGAGAGAGACGAAGAGGAAGACCCAGGATGAGTTGGTGATCAAATGTTGGAAAGTAGATAAGTATGTCAATCCTGAAAGCCACAAGAATAGCTACTAATGGGGAAAATTTGAAGACTGTGATAGGTTCTTACAAAGTCTACCTACAGCCGCTTTCCTATGGAACATGATGACTATGATTATTATGCTAACGCAAGTTTCAACCAATGAAAACTATGTCACTGTACAAAATTTTTTTGTTAAAGGCAATTACGTCTATCTCACCAGCTGAACTTCAAACAAAGTTATTGCCCCGAAGAACGGGTTTTAAGCTGAACCTTTTCCAGAACACTTTGATATCTAAATTTCACTATCGATGAGTCCATGTTCGTGACAGTATGAAGAGGCAATGTTATATAACGACAGTTAACAACCACAAAAACGTCATTTTCACAAAGATGATGGATAACATGAATATCTGACCGTCTATGATCGTTTATGATACGAAGTTTTTTTATGTTCACAGTACTGCGTCAGTAGAACCATTGGCTCCGAAAATAGAGCCTTCTAAATATGTCATCGTTTTGAAATTGAATCCCCACGGTCATCGTTCATGATATAGGTAGCGAAGGTGATATAGTTATCTGATCTTGATTATTAGCGTATTTAAATCGTAACCAGAATAAAACCCCTCATATTTCCATTGGTTTTATAGGCTGCACGCCCCTCATGTAGGGGCTAAGATGCTGCTCCCATTCGTGAGACTTTTTATCGGAAAGTAAAGCAATTTAAGAGTGGATCCTTCCATCCTGGTGTCCCCAACAGCTGTTCTGTAAAAAGGAAAACTTGTCGTCTGCGGCACAACAGGCATTTCTTTATGTTCTACTACCGTAAAGGCACAAAAAGTTGCGGGAACAAAAAGTTACGAAGTTGACAATATTTCTGGACGAAAAAAGGGAGTAAATGTTGCGGGAATTAAATGTTGCGAAAAGGTGAAATTTTAAAAATTGCGGGAATTATAAGTTGCGAATTTCGTAGATTACGTAGAAAAGGTTATCTCGGTAACTCGATTTCGCGGAACTATTTAAGCAAATAAAACAATTGCCGTTAGAGTCATAACCAGCGGTCTCTAGCCAGAAAACAGTGTTGCGAGAATTAAAAGTTGCGAAAGACACCCAACACTAAAAGGTGCGGGAATTTAAAGTTGCGAACTGCTGAAAAATTAAAAGTTGCTGAAAAAAAGGATTGCAAAAATTGAGAGAAAATTTAATTCAGACAACGTTTTTTTCCTGCAACTTTTTGTGCCTTTAAGGTAGACCAAAGTCAATACGAGGTATCCAGTAGCCTGATTTTGACTACTTTGCGGGCGTTAATTGACTTTAAACGTACGACAGAAAAAAATTGACGTGGGCATATCAGTAAAGTGTAATAACCAAAACACCAAAACATTTCTGACCACTGGAAGTACGGCTTAAGTTTCACGTGGGTTTGAAAACCGGGAATCAAGTTTACGAAGAAATCATAAGTTCCGTGTGCCTGATCCGCACTTTTCACCTGATAACTCATTGACTTTAGAATTTTCTGAGAATGTTGACACTTTCCTGTCATATCAAATGGCAATTTTTTCGGCCCCCGTCTGCCGTTTTACTCGGAGTCCCTATTGGAGAACGAGTTACTTGCAACTAGCAAACGTTTCTCTCAACTAAGTCCGTAAAGGTCTATGAAATTACCCATGTGCTTCTTTAAACTCGAAAGATTGCTAAGCCTGGCGCACAATATAAACCAACTTGGATTAATCTTCATATCATTTTTTACTCCTCCTCCAGGTATGCTAGTGTTATTACCAAATACCCGTCGATAATTCTGTTACTTACCATTGGTGTTGTTAGTTGGGCTGCGCTAAGTGGATTCATCAAGCAGCTTGGAGCAAAACCCTTCCCAGACTTTTCCATGCCCTCAAAGGTAAGCTTATAGACGTTTTATAAAATGTTGCGCCAATGCAGGAGAGCCAATTCTTAGGTGAAAAAATGAGTTGAACCGTATGGTTTAGAACAGCTCGGTTGATGCAAACAGAGGCTGCAAAAGTGACGTTTCTGCGGAGGATATCCTGGACTCGAAAGTTCAAAAACGCCAAGTTAATCACTTTACAAGATGAGTTGCATGGGTTTTCCTCTGCCGTACATTCTCAGTCTCCAACATCCACGTTATAATTGTTGTTATTGAACATTCTAAACCAACTAAACTACCCAATCAGCCTATCTTTACTCAGAATGATAAAGAGTATATTCGTTGAGAACCCTTGGTAGAAGCTGCAGAAGTGAAGTTTCTGTGACGAACGTGGAGGGTATCGTGGACTCTAAAGTTCAAAGGCGTCAAGTTAATTATTCCACAAGATGGATTGCATGGGTTTTCCTCTGTCGTACCCTACCAGTTGGCACCATCCACATTGTAATTGTCGTTATCGAACATTCTAAAACTAACTAAACTAACCAATCAGCCTATCTTTAGTCAAAATGACAACGCCAAAGTTTTATGGAGGATCCTAGTTAGGGAGTGCGTGGCCTAGGTTTCCCATTCACCGAGAAAATGTCTTGGTGACAGGAAAGATAGGAGGAAGAAAATGCAAAAGAAGATCAATCCTCATCTGTCACAAAAAACTTATCCACATGGGTTTAGAGAATTAAGATAGTAAGCGCTGCACTTGAGCGAGATAAATGGAGATCTATGCTAGCCAACTTCTGCATCAGGTAAGGCACAGTAAAGAAGAAGGAGAGGAAGAAGAAAAAGAAGAAGGTTTGTGCAACGAGAAACAAGAAAGAGTAGAAGCCCTCAGATGAAGTTCTCATTATGCATTGGTTTTAGGAAGAATTGATTGCATGGTTAAATAATTAGTTATCGGTCGACTAATTAATTTATGAGCTGAATTATTAATTGGTTCTTTAAAATGATTGATTGACTAATTGATTGATTGATTATTACACTTATGGAAAATGGACAATAAACGCAAATGATGGATAATGATAATGATGATGATGATGATGATTAAGATGATTAGATGGATGATTAGCTTTAATGTTAAGAGGCCCACAGACGCGCAATAATCTTGGCAGTAATACAAAGGTAGGCTTAAATTGATAACTTTATTAATTGTCTGTGGGCGATGATTGAAGCATTGCACAGTATCTTGACGAAATCAAAATCCGTTAATATTTATTGACGGTCCGTTAATGTTTTTGGACTGTTTGCACCAGGGAGGTGTTAATAGAATTGGGATTTATGAAAGCATGTCTGTGGTTTGCAGCAGCTGATCGGTATTGGGCCAGTATTTTAGTCTTTCCTTTGAAGTTCCGAGGATAGCTGTTCCGTACGCGACGAAGGGCACCTGCGAAATAAGCCAGTATTGTCAAAAGTGGATCGTCTGTGGGGGACCCGAGATTTCATCAATAAAAGTCTGTCCTCATGATTGTCAATTTTCATTGAGCGTCTGTGAGCCGCTATAGATTAGAATGCATTATTGATGGATTAATGTCGTCCACCGAGTCCAACGGATACTTTTACGACACCTGGATGATGATTCACCTCTAAGGTTCAATCTTGTGTTTTAGTGTAGCTTAACCATCAACTTACATCTCTTTTATCTCAGTTATATGAGTATAGATGGTTCTCACTGATTTTGATTGCTCTTTTTTTTGCTTTTGAAGCCTTTATTGAAGCTTCCATGAATATCGTGTTTAAGATCTGCCTTATCCCTTCTATAACCTGTGTTTCAAGTCATGTAGCTTGGGCCGTAAACTAGTTGATTGAAATGCTTTCTGCGTCGACATGTGAATTCTGTGACTTTATGGATTAGCGGTACTGAATGAATGATGTCGTATAGTTTGGTAGAGGGGAAAGAGAAAGGAAACGGGTATTTGGAGTTAGCAAGGGATTAAAATGGAAAGCTGGGTGCTATTGAAGGGCCATGATAATGTACTTTTCTTGTATTCTTTCACAAGTGCGTTTGTTGCTAAATTGCCTTTCTCAAATTTTACCCATGCAAGGAATCGCATCCCTAGGCTTGAAATGTGAAAAATAGGAAACTGACAAGCACTCACAAATACTGGTTTTAAACAAGGGATCCACATCTCTTTCCTTTAGATCTGTTTAGTTTCTATTCATATAAAAATATGTAGTTGATGCTCGCTTGCTATGAAAAATGTTGTGTTTTTTATTTTAATTTGCTGTATCTCTATTCCGATCTGTTTTAGGGGTTCGAACCTCGCGGAACACTCATTAGTCGTAGAATTGTTGCTTACAATAATTTGGAAAAAACTCTTGGAATTCCTCTCCTCGCTACTAGCAGCAGACCACCGGACTTATCATTCTACAGTTTCGATTTTATCAAAAATCCAGTATGCTCTCTCGATCCCAGATCCTATTTGCCTGCAAAAACTGTTTTTGGAAGCAAAAATGGAATTTCTCTCTTTAAAAGCAGCAGTTTAAAAGCCGTTTGCCAGCTGGAAGAGGATGTTATTCGAAGCAATGAAGACTTTGAGGCCCATTGTAAGCGTGCAACGAACTCAAGTACCGAATGTTGCCCGAGTATTTCAATAGGAACATTCGTCGCTCTCTATAATAACAAGACCCACTGCCGACAAATCAACGATGCGGATGTCGGAAGATTTATGAGTTTCCTGCAAATGTGCAAAAAGTATGTAGATAACGAGAGTTTGAAAGAGCAATGCTTGTATGCTCCCAAGATGTGCCCAACAGTCCCGTTGTCGTGTTTATCTGGCAACATAGTACTTAGTGTTTTCCAATACATGGTTGATAAAGACTTCTCTTCAAATTTTGGTAAAGTGAACAAGCTTACATACACGGTGGCGTTCAGTCCACTGCCAGTACCGCCAAAGAAGTTACTTCAGAAGATCTATGACAAGAAGTTAGATAATTTGGAGAAAATGAATCAAGAGGGCGTTGAGATTGTTGCATACGAATTCACAGGCATGAAAAATATGGTTTACGACAAGCAGCTACTGCTTGATATTTGGTATGTTTTGTCCGCCATGATTCTGGTGGTCCTGCTCATGTGGATGTACAGTGGATCTATCATTCTAAGTCTCATGGGATTCACCACTGTCATTTTCGCCTTAGTTCTCTCATACTGGATCTATTCCGTGGTCTTTCAGCTTCATTTTTTCCCGTTTCTCAACATCATGACAGCCATATTTATTGTTGGTATTGGTGCAGACGATGTCTTTGTTTACGTCCTTGCTTGGCGTCACGCGCGCCAAAAGATACCAAAATCTAATCTGGAATTCCGCGCCAGTCTCCAAACCGTCACTTGTTGGACAGAGTATGCGCTTGAACATGCAGCCGCTGCCATGTTTGTCACAAGCTTTACAACAGCAACTGCGTTTTATGCAGGAGTTTCATCCGACATTACTGCTCTACAATGCTTTTCCATTTTCGCCGGCACCAGCATCATGACGAACTATCTGCTGATGCTGACATGGTTTCCAGCTATTATGGTAATACACCAGAAGTACCTAAGCCCAATTTGGTGCAGCCATCCAACTGTTCCTGACGGTCTTCCAGGGGTAATATTGGCCAAGGCAAACAGAAACGGCGTAGACACGTTTCGAGATAAGATTATCGCCCTTAGAGAGAAACTGAAAGGGTTATCGGACATGATCTTTGGACAGTGGATAGCTTATCTTGTAGTAAAGCTCCGTTATGTATGGGTCTTTATTTGTGTTATTTTGGCGACTCTGGGTGTAATTTGTATGGCAGTTTACCCCAAGCTGCAATTACCAACAAGTCAAATGTTTCCGCTGTTTGTTCATCGGCACCCACTTGAACAGTACGACTTTAAAATTAGAGAAAAGTTACAAATAGACATTTCACTTGGTAGTGAAAGAGCCGATTTTCCGCTCATTTTCGTGTGGGGTGTACATGACAAAGACAGGGGGTATTTCCTGGACCCAGACAACACGGGAAGCAGCGTTTGGGATGCCAGTTTTGATATCATGAATGAAACATCACAAATGTGGGTTCTCAACTTTTGTCAGGAGATCAGAAACCAGTCTTTTTTCAAGTCAGGGAATTGTTTTATGGAAGAGTTCCACGCGTTTGCCAGACAACCATGTACTACTGACCGCCGAAGAAAGTGTTGTGATCACTCTCCACCTTTAGCGAGAAATGACTTTCGACAATGCGCACGAGAGTACATTGCAGCTGCCTCGAAAATACACAGAAAAACAAATATTAAAATTGATGGCAACGGAAATATCAAGCTCATGTTATTACGGTTTCGCTCAAATTACAAATACCAATTTAAATTTTCGCCCGTCAATTCTTTTTGGACTGAAGTAAAGCAGTGGGCTGACAGGAAAATGGCGGAGGCTCCACAGGGAATGAAAAATGGATGGGTAATTTCCGACTTGTATTTTTATGATCTGCAGCAAAGTCTTGCAGATGGAACTATCAAAACAATAGGTATTTCGATTGGTATCTCGGCCATGGTATTATTTGTTACCACACAGAATGTTATCGTGACGCTGTTTGCTGTCATGGCAATATCTGGTATTATTGCAGTTACCGTTGGAACCTTAGTACTCTCTGGATGGAAGCTAAATATTCTAGAATCAATGACCATGTCTGTCGCTGTCGGGTTATCTATTGACTTTACCTTACATTATGGCGTGGCCTATTTCCTTTGCCGGGACTCAAAAGACAGGAAAGATCGAGTTCACTATTCCCTGTGGCACGTTGGTTCTGCAGTTGCTATGGGAACAGTTACAACATTCCTTGCAGGTATGTCTTTAAAATCTTTTTACTGTTTGATATTATCTTACTATTTCCAAATATGTACCCTTCCCAAATATGCCCGCTCGCATATGAGATGGCGATGTCAAATAAACATCAAGTTCCATGGCTAAGGAAGGATCAGTCAAAAGGATGGTTGAAACTCAAAAACGCGATGGATTTATATTTGGGGTTTTACACCATTCCAAGCAACACACAGCAACATTAGTTTAAGTGTTTAGTAACACTTTACGTCCATGTGTCGTGTATTGTTTATTTGTCGTGTTTTTGTTAATAATTGTAAACCCTTTTTCAAACTTAGTTTCTGTTTTAACCTGGTACAAAATCCAAGTTTATTCTTTAATAAACAACTCGTGATGTGAGCCAGAAATGCTTTTTTTTTCTTTCACTCTTGTGAGAACCCAACGTCAAAGAAGACAATACTATAGTCACAAAGAAAGAAAGATCCATGGTTGACTGGATAAAAGTAAATTCAGAGATAAAAGGAACCACCATGAACACACGCCAAAACCAAACTGGACCAGTACTGTTTGCTTTAACTATATTTCGGGAGTGTGCTTTTTGCTCGTGCCTTCAAATCAAGTTAAATTTGTACGTAGCAAGATAGGGAATGATGTAAAACACATAGAGCCTTCCTTAAATGTATCTGTAAGGATTTTGGCAAAAATGTACTATTTCGAGCTATGACATCACCCTTAAAGAATTTCTGCACTTTCCATGCTTTTTATTTCAAAAGTGATCTTTGTTCAGCACATTTGTCTTTTTCATATTAACACATTTGCAATCTATTAGTCAAGTTTGTGTTTAAAAATCGTCGAAACTTAATAAATGGCCGAGTAGATGCCATAAAACACTCTGTTTTGTGAACATTGCCGGGTTTTGCCATTTGATGTTGCGACCGTTCACGTGAAACAAAATTTAAGAGATATAACTAGATCGGTGTCAAAGAAATAGACTTTGTTAAAAGCCAGTGAATTCTGTGCAAGGAGATAAAATTAAGAAAAAGACTTTGAGGTTACGACTATACGACTATACCTTAGTTGTACATGTGATAAAGCGGCAAAGAAACCAAGACAGTTTTCTAAGGTCCTATATGATGTATTTACTATTGTAAAATTACTGAGCTCTAATTGTAAGCGAGATTAATCCCACAGTTCTTACAAACGCACTCTGTTTGTACGTTGAACTTCACCGTAAGGAAATTTAGCTCAACTCGTTCTAAAATTTGTATCAAAGGTTTTGTACCATTTTTTGCTAGATACAGCGTTTCTTTAAATAGGTAATAGGCCCTTGTTACATTCCAATTGACCCTTAGACTCTTATTCTACTGGGTCAGATGCAAATGGAATCTAATTGAAAGTGAATGCTATTGAAGTAGATCCAATCTTCTTTTCAAGGTGTTTATACGTAATCAGATCCACTAGGATTCATTAACCTGTATCTGATTAAAATAAGCCAAAGCAACTATTCAATTTACTGCTATTGGTAATAAACGGTAATACTGTAAATGTTTATGATTGCTAGGCTTTTTGATTAGCACTCTGCAGATATCTGTTGAGCCTATAAAATATATTGTTTAGCATGGAAGCTGTCATCATTTTCATTGATTTTAAAGAGGCATTTGACTCTATCAATAGGGAGAAAATGCATCAGATCCTCTCCGCGTACGGTATACCTGCAGACATTGTTGAAACAGTGAGAGTTATGTATATAGACACCTATGCTCAAGTTAATATACCTGATTAAATGACCAACAGCTTCATTATCAACACTGAGGTTCTTCAAGGTGATCCACTAGCTCCATTCTTGTTGATCATGTTTTTAGATTATGCTATCCGCATTTCCATAAACTGCACTGATGGTCTGTCCCTCGCCAGAAGGTGAAGTAGGCTACATCCAGCCACGAATGTAACTGATTTAGACTACACAGATAATATAGCTCATTTTGAAGACACACTTGGGCAAGCACAATATCTCATGGGCCGAGTTGAAGCTGCTTGTAAATTAATCGGACTGTGTTTAAATGCGGATAAAATAAAATATATGCATTTCGATGCTCCAGCATTTGGACCGTTGTATTCATCAGATAACTCTGTTATTGAAAGGGTGCAAGACTTTAAATACTTTTTTTTTGGGGGGGGGGGGGTATACTAACTGTGATTTTGTGATTAAAATGCGTATTGGCCAAGCTTGGAGTGCACACCGTTCTGTATCTAGAGTCTGGAAGTCCCCTATTCAAATGGGGACAAACACTGGTGTTCAAGACATCCGTAGAGACCATATTATTATATGGTTTGGAATCTTGGACCTTAAACATCTCAAGAGCAACTATATTAGATGGTATCGAATGCCCAACTGTATGGTTCTCTTCCTCGTATTAGCAAAGTTATACGACAACAACGACTGGTACTTGCTGGTCGTGTGATGCGAAGCAATAAAGCAGCTAGCAAATTGCTATTGTAGTTACCTGAAGGAAGGAGGAATATTGGTCGACCACATAGTACCTTGAAGCAACTCATCAAGGAAGAAACTCAACTGGACGACACTGATCTGATGAAAGTGATGAGCGATAGAGCACTCTGGATAAAGCACCAAGTCATGGCGTGACCATCATTTAACGACAATGGATGACCCAAAGAAAGAAGAAGAAGAAGCAATTCTTTTAAAAATTTGAAAGAAGAGAAAGGATGATTGATGTGCAAAAGAGTTACCTTTCCCTGAACTCTTGGAGAGAAACAGTGTTATTGAACAAAATGGATATTTGTACTAGTCAAAGATTCGCTTGTAACCAAATTTATTGAAAGCAAGTATTTGACGATGATTTGAACATTTCTCTTTAACCTATCTTTCGTGAGGAAGCTAGTTCAGTAATATCGTTCAATTTAATAAATACGATTCGTCGTTCTTCAACAAAACATGTTCACCCACATCATGTTTCTAGGACCATAGGTCCAAACAGTGTTTTGTGACCCCAAGGGTAGGTAACAATTCCATTTTCTTGTGATTGCAGCGAGAAGTTTGGAAAACAATCCAAGTTACTTCCAAGGAAAAAGGAGGATTTTGCTCCTCGCAATACTACTAGTTCTAATATTTGATAAAGAAGTCTTTTTTTCTCCGTAAACATATATTTCTAAAACTCCAAATCAAACAACAATATTACAGCAAATTTCCTTGCTTTATAGAGTGTTGGATGGTCAAAGATGCAGAGTTCGAGAAATAAATTTCTCTGACTGTGACTACAAAAAAGTGAGACTGGATTCGCATCGACAAGCAAAGCTCGTTCTCCCCGCTCTGTAGTGGTTTGGCGCAATTTTGCAAAGAAGAAGTCGCGATCGATGATTCGATTGGAGGTGCTTGTGTGCTGGAAATTATTGTAAATTTCTAAAAAAATGTGCTGGATTTACTCAATTCTCTAAGTGAGTAGGCTCACATACATTTCAGAGTATCAATAAGTGAACCTTTTTAGTACGATTTCCAATGTGACATTCGATAATATCTGCTTAAAATGAGTCCGGTGACGAAGTTCACTTGACTCATCATTACTCCCCGGAACATAAATATCTCCCTTACTGACTTCATAATATATTAGCCCTGTCAAACAACTATCGATTGGTATATAGATTTTATATAAGAAGAAAATTTCTGTCTGTTAATTTTTATTGGATATATATGATCCGAACTCCCAAATTCCGCCATGGAAAGAAGTCCAAGTCATCAAGCACAGACTCAGAAGCAGGTAGTCCTACTAGTAATTTTTCCAATTTAACTAGGGTTTTTTAATGTTAAACGTCGTAAGGAGAAGCTACTTTTGCTATAGAAGTCTTAGTCAAAGAGACTAAGGAGAATCCCATACGTAAGTCAGGCCAAGAAATTAAGTTTCTTTTAGCTAAACTAGACGTGTTAATAAGTCAGTGATCTACTGTTGATGATTTGTAGTTATCAGTTTTTGACGATAGTAATGAGGTCGACGATCTTCTCTCGGATCAGTTAGAATTAAGGGAACATGTTATTTTGTTCAGACATTTATGTAATGAGACTATATCAAGTTTACCCCAAGTATGCCCTATTTCGTTTGGCAGGAATCTCGAGGCAAAGCACTGGCTTATACCACATTTGCACAATTTGCAATTGTCACCTTGTAGTTCCGATACTTTATTCCATCGGTAGTTAACCTCTTTCAATGTCAACTTCCGTACCTATTATGGCTACATCGTCATGCTTTGAGGAATTCACAACATTTCCATAGCCATAATCCATATACAGGTTTCTTCCCCATTTCATTCGTTGCCAATTTTGCCTTTTGGTCGCGATGGTAACATTCAGTCGTTACCAGGAGCTACTTTGTCTGGGTTACTTTTTAATAAAGTTGGATCTATTGCTGGTGCTTCTATTGTGTCTTGTTCTTCCAGACCAGGTTCGTCTTTTAGTATTTAGGCTCATCCTTAGTTTCATTTCCCACACAATGGGCTTTATCATGAGGTTTCAGGCCACCGTACTCACACAGACAGTCACTTTATGCATCAATTTATTCTTACTTTTTCCGTGGAATCACCTCCTAGACTTTTTAGACCAGACTCTTTCCATCATCAAGTTAAGAACATCCCTACAGGTACTTCTGAACGCTCACGTAATATGGGTAGATCAAATCAGATTTCCTTTCATAGGAGTCTTCGGGGGGTGAAGGTAAGTAAGATGATTATTTCCAAATTTTCTGGCAATTATCTAGAATTTGGTGGGTTTTGGGATCAATTCTCTGTTGCTTTTCATGAGAACCCTTCATTGTCATTTAAGTAGAAATGTTTGTCTATTAACTTGGTTATTTAGAAGGAATAGAAGCAGCCTCAGGTATGCAGTATTTACCGCTAACTGCAGGAAAGTATTCTCATGCCGTGGCTATGTTTCAAAGGAGGTTTTTTAGGAAAGTTCCCAGAATAAATGTCCATATGCACTCACTTTTAGAGTTGCCAGTTGCACCTGATGATGCTAAACCTACAGTCCTGAGGCAATTTGTTGAACAAATAAAAGGTCAGGTTCGTAATTTAAGAGGCCTAGGAGTTTTATTAGACGGTGACATCTCTCCCTATTACAGTGCAACTACTTAACCCAAGACCCACAGCTGCTCTTGCTGCAACTATAAGTGTAGTTGCAGATGGTCAGAGCCAGTTAGTGGCAGTTTCATCTCATTTACTTTATTTTTCTGTAGGATACATCACCATTACTAAGTCTGGCAGATGTTTAAAATGCATAGGGCCTCATTTGACTAGGGAATGCAGGCGCAAAATTGAGTGTAAGAAGTGTAATGGTGGAGCACATTACCCAGAACTTTGTAAAGCATTTAATTCACCTCAACCTTCTATTACCTCAGCTAGCATGACTTTCACTTTTTTTGGTCATTCAGGTGCACTCCATGCACGTCACAACTCTAAGGTTCTTTTTTATGCGAACCGCTATTGTCTTAGCTTATGGACCAAAGGAGTCTACTAAAATCCGTTGTTTGTTTGATAGTGCTTCTGAGCGTTCATATGATACATCATCACGTATTTCTAAGCTTCAACTGTCTATCTAGACTTCTGGTGATGGGTAAAGCCCAACGTCTTAGAAAGCTAGACTTTCTCTAACATTGTCATCTGCAGAGGAAGAACCCTTTTGTCGTTATGAAATTCCAGCACTTGAGATTGATGTCATGTCTCTAATATGTACTCCTTCTATTTCCCTGGATTATTTGAGTACTCTTACACATCTCAATAATGTCAATCTAGCTTATTCTTCTGGAAATGAGGATCTTCCTATTGATTTATTAGATGGAGAAGATTTCTATTGAACATTAATTGGGGTTAAGATTGTTAAGCCATATGGTGGTAAAGGGCCTGTCCCTATCGCAAGCTGTTTCGGTTACTTGACTGGTTTGATTAACATGTGGAATCAGGTAAGTTCCCCTGCAACTGCCTTTAGTACTCCCACAGATTCTCCCTTTCCAACTCGTTCCCTGAACTCTTTTTTAGAGTCATACTGGAAATTGGAAAGTTTCAGCATCGCTGCTTCTGAACCTAAGCTTTAGAGGCATGAGCTTCAGAGCTTCATAGGTTCCACTTCTTACACTGGCTGCTCTTATGAGGTGAAGCTTCCTTGGCGTACTGAGCCTCCACTTTTGCAAAATAATTTAAAGGTGGCTAGAAGTATCTTTTTCTGGTTGAGTCAAAATTCTGTGGTAATCCTGGTTTGCACAAAGCATATTCTAAGGCCATACAGGAATTTAAGGACCTAGATTTTATTGAAAAAGTTTCTCCTTCTGAATTTCGACTATCTTTGGGTCCCATTTATTATCTTCTGCGTAGGTCAGTCATTCGTTAAAGTAGTTCTAAAACTAAAATTCGTCCTGTCTTTGAAGTAAGCTGCAAGACTCTGCAAGATTAGCTTTTTAATGACTGTCTGTTGACTTTGACTAATGTCTCTGTTGACCTCCTTTGCAGCCAGATATCTTTAACAATTTGTTTCGATTCAGGTTGCACCAGTATGCCTTTACTTCAGACATACGTAAAGCGTTTCTCATAGTCAGCATTCACCCTGGTGATAGGGATTGTTGTTGATATCTTTGGCGTCTTTCTGAAACAAAAAAAATAAATGCTTATTGCTTTAAGAAGCTTGCTTTTGGTTTGACCATTTCTTCTCAATGCAACCATCAAACTCCATCTTGAAATGCAACATTTTTTTCCCGAAATGAAAAGCCTGCAGATAGTGGTAAAAACATTGAAGAAATAGTTGGCAAATCTGTTGATGCCTTTGAAATGCTTAAATCAGCGGGTATGGAATTGCGAGAATGGTTTGTTAAGCTTAAAGGAACTTCTTGCTAATAAAGGAATCCAACTTAAATCAGCGTCAGTGTCAAAAGCTTTAGGCAGTGTTTCGGATTCTTTTATTGACTTACTTTCAATGCCATCTGTTGAACCATACACTAACAGGTTGGGCATCAAACGGCAAGCAGTAAGCCACATTTCTACGACCTTTTGTTCTTTAGGTTTGTGTTGACCTGTATTAATATCAGCAAAAATATTCTTTCAGGAAGTAGTTTGGAAGGGTCAGTATGGCTAAGATGATTGATGATTGTTTCGATACATTGTTGACATTTGAATTTCTATCTACTCCTGCCTATCATGGGGGGGTGGGGGTGGTACGGAGATGCTGCTAGTAGGTCCGCGGCTGTGAGTATTGTGCTAAAAAGTTACTGAACTGATCTTCAACGTGTTTCGAAGGGCAGCTAAACACAATGTACCATATGCTCCCAAAATTCTCCCCAGTGTGGGGCACGATCTAGTATAAAATACCAGGTGACACGGTTGAAATGTGTTCAATCCCGCCTCTAACCTTTCTCTCTTTCCCTTTCAGAATACAAGAAGCCAACAGAAAGATTCGGTGCAGACAATGCTGCTGAAGACGATAGATGATGGAAGAGGAAGGAAAGCAATGCTGGTGAAAACGAAAGAATGGTCAAAGATAGAAGGAGAAGGAAAAGAACAATGTCAGTCCTTGGCAGTCTAAAGACCAATGATGGGAAGAAATCAGTAGACGAAAATTACCAATACGATAAATAAAACATGATAAAATAAGTTTTCATTTCTTAAATTTTTAAAAGATAAAACATTTTTATTAGAAATGAGGAACTTGGAGGACCACCATCGACTTAGACTTAGCAAATGAAAAATGACGAACAAATAGAGCTTCGAGGAGACTTGAACCAGCGAGGCAATACTATTACAGACTTATCAAATGAAAAATGACGAACAAATAGAGCTTCGAGGAGACTTGAACCAGCGAGGCAATACTATTACAGACTTATCAAATGAAAAATGACGAGCAACTATAGCTTCGAGGAGACTTGAACCAGCGAGGCAATACTACTAGAGATTTAGCAAATGACAAACGAAAAACAACTATAGCTTCGAGGAGACTTGAACCAGCATGGCAATACTATTACAGACTTGCGAAATGAAAAATGACGAACAACTAGAGCTTCGAGGAGACTTGAACCAGAGTGGCAATACTATTACAGACTTATCAAATGAAAAATGACGAACAAACTATAGCTTCGAGAAGACTTGAACCAGCGAGGCAATACTATTACAGACTTATCAAATGATAACGAAAATAACTAATGTGTAAACCAGCGAGGCAATGGAAGAAGGCTTGCTCCGACGCTTCTCAGACCGAAACAAGGACATAAATAGTGGGGGAGTAGATTAGATTTTGTATGCAACTTATCCATTGATCGATTTGAACTTAGCAGACAGGGATAAAGGGAATAGCAAACAACAAAGGTTAAGGTGTGGAGGAATTGGTAAGCGACTTTTTGAGATCAATATTGTCAAAGAGAATCTTGGTAATAAAATAAAGCAAAGAGGAATCGAATTTGGGAGGATCGCTGCCTTTCTCCCGTTTCCTACATTCCTGAACGCCGCAAGATACCTTAGGCAGAAGTATTAATATGGAAGCAAGACAGCAATAACCACTACAGTTTCACTAGAACTTACACTCAGCAGTTCTTTGCTGCTGAGATGGAATATGGACAAATACAGTGAAATACATCTAACATTTGCAATGCACATACATGAGTAAAATTTAAGATCAAGATTTCTCACCGGCATCGTAAATGATGACATTTTCGAGCCATTCAATACATTAATTACATAAATCAGCTCCCCAAATGCAAGGACGCCACAATTGTCTTGTAAATGCAATTCAGCCTAAAAGTTTTTGATCAAAGATAAAGTAGTGATCACGGGTGACCAGGGGTGTGAGAGACCTGGGTTCATATTTTTCATCTATCACATAATGCAATGCATAACGGAGAGTATGTCAAATTGTCCATCACATGGACAGAGAAAGCAACTGTCAATCAATAGAAACAAAAGACATACACTTCTTCTTTGGCTTTTGTCACGAAATTTCACCTGCGATAATCGAAGAGGAGACTGGGCCCTTGTTAGGCTTAGTTTAAGTTGCTCCTTACTGACACGAGTAATTTTGTTGGGTTAGGTTAGTCAGCTCGGCTGGTTCGCTACGACATGGGTTTCAAAGAGAGCGTATTTAATAACTAAATGTTCTGTTATGATCATGACCCAAAAAAACATCATTTGATTTACCTTATTTACATTTTTTTATCGCAATTGCCTTTTCAGAAAATCCGAATTAACCCGATTGGTTCCGAGCGCATGCTATTTAACCATATTCCCGCCAGGGGGGGTCTTAGCATTACCCCACCCCTCAAACATTTAGAAGTTTCTCAAAAACTATGTCGGATATCATATCATATCAGTGATTTATTATGACAAAATTAAACTGATATGATCTTTTTTGCAAGTTTATAAGGAAGAATAGAGATGAAAGCCAGAAATGGAGTCATTAATGACTAGTTAGTGACGTCATAATAGCATCTTTTTTTTTTCTTTTTCAAATTTCATTCAATTTCAAACTTAATTGATCGTGTTCGAATCGATCATGAACAAAACATTTGATTCATTTTTGCTGACCATTTTCATTTTACAATCAGCAGCTACGTCGTCATGTCAGCATTAAGGAAACGATTTGTCAGTACACTAATGCAAGATGAACTCCTTCAAAGATTTTATGATCAAATTTTAAGAAAATGATCAAACATCTGAATGATGATGTGCTTTTGGAGCCCCATCAAAATTAATTGTTGACCCAAATAAGCATTGTTTTTTGGGACAAGCATCCTTTTGAAGGAACGGTACAACAACAAGGACAAAAAAGTATGTAAACCCTTACTGGTACGCAGAAAAGTGGTTAGCAGAGCCCTCCTTGGTGGGAATAGGGTTTAATTGATTGCTACCAGAGTCTTATGACCCAACTAACTGTTATTTTCATAAATAAGATAAACTAAACCGTGCGTGCTTTCAGTGCGAGGCTACCAAAAGGATGAAATTGATCAGACGACGCTGACTATCGACCTCGGTTTCGGATTAGAATAAAATACGTGGTTTAATATGTAAAGCAATGTGTTTCCGACCATTTCCGATGAATCGATCCCGCTTTCCCACTTTGCACACATTTAAGTGCCTCTCCCTTTGCCAGAGGCAAAATTATCCTGAATAAACTAAGGCAAGGGCTAACATGGGATGAGTTCCCAGGAGGAGTTTCATTACCTCTAATATTACATCGTTAGCGAGATACCTCGATATAACTACGTAGAATCTTTGGAATCAGGTCCACTTTTGATCAAACCATTAGTTTTGGGTCCTGGAATATCACAACTCTTCCGCTAGTCGTACCAGTCTCTTCTTCTGATGACTCCATTCGCTTCTTGTCGCCCCTGACCCATTAATATCTTATCATCACCCTGTCGGTGTTACTTTCGTAACTTGTTAGAAACTATAGGTATGGAAAACAAATTGGAAGGTGAGAAAAAGTAGCTGGCGATGTCACTCAGTCTAAAAGTTCTTTTGTGCGCATTCCTATATCTGCACCAGTAATGGGTATTCTGTTTTGTAGTCCAATAACGTTGCCACGCTGTAGAGGCACTTTCATGCACAGTAACAATGATAATCTACCATAAATTGATGTATTGAAACTTACGTTTTAACTTATCGAACGTTCCTGCCTCGTACAAACTGCATTCCTTGAAATAACTTTCGTAGTTTCTCTTAGTGTGTCCAATTTTGACAGCCATGCAAGTTTAGTGCAAAACGAGTAGAATTTTCTAACTACAAACAATAAGTATTCTCTTTTTTATACTTGATCATCAAGTCGTCCCAAATTTTCCATCATATCAAGAAACTTGTCACTAATGGAAATAACGCACGTCTCAAATTTACTGTTACACGAATGCAAGTGCAACTGTCTGCAACGTGCTATTTCTGTTTACCCATAAAGGGTTTGCTCTTTTATAGTTTGATGGTTTAAGCGTTACAGTGATATGATGTAACATCAAGAATTGATTACAGAATCGAACTTCATATTGCTCTGCGAGTAACACAGAGAGCAGCTTCATTATTTGTGTTGCCAGTAGAGTATCTCTAAATGCCGGTTAACTACCTTAAACAGTTTTACATCTTAATCAAATAATCAACTATTTATGTTGCTATGTTTAAGCACCATGTTGACGACCAAATCTAACAATAACAAACGTCTCATTATAATGTAATATGATAAATGTGGACGCACTTGATACAGTTTGACGAATTGCCGTCTCTATTGAAACAAATACAGTTGGTGCCCGTGCTGATTTTATTAGAATGCAGAGCATTCCTCGCAGAAGTAAGGTCTCTCTGTGGATCCAACATTGACCCCCCTACAGAAGCGACAAGTGCATTATTCACTGCAACCACATAAATCTATGTAGATGATACTGTTCCCAGTATCAATACGTAAAAATCGATTGCTTCACTTCGGCACTTAGAGTGGAAATGCGCTGTACAGAACCGCAGTGACATAACAAGACTGTATTTCAAGAGAGGAGACTATTGAAAGGTTATCAATGGATTATTGACGATCAGTCTCTTATCTAAAAAATATTTTCTTAGTTTAAAATTGTTCTTAGTATAAAAGCTCTCAAAAATTTCCCTATAAAAGTGAAGCCTTAGTCTCCACTCTGAATACATTCTTGTCACGTCATCGCATGCTTTAAAATTAAAATTCTGCCTGGCTTTTTATTTCTATTTCAAAGGCCATTGCACGATCCTTGCTGTTTCTCCTTCCTTGCAGTTCACAATAAGTTGCATATATGGCTTTCTTGGACGTCTCTTGGCGTCATATGTTACTCCTCTATTCACGATCTTTGCAACTGTTGATAAATACAGAACAGAACAATAAATGATCCCGACCAAAAAAACTTCTTTCTCACTAATTACTCCTCTCAGATCATTTGATTATCAAAGCCAGTTAGCTTTTTCAATAAATATTTGCCACTTGTAAATGCCCCTGTCTCGCTATACATATCAGAAGCCATAGCTAAAAATGTCCCTAACCCCTTTCTGATTTATAAGTTTCAAATCTGCTAGAAGATAAGCCACAAAATACGAATGTTTCTATTGAATTATTACTCCATGCAATGCAGAAACTGTTTTGCTTTCTGATCCACCAAACCTGCAAAACGGTAAGCAAATTACATCACGCAAAAGAACATAAATAACACCATATTTTTGCATCGAACCCTGAAAATCACGAATAACACCCACATACGATTCTTTCATCATTTGCACAATACAAAGATAAGATAATAAGTTCAATCAAAACAACCTTTTATCAGTTGAAACTTGATATGGTCAAGTGACTCTTGTTCTTTAAAAATGAAGATTTTATGTAATAAAAAACAATTGTAGTTTATAATAGTCTTCTCACACTCTATTTATTATACGCGCATTAAAGTAGCTCAAAGCTTAACGTGTGATGTCAGAGTGATTATTTGAGATATGTAAAAGTCGAGGAATACCTCCTCCGTCGTATAAGCGTTAATGGTAGTAAATGACAAATAGAACACGTACGCGTTGAATAAGGTGTTCGTTGTTACAATCATTTCCCTCTTGATATGTCAAAAAGAACCCTCCGTGTAATTATCTGTACTTATAAGAAGTAACAGTCGAGTAATAAATCCTACGTCACATAAACAATAATAGAACTAAAGGGAATATAAAATTAATGTGCCTCTCTATAACGTTGTTGACTCTCATGGTAATTTCTTTCTTCTTCTCTTAGAGTGGGATCTGAGTCTAATCATCAAAAAATAATGAGTTCTAGCAATATCTCCTTCATCTCATGTGCATAAATGATAGTAAATAAATAATAAGGTTGCTTGCATAACGCTGTCGTGTGTTGTAGTGGCATCCTACTCCATACGTCAGAGTCTCATCTGAGTCCGATAATCAGAAGTGGTAAGTTGTAACAATAAAGAAAGACCTTCATCATATGCGCAAGATGATATGACATACCTAATATAGTTGCTATGCCCTTCTTTAACGTTGTCGTCTTTTGTAGTGACGTCTTCCTTCATATGTCAGCGTGTGATCCGAGTCTGATAATAATGAGTGGTGAGTTGTAACCTTTAAGTAATGTCTTTATCTTATGCGCAAAAATGATACCAAATAAATAATATTATTGGTGTGCGCTTCCATAAAGTTGTCGTCTGTTGTAGTGACGTCCTTCTTCATAAATCAGTGTGTGATCCGAGTCTGATAATAGAGAGTGGTGAGTCGTAACTTTTAAGTAATGTCTTCATCTTATGCTCAAAAATGATAGTCAATAAACGATATTATTGCTGTGCCCTTCCATAAATATGTCGTCTGTTGTAGTAACGTCTTCCTTGATATGTCAGGGTGTGATCCGAGTCTGATAATAAGGAGTGGTGAGTTGTAACAATAAAGAAATGCCTACATCTTATCCGCAAAAAATGCTAGCAAATAAAAAACATCATCGGTGTGCGCTTCCAAAAAGTTGTCGTCTCTTGTAGTAACGTCGTTCTTGATATGTCGGTGTGTGATCGGATTCTGATAATAGAGAGTGGTGAGTCGTAACTTTTAAGTAATGTCTTTATCTTATGCGCAAAAATGATACTAAATAAATGATATTATTGGTGTGCGCTTCCATAAAGTTGTCGTCTGTTGTAGTAACGTCTTTCTTGATATGTCGGTGTGTGATCGGATTCTGATAATAGAGAGTGGTGAGTCGTAACTTTTAAGTAATGTCTTCATCTTATGCGCAAAAATGATACTAAATAAATGATATTATTGGTGTGCCCTTCCATTAAGTTGTGGTCCGTTGTAGTGACGTCGTTCTTGATATGTCAGTGTGTGATCCGAGTCTGATAATAAGGAGTGGTGAGTTGTAACAATAAAGAAATGCCTTCATCATATGCCCGAAAATGATAGTAAATAAATAATATTATTGGTGTGCGTTTCCATAAAGTTGTCGTCTTTTGTAGTGACGTCTTTCTTGATATGTCAGTGTGTGATTCGAGTCTGATAATAAGGAGTGGTGAGTTGTAACAATAAAGTGATGAGTTCAACTTATGCGCAAAAATGATAGTAAATAAATAATATTATTGCTGTAAGCTTGCACAACATTGTCGTATGTTGTAGTGACATGTTTCTTGACATGGCAGAGTCTGATCCGAGTGTGATAATAAGGAGTTGTGAGTTGTAACAATAAAGTAATGTCTTCATCTGATGCGCAAAAATGATAGTAAATAAATGATATTATTTTGGTGTGCGCTTCCATAACATTGTCGTATGTTGTAGTGACATGTTTCTTGACATGGCAGAGTCTGATTCGAGTGTGATAATAAGGTGTTGTGAGTTGTAACAATAGAGTGATGAGTTCAACTTATGCGCTAAAATGATAGTAAGTAAACAATATTATTGGTGTACGCCTCCAAAACATTGTCGTCTGTTGTAGTGACATCTTTCTTGATATGTCAGAGTCTGATCCGAGTGTGATAATATGGAGTTGTGGGTTGTAACAATAAAGTGACTCGAGCCGAGGCGCGTCCGGTCAGTTCTTCGACTTGTCGACCAGCTTGTTCTCGGCGATCCAGGGCATCATGGCGCGCAGGCGCTCGCCGACCTCCTCGACCGGGTGCTCGGCGCAGCGCCGGCGCATGGCCTTGAAGCTGGGCTGCCCGGCGGCGCACTCGTTGACCCAGTCGCGGGCGAAGCGCCCGGACTGAATGTCGTCCAGGACCCGGCGCATTTCCGCCTTGGTCTCTTCGGTGACGATGCGCGGACCGCGTGTGTAGTCGCCATACTCCGCGGTGTTCGAGATCGAGTAGCGCATGTTGGCCATGCCGCCCTCGTACATCAGGTCGACGATCAGCTTGACTTCGTGGAGGCACTCGAAGTAGGCCATCTCGGGTGCGTAGCCGGCCTCGACCAGGGTTTCAAAACCGGCGGTGATCAGAGCGGTCAGGCCGCCGCAGAGCACGACCTGCTCGCCGAAGAGGTCGGTCTCGCACTCCTCCTTGAAGCTGGTCTCGATCACGCCGGCCCGGCCGCCGCCGATCGCCGAGGCGTAGGAGAGCGCGATCTCCTGGGCGTTGCCCGAGGCGTTCTGAGCCACCGCGATCAGGCAGGGCACGCCGCCGCCTCGAAGATACTCCGAGCGCACGGTATGACCCGGTCCTTTGGGCGCGATCATGAAGACGTCTAGATCTGGGCGCGCCTCGATCAGGCTGAAGTGAATGTTGAGGCCGTGCGCGAAGGCGATGGCTGCGCCCTCCGGCAGGTTGGGCGCCAAATGATCGTTGTAGAGCCCGGCCTGCAGTTCGTCCGGCGCCAAGATCATGACCACGTCGGCCCAGGTCGCCGCCTCGGCCGGGGTCGAGACCTGGAAGCCAGCCTCCTCGGCCTTCGCCGCGCTGCTGGAGCCCGGGCGCAGTGCCACGCGGACCTCGGCGACGCCGCTGTCCTTCAGGTTGTTGGCATGAGCATGGCCCTGGCTTCCATAGCCGACCACGGCAACCTTTTTGCCCTCGATCAGGTTCACGTCGGCATCACGGTCATAATAGACGCGCATGTTGAATTCCCTTCCGTTCCTTGCTGTGTGCTGCGGGCCTTACCGGCCCGCTTGAGTCCTGTTAGCCCAAAAGCCCCTGCTCGCCCCGCGAGATCGCGACCACGCCGGTCCGCGACACGTCGACCAAACCCAGGGGGGTCATGAGATCGATGAAGACGTTCAGCTTTTCGCTCTTGCCGGTCATTTCGAAGGTGAAGTGGTCATGGCTGGAATCGACCACCCGGGCGCGAAAGATATCGGCGATCCGGAGCGATTCGACCCGCTTCTCGCCGGTGCCCGCCACCTTGACCAGTGCCAGCTCCCGCTCCACATGATCGCCCTCGAGGGTCAGGTCGCTGACGTTGTGGATCGGCACCAGCCGCGCGAGCTGCGCCTTGATCTGGTCGAGCACCTGCGGCGTCCCGCTGGTAACGATGGTGATGCGGGAGAGCTTTTCTTGCGGGTCGACTTCAGTGACGGTCAGACTTTCGATGTTGTAGCCTCGGCCGGAGAACAGGCCGATCACCCGCGCCAGCACGCCTGGTTCGTTGTCCACCAGCACACCGATGGTGCGCGTTTCTGAGATCTCGTCCTTGGGCGACATGAGCCCCATCCCTGTTGCAACGTTGAACGATCATCGGATCGGAAATCTGTGATTTCGAGGACAACGGCCATCTCCCGACGGCCAGTCGGTCCTCCGGTCCCCGAGAGCACCGGCGCCCGTCCGCTAGACGAGGACCATGCCCTCTTCCGAGATCGGCTTCTCGGCTTTGTCGTCGGGCCCCAGCAGCATGTCGTAGTGAGCGGCACCGGAGGGGATCATCGGGAAGCAGTTTTCGGTCTGATCGACACAGCAGTCGAGAATGACCGCCTTGGGCGTCTCGATCATCTCCATGATCGCGTCGTCCAGCTGATCCGGGTGTTCGGCGCGCAACCCGACCAGCCCGAAGGATTCGGCCAGTTTCACGAAATCCGGCAGCGATTCCATATAGCTTTCCGAGTAGCGCTCGCCGTGGAGCAGCTCCTGCCACTGGCGGACCATGCCCATCCAGCGGTTGTTGACCACGAAGACCTTGACCGGCAAGCGGTACTGGGCAGCGGTCGAGAGCTCCTGGATGTTCATCAGGAACGAAGCCTCGCCCGCGACATCGATCACCAAAGCTTCCGGATGCGCAACCTGCACGCCGATCGCCGCAGGAAAGCCGTAGCCCATGGTGCCGAGCCCGCCCGAGGTCATCCAGCGATTGGGCGCCTCGAACTTGCAGAACTGGGCCGCCCACATCTGATGCTGGCCGACTTCCGTGGTAATGTAGGTGTCGCGGTCCTTGGTCAGCTCGTAGAGCCGCTTGATCGCATGCTGCGGCTTGATCACCTTGCCCTGCTGGCGGTACTTCAGACAGTCGCGCGCGCGCCATTCGTCGATCCGCTTCCACCAGGCCTGGCTGGCCTTGGTGTCGATCTGAAAATCGATGGCTTTCAACTGCGCGATCAGGTCCTCCAGAACCTCGCCAGCATCGCCGATTACCGGCAGGTCGACCACGACGTTCTTGTTGATCGAGCTGGGGTCGATATCGATGTGGATCTTCTGGGATCCGGGCGAGAACTCGGTCAGCTTGCCTGTCACCCGAGCATCGAAGCGCGCACCCACGTTGACCATGAGGTCTCAGTTGTACATG
>JAAAKM020006971.1:93058773-93068775 GCA_010016025.2 Alatinidae sp. Z8VKAUB7J3
CGTAGGTGCCGTGCATGCCCAGCATGCCGATGAACTGGGGATCACTGGCCGGGAAAGCGCCCAGGCCCATGAGCGTGTTGGTGCAGGGCGCCCCGGTCATGTGGACCAGCTGGGACAGCAGCTGGCAGGCCTTCGGGCCCGAGTTCACCAAGCCGCCGCCGGCGTAGATGATCGGCCGCTTGGCCTTGGCAATCATCTGGGCGGCGCGCGCGATCACCGCCGGATCGCCCTTGGTCTGCGGTTTGTAGCTGCGGTGCTTTACCTTCTCGGGGGGGATGTAGTCGCCGAAGGCTTGAACCACGTCCTTGGGCAGATCGACCACGACCGGGCCCGGTCGACCGTGGGTCGCCACGTAGACCGCTTCATGCATGATTCTCGGCAGGTCCTCGACCGACTTCACGAGATAGTTGTGCTTGGTGCAGGGCCGGGTGATGCCGGTGGTGTCGGCCTCTTGAAAGGCGTCGTTGCCGATCAGGTGGGTCGGCACCTGCCCGGTCAGGCAGACCACGGGGATCGAGTCCATCAGCGCATCGGTAAGGCCGGTGACCGCATTGGTCGCACCGGGGCCGGAGGTCACCAGAACCACGCCGACCTTGCCGGTCGAGCGGGCATAACCTTCGGCAGCATGGACCGCGCCCTGCTCGTGTCGCGTGAGGATGTGGCGCAGCTCGTTTTGCTCAAAGAGAGCATCGTAGATCGGCAGGACGGCACCACCGGGGTACCCGAAAATGACGTCAACGCCCTGATCCACCAGGGCTTTGATCACCATTGCCGCTCCGGTCATTTGCTCGCTCGCCATCGCTCTCTTCCTTGGTCTCGAGATGCTGTCAAAAAAAATTTCGGCGCGGCCCTGACGCAGCCACAAGGGCTCACGCCGGCCACGCCGGGTGCGCGGAACCGCTAAACTAGTCGGTCAGGCGGTCGCGGTCAACAGGAAGTCGCGAATAATCTTAAAGATTTTTTGCCTGGAACTTGCAGAAAATTGCTCAAAACAGTGAATTTGCGCAGGGTTCTTCCGATTGCTTTGTGTCCGCAGCCAGGTCATCTGGCGCTTTGCGTAGCGTCTGGTGGCCTGCTGGGCAGCGGCCGTGGCGGCCTGCAGGGAACAATCCCCGCGAAGATGGGCGGTCAGCTCGGGTACGCCGAGCGCCTTCATAATCGGCAACTCCGGATCCAGATTCCGCGCGAGGAGACTCTCGACCTCGGCAACGGCCCCTTGGTCGATCATGCGCTGGAAACGCGTGTCGCAGGCCGCATAGAGCTGATCGCGGGGCGGCACCAAGGCCAGATGCAGAACCCGAAGCCGAGGATTGCCCGCGGGCATCTCCGGAGCAGCCTGCCAGTCGGCCAGCGAACGCCCGGTCGCCTCGAGGACCTCCATGGCCCGGATCAGGCGCTGCCGGTCGTTGGGATGCAGGCGCCCGGCCATCACGGGATCACGCAGGGCAAGCTCGCGGTGAAAAGCTTCGGTGCCGAGGCTGTCGCAGGCGGCGCTGACCCGCTGGCGCAGGTCTTGGGGAATCTCCGGAAGCGCCGCCAAACCCTGCTCCAGGCTCCGAAGATAGAGTCCGGTACCGCCGACCAGCAGCGCCAGGCGGCCGGATGCCATCGTAGACTCGATCTCCGCCTCCGCCAAGCACCGCCAGCGGCCCGCCGAGCAGCGCTCACGGCCGGACAGGCAGCCGTAGAGGCGATGGGGCACGCGCGCAAGCTCATCCGGGCCCGGTCGCGCGGTCAAGATCTCCAGGTCCCGGTAGATCTGCATGGAATCGGCGTTGATGATCGTCGCGTCGAAAGCCTCGGCGACCGCCAAGGCAGCCGCGCTCTTGCCACTCGCGGTCGGGCCGGTCAGGACGACGGCCGGGATCGTTGGCCTGTCCGCGCCCATTTGCTTCAGTCTTGCCACGCCCGGACGACCATGCTTGCTCCTTCAGGGTCGGACATTCTATATGGCCAATCATGCGCTTTGTCCTCACTTTGATAGCCGATCCGCAAAGGACACGCCTGAGCGAGGAGCTGCTCGCCGCGGTCGGCGCGCTCCTAAGCGATCTGGGCGGACAGCCCCAAGGCGCGGATTGGCTCGATCCTGGCCGAGCTTGCGACATCGTCTTCAATCGGATCGAGCCCGAACGGGTGACCTCCGCACTAAGCGCGAGACTCGCTGGGCAGGCGGTCGACTTCGGGGTTCAGGCCATCGATGCGCGGCGCAAGGCGCTCCTGGTCGCGGACATGGACGCCACCATCGTCACCTGCGAGACCCTGGATGAGCTCGCTGCGGTGGCCGGACTGAAGGCGGAAATTGCCGCCATCACCCGGCGGGCGATGGCCGGTGAGGTCGATTTTGCAGCGGCCCTTGGCCAGCGCCTGCGCCTGCTTACGGGGCTTCCCGTGGCGGCTCTGGAGCAGACCGCGGCGAGGCTGGAGCTGACAGCGGGCGCGCGAACACTGGTCGCGACCATGAAAGCGCACGGCGCCTACTGCGTCCTGGTGTCCGGCGGCTTCAGCCAATTCACCAAGTGGGTCCAGTCTCGCACTGGTTTCGACGAGACCCATGCGAATCGGCTTGGGATCGAAGACGGCGCGCTCAACGGCAAGGCGATCCCGCCGGTTCTGGATCAGGATGCCAAGCTGAAGATCCTCCAGCGGATCGCCAGCGATCGCGGCCTGGTTCGAGAGCAGATCTGCAGCGTCGGCGACGGCGCCAACGATGCCCCGATGCTCGCGGCGGCCGGGCTAGGTGTCGCCTACCACGGCAAGGCGCCCGCGCGGCGGGCCGCCAAGGTCTGCATCGACCACGGCGACCTCACCGCCCTGCTTTACCTGCAAGGCTATCCGAGGCACGCATTCCGCGACTAGCGCGTTTTGGTGCAGTCGGCGCCTCTCAGCTTTCGCCGATTTTGACCGCGACCCACTGATGTTCGCCCTGGCGAAACACCAGTAGCGTGACCACACGGAAGTTCTCGTCCACGGCCTTGGCAACCAGCTCGGCGACCTCGTCCGGATCGTGCACTTCCTCCTGATCGACCTCGACGATGACATCGCCGGGCTGCAGGCCCTTATCGGCGCTGCTGCTTTCGGGATCGACCTCGGTGATCACGACACCTTCGACTTTCTCATCCAGCTCGAACTGCGCCCGCAGATCGGGGGTCAGAGTGGCCAGCCCCAAGCCGAGCGCCTCCACGTCGCCGGTCGCGCGGTCGACCGGTCCGGTGGTCCGCGCCGCCACCTGCTCGTCCTTCAGCTCGCCCAGCATCACTTGGATCGTCTTGGCCTCGCCTTTGCGCCAGACCACCACATCGACCGCCTTGCCGATCGGAGTCTCGGCCACCATTCGCGGCAATTTCCGCATATCCGGTACCGGCCGACCGTCGAATTCGATCACCACGTCGCCCTGCTTGATTCCGGAAGCCTCCGCGGGTCCACCTTCGGTCACGTCCGCGACCAGAGCTCCGCGGGCCTTGTCCAGCCTGAGGCCTTCGGCAAGCTCGTCGGTGACCGTCTGGATACGAACGCCCAGCCAGCCCCGCTTGACGGTGCCGCCGTCGCGCAGCTGGTTGATGACATTGCGCGCCAGATTGGAGGGTATGGCAAAGCCGATTCCGATCGAGCCCCCAGAGGGAGAAAAGATCGCTGAGTTGATGCCAATGACATCGCCGTCCAGGTTGAACATGGGGCCGCCGGAGTTGCCCTTGTTGATCGCCGCGTCGGTCTGGATGAAATCATCATAGGGGCCGGAGTTGATATCCCGCTGCCGGGCCGAGACGATACCCGCCGTGACCGAGCCACCCAACCCGAAGGGATTGCCGATAGCCATGACCCAATCGCCGATGCGCGTCACGCTGGAGTCGCCCCAACGGGCCGAGGTCAGGGGCGTGGGCGATTCGACCTTGAGCAGTGCCAAGTCGGTCTTCTCGTCGCTGCCGACCAGCTCCGCACTCAACGTGGTCTCGTCCGCGAAGCGAACGTTGATCTCGTCCGCTTCGGAGATGACATGATGGTTGGTCACGATATAGCCCGAGGGATCGATGACGAAACCCGAACCCAGGGAGTTCTGGCGCCGACGCTGCGGCGGCGGCTGGCCGCCGCGCCGCTCGAAGAACTCCCTGAAGAACTCCTCGAACTCCTCCGGCCCGCGTCCGCGCTCGACGGTCTGCGTGGTGGCGATGTTGACAACCACGGGAAGCAGCCGCTCGGCCAGATCCGCAAAGCTGTCAGGCGCGGTCCTGGCTTGCGCGGCCAAGGCGAAAGCCACCGCCATCACAAACACCGGAAGGGCGATCAACCAATGACGCTGGCCGGAGCGAACCTGGTGCGCCAGCGCGCTCGTCTGCCGGCGGTTTCCTCGAACTTCATGCATTACCCTGCATCTCCACATAGGGACGGGGCCGGAGAATCTAGCTAGATAGCGATCCATGTCCTCTTTTCAACACAGCGCTGCGTTTTCCCTTATTTAAAAAGGCAAATAAAGAAAGGCTAAATATTATACAAATTTACATTGTGGACGATTGCACTTCTCCTTAAAGATTATCCTTTGATTGCAAAGGGATTGGGGAATCTTCTATCTTGCAACCACAGACCACGTGCAACAACCACTACAACAACGAGTCAATTACTGGACATCTATCATAATTTACCAACGTCAAGAAGTATGGAAAGATTAATGTTTATAATGATGTATTATAATCACTTAAAATTCCACAGTAGATACTGGGCTTACCTTTTAAAGATCCTGCTCCTTCAAACAAAGTCTTGCTCATAGTCAGCAGAGGCCAGTTTCCTTCATTTTGAAGAATGGGAACGGGAGGTCGAAGCAGTCTTGCATTTGGGTTTATAGCTGGAAGCTACAAGAATTACGATAAGGACCATTAAAACGAGAAGAGGTCATAATAAATCGCTGCCATGCTCACTCACATCACTGACATATATATCTCAATACATAAAACAACCCAAGTGATAGTTATGGAACTGTACCATGACCTAAAAAGCTAAAAGTGAACAATACCAATGGTCGATATGATTCCATGCATACACCAACTGTATTGACGAATAAAAGTGTATCAAATTAAAACGGTTTTCTGGTGGTATGAACGAAATCACTCTCATCAAACTTTAATTCTGTACCAATCTTCGGCGGACCGGATTAAAAAGACCAGCGAGACATACTTTGCCCACCTCTGTTGTAGTGCCTTCCACTCCACCGAACGGAATTCCAAATCAACTTTGCACCAGTTACACATAGCACTTAAATTCGCGCTTAAAGTAAAGAATTACAGTTTAGATATAAAATGCATGATATCTTGAAAATGTCACGATCCGAGGTACTTATAATAACTTACGTTTTCCGGATCGAGGCTAAATGCTGCTTTTATTTCCTCGCACTCCTCGTGCAAACCATGTGTTGCTGCTGTGAGGTAAGCCAAGGATCCTGAATCGGGAAACATAAGACATATAGTAGAGATATGGCTACAATATCTGGATTAAGTAAGTCGTTGGATATTATAAACGTAAGTGTGTGATACCTTATGATGATAAAACTCATGTAAGAAATTGAATAAGACAACAAAAATGCAATTCGTGACCTTGACGTGTCCAGAATAACTTTGCAATATTACTACGCCATACTTTCATTTCAAACCTACAAACGTGCTTAACCCTTTGTATTGCCTTGTCTTTCTAGAGCCCGGGAACAAGGGGCTTGCCATTAATTTGGGGTTTTTTTAAATTCAATTTTAGTTCAAAGGTACATCGGACTTACAAATTGCAGAGACTCTACGAAAGGATCTCTACAAGACTCTGCCCTACTAGAGGAGAGGAACGAAATTGTGTCACCCATTTTACAAACTTGTTGTTCATGTCGCTACATTTACACACCCTCAAAGAACGAGCAATTACAATGAATTTGTATCAGGAGGTCCTGAAAGAGCACCTTTTCCCTTAATATGACTATGACGTACTGGGCTATCAAGAAAGTGACGCCAGATAAGCCACCTTCTTACCATCTTCAGATGTTTTAAGCAATGGTTGGCATTTTTAGAGGAGCCGCTTACCTTGACCTACTTGCTTAAGGACTTTGACTCTCTCCTCAATATCTCCCACATATAAAGCATTGTGAAGGTGACCACTGACATCCTTGCGAATTTCAGCTGAAAAGTGAGCCCGAAAAAAGTGCGTCAGATTGAAATAATACAAGAATACAAAGCAAAAGACGGTACCGCGTCACAGCTGCAACACACAAAACAAATCAGAAAAACAGTACCCCCTCCCCCCCTACACACAAAGCAAATAAATATAAATGATACTAACGATAAAATGACACATAACTAATGTTAACAGATACACCAACCGATGAGTGCTGTAAGAGCTATATGATTAAACATGCCGCTTCGAAGGGGAAGACTTCAATATCCTGGCAGATGGAACTCGAAGCTATTTGCACACCAGAAAATGAGCTGTCGTAAGTCGAACTTCCTCTTACTGCCATGTTAATTGGTAGCAAAGGATTGGTATGACTACGTTTTATCTCCTTTCATTGCTCAACTCAGAATTACACTTATTAGCAACTCCGAGTGCGATTTAGAAAGGGAACATAGCGATTTTTGAAGCCACATAAAACAACATAACTGTAGAGATATTAACGTGCCTGTATTGAGAAGCCCTCTCACAAGTTGCCATTACTAAGAGCTCCAAAGATAGCATTAACCTTTAAAACTTTTGTAGATAAATGTTACGCCAACTTACAAATTTTCAGCATCTTCCTCAGCTTTTCTGCGTTGCCAGTAATTAGGTAAAGAAATGACAAGCGATCAAAGTTCTTGGTTCGTTGGTAACACATCTCCACCACCTAACATTAAAAAGACTAAATTTTAACGTGCGCAAGAACAACAATGAATAGTATGCCTCTGAGAGAAGAAACAAACACATTGTTTACCAGTCAACACTAATAACTACCTTGTGCATGGACATTGTAGTAGAGCATTTGGAAATTGTGTTCCGTGTTCTATAACGGCACAAAAGTAATAGATGCTATCAACAAAACGGCGTACATCTGGCTACAGATAATTTCCTTATGCCTGGTTACAAATAATCACTCTCCGTCATTTTCAACGACTCGTTCAGTTGTACATTTAAAGACCGTTGGTGCCTGGGTAGCTCAATGACAAATGAGACTTAAGACAAATTATAAATCATTAACTGGCCAAATGTGTATCTCTATTTTTTGCTGACTATATGTCTAATTGGAAGCACAGGGCACTATATATTGGATACTTGTATATGTAATAACACAACATGAAAACGCTGCTAATTTGGAAGGAACTGCTAGGCATTTCTGTACCTACTCATCCTATTCTCGATTCACAACAAAATTGTAAATAAAGAATTGGATTCAGTTTAAAGAGAGTAATGTAGCCGGACAAACTTCCTCTGATTAGTAATTGACTTTAATCAAAGGATTGGTAAGTCTGCAATATTTTCTCTCCTTTCAATGCTCAACTCAAAGTGACACTAATTTGACACTCCGAGTGCGATTCAGAAAGGGGTAACTGCGTCACTACTCACCTATACGTCTGTTATAATACATTCCATTCTAACAATATGCACATCTTGAAAAATGTAAGATAATGCCAATACGTGGCTTATAAAAATTGAATGAAAATGTTACACTATAAAGATTGCGTCACTTCATCAATGCTCTGAGTAACGTACTGAACGATATCATGAATTTGATGGGAAATGCTACAGTACGCGCTTATACCAATGGGCCTAAAATGCACACTGAATCCTTTTTCCTTACTATACTCGAGACCTCACAATACAATTCCCTAACATACCATCATCCATCCATCCCCTCCCCAAAAAAGGATTAGTTAATGTATTCTATAGACATCTTTGTGTACTTATGTTTTATACATGGGATCCTTTATTCTATATTTTCTTTACAATTTTAAATTTCTCTTAAGTGTAATCAATCTGAAAACAAGATGATGGCAAAGATTTGTGAAAATAATATAATTCCAGTGCCTATCAATCATCAACATGTGCAGCACAGCCCTTTAAGGAAACACCTCAAATACATTATTAGAGGTTTTTATTGTCTGTCATCGTCTATTCGGTGGAACAAACTATTGTGGGACGTCTTGATGGATATTGACTGGAACACTGACTGCAGATTCACCCTCTCCTTGTGAATTCATCTGTCTAAAGATGACACTATGAAAAGACTTAAGCTGATTTGAAGAAAATGTCGCTTTCTAATACTCTCCATTGTAGGCAGTATAAATGCTTACCTGATGGTTTCCTTGCTGCAAAGCCATGTCACTCAAATGCTCCCAACAATTCTTGTCGTCCAAAGTCTTTGCAGCTTCTAATGCAACCTGTCCACAAACAAATCACATTAAAGGAATTATATAAAAACCAGGGGCATTATGTTCCTGCACATTAAAAAAAATTGTCAGATTTGAGAAGGTATACGAAGGATCGGTTATCGTCTAATTTCTTTCAAGTTTCATCGCATACTTCCTTCAAATGCACTGATTCCTTCTGGGAAGACGGCTTGACGGCTTCCAAACGAATGTTTAGTGCTGGTAAGTTACTCTTGCTTGTCCTCAAAGGATAGCTTTTCGGATAGTAAATCTAAACTCGCAAGTGTTTAAATTCTTCAATCAAGAGCAATTTGGATTGTCATTTTCGTGTCATGCCATCTGCTTCCAGGGCACATCTTACGTGGCAGAGTAACTTTGTTAAAACGGATAATGTGGGATGCAATTACATACAATAAAAGAAAAAGAAAAAACTGCTGAGCATAGCAGTGCATTTAATGAGAAAAACATACTATCATTGTTGCAATTCTTACCTCCAGGTTTCCACATTCAACAGCGAGTCCAAATCTGGTTCTGTCATCTTTGACAAAGTGAAGCGCAACCTTTGTAGAGAAACAGGATTTTCTTTATAAAAGTTATCTATCCACATAAATTAGAAAGGCAATTTAATCCATCAGTTTAGTGTCTATTGATGATGTTTTGAATGGCTCGTGGAGTGTTAAAAAATGATGAGCCCATATAGAATCACAAACTCGAGTACATGCCAACAGGTTGGGCATACGACCCTAAATAACTCTATTCGATAGAGAAGAAATCAGCGCCTTGCGTAAGGCCACTTTTTGGACTATAACTCAATAATTTACAACTGTGGTATATCGCACTTCCTCTAGCTAGCAAGTCAAGTGTTAGCAAAGGATTGGTATGACTACCTTTTATCTCCTTTCATTGCTCAACTCAGAATTACACTAACTAGTAACTCCAAGTGCGATTTAGAAAGGTGGGCATGCTGCATGGCGAGATATAAATACTTGCGCATCACATCTGCCAATACGCTGTTAAACCGGAAACACTCGTAAGACCATAATGCCTTGCCTACGTGGTGGCATTGATATGCTCACTACAGTGTTTTCTTAATGCCACTGCAACATTGTCTACGCTATGGAAGGTATCTGGCAAGATAAGTGAAAGGTTTTTGATAGATTAAATTAACGTACAAGTAAATTTGGTCAGGGGAACCCTTTCGTAGTTGATAGCTCTTAGCCTGTAGATACATTTTAAGAATTTGGTAGAAAATACCGTGTTAAGCATGTTGTTGCTACCTCGTAACCCCGTTTTAGCTTCGGCTTTAGAGGCGTATTGAATAATGCACGATTTTTGTGTACATATAAGAAACCTTACGTAAGACAGGATACATTGCTGTACCTTCGGAAGACTGATCTAATGTCCAGAGACCCCTAACTTTGTACAAACGCGCACTGAAAAATAACTGACAAAGGAGAGACTTGGTGAAGTAACTGTTCCTTGTAAATTTCTGTCTATACAAGTCTAAACTCACCTCTGGGTATCCTTTCTTCTGCAAATACGAAATAATAGACTGTCCTACTAATTTGGCATTGCGGACCATGTGCAGAACCTACAGTTAAATACAAAATAAAAGGTGTTAATGAGAATTACTACACAATAA
>JAAAKM020006971.1:93068875-93082777 GCA_010016025.2 Alatinidae sp. Z8VKAUB7J3
GAATAGTTTACATTAGGGGGTCAAATAAGGCATTCGGAATAAGAAGTTTTAACCTTATCATGTCGTATTTCTCTGTCAGCGAATTTTATCAGCTCTTATAGAACCCCTTAAAGTTTATCGAAGAGATAAAATATATTTAGTGAGCTGGATGATATTCTTCCCTTCTTGTCTATTTTGATTATAGTTCAATATATGGTTGGTAGCTAAAAGCCATAGCATCAATTCAGTAATACTTCCTATGTACTATGAGAAACTGGTTGAGTATGCTTTGCGTCCTCTTACCAAAACAAAGGCTACAAAGTTCTTAAATAGTCTATCACTGAAATTGTAAGGAAGACTGCAGTTCCTTGCTTCAATAACGATGCCTCGATTCTGGAATTCTCTGCCTATTTGTTGTTTTCACCTTCCCTAACGTCCCCCCTACATTTCTCTCGTTAGTGTAGGTATTCTATGTTATTTGTATCCCATCACTCGTACGGCATCAATGACTTAGTCAACTTTTCATAAATGGTGTTTTATGTTCAGTGTCACCATATAAATCGGTCTTCGTATTGTTACCACTTCACAATTGCGTCATGTTACAAACCTAACCATGTCAGTTAGGTTTACGAGCACCAATCTTAGAAGCATCGGTCTTGTCATCCGTCGACAAGAACAGACAAAACTCAAATCACAGTGACAGTACCTACCTCGTCATATCTATGATTTACCAAAGCTAATTTAAACTTGAATTCCGTAGGATCAATGTTCAGCACTCTTGTCTTGCACTCTCGATCCAGGCAATAGACGCTGCTGCCCTAGAGGAGTAAAAGATACCACTCTGTTATGAAATGCAATAAGATGGATATTGAGTGGAAGAGACAACATATGCTATTTACAATTAGAAGTGCGCAAATAATATGGAAGGGTATAAGGTTGAAACTAACAAAGACATAGAAATAGCAATGTACGTCTATCCTACGCAAAATACGAAAAAGGTAATATGCAAGAATCTGATGTTGTCTCAGAACGTTACATCCGGCCACCAATGGGAAGTAATGGCAGATGAACAGATTCTGACTCACTCTGTCTCTGAATTACCAATGATAACAATACAAGCATTACCACAAGGTAACTCGGAGACCCTACAAATCACTTACGTTAAACCGTTTTTGATAGTACATAGTATCTTCCAGTGAAGATGTGATCATGTACGTTACTGAATTGGTAGCTCTTACAACAAAAAGAACATGAAGGGAGTTCGTCAGATACTACAAATATAAATTATAAGTTGATGCCATTCTCACCTTGACTCTTGTTACGTAGATTGGCAAATCCAAGGTTCTGATAATGCCATTATCCCTAATTACAAATGGAAAATTAACATTCAAGGTTTAATAAATATCTTGTGATCAATTACCAACGAGACGATTATTAAATCATACGATGGGTCTCTTGCCCGTTTGTCGTAGAGCAAGCAAATCTACGGTACAAGGTACACTTGTATATGTGATGTTAAAGAATTTAACTCAGTACTAGGTACACTTGTATATGTGATGTTAAAGAATTTAACTCAGTACTAGGTACACTTGTATATTTGATGTTAAAGAATTTAACTCAGTACTAGGTACACTTGTATATGCGATGTGTCCACCATGTTTGTCTAACTATGTTTGCGTGCTTAATCACATGCTTTTACTGCTGGCGGTTTGAGGGTAAAGGTTAAATTCTGTACCGTGGTAGGTACAACCCTGTTCCTTAGGTTTTAGAAACATCCCTTCTTTACCTAACCAATCTGGCACTGATAACATTTGCCTGTTCCCTGGGTCTTTAGTAGAAGTGGATTTAATTAATAATCGGTGACGGTGTCATAGGAGGAGCAAATGGGGTTACACCTGAAACAAAATAAGTTGTTTTTAACATAAAATGTTTAAAAATGAGACTTTAAATCTTTGGCTTTGCTACCAATTGACTGCCTCACCTCTGTCTCATTAAATACTCTCAAAGTTGATCTACTCCCTTTGGAATATGGGTGACTATACCTACAGGTAAATTTTGGAGGCTTCCAGCATATATTATGGCCCACACTCAGAATTGCATGCATGATACTGCTGAGGAACAATATCATATTGATACTTCGAGACACAGCAAGTGAGTGATCATATAGTGGCAGCTTATACACTGGCAACATTAAATAAAACAAACAGTTTAACTCTTCCTCTGCTAGAAATTACTAATAATGTCAGTAATGTTATAGGTTAGCTTCAAGAGCTGTCAAGCAGATGAAACAATTAACATTGGCAGCCAGTAATTTCTCACATGTCTGGTACGAATTTTACACACCTGAGCAATCCCTTATTCAGCTTTCCATCTTTCACTAACTCATCCATATGCTGATTAAAAGTCCCTGGAAAATATTCATAATCCTCCATAAACGACCTCTTGAATTGGCAATCATTCTTTAGGTCAAGTCGAAATAAGTCTTTCAAAAGTGAAGGCAGCCAGGTTGGGTTTATTATAACATACTTTGAAAGCTCTGGTGGATGGTTAAAGTATGATACCGATCCAATTGCATTAAAGTATTGTAATGATGCTTCTGCGGAAGATGCATCCAATCCATGCATTTCTCGGGCAGTTTTTAGAAGTTCATCATGTACTACCCATGGCTGCTTGGCATATTTTTCTTCCATTGTCCTAATAGTCCTTTCAAATTCGATCCAATTTTTTGAAAGTTCATGATTGACAACAGGTGCCAAAGTGACATTGTTAGCTATACGACAAACTTCATTCACAAAGTTATCCACTTTCAATTGACGTTTGCATGACACTGAGACGAACTCTGTGAATGCATTACCCTTTGAAATCTTGCAAAGTTTCTTTGAATCAATGAAAGAAGAAGAAGAAGACAAATAGCATATAGAACACAAATATGGAAATATGAAGACAAGTAACAATCAAAAGTAGCTTTGCCTTTGGTCTGCCTCAACAATAAAACACCAGACCAGGAACACTTGTTAAGCATGAATTATCCATCCTATAAAACTGTCATGCCACTTTCATTACAGTATTTTCTCAAATCTTTTAGAGACATTTCTACACATTTGGAGTTACTAACCATGATTTCATAATCTTTCATGAGTGGAGCAACTAACAGGTCAATTATGTGCTGGGAATTCCTGGTTAGGTCTTGAGATTAGGCAGTACTGTACTGGAAACGTTATTGCCACCATATACCATTGCTGTTCCAGTCTGATGAGAGTTCTTAGCAAATGTGCCATGCATATTTGTAATATTATTGTCAATAGTTTAATGAATACAATAATCAGGAATAATTTAGTTATAGCAATAACAGTATCTATTACTTGAATTCACTCACTGGAACCCAGTAGCAGTAAAAGAAAGCCTTATCGTATTGGCTTTAAAAGATGAGGTTATTCCTGCCACACAGGTATGAAGATATAACATAGGTAAACATAAGAAAGAAGTGCAGACACAAAACCTGACATTAAAATTCTATATCTAAAACCACTATCATCATTCCTAAGGGTCTGGGTTCAAATGTTCATTTTTGTGGAGGCATTCTTGGAACCTTCAGGAGGAAGCTAATGGAACTCTTTCAATCATATTAGAAAAAGAGAGATTGCTTTCTGATGGTGTTTTGTTAGTATATTAAATTTTCTAATTATTACATTAAGTCTGTGTTTGAAACTTGGTAACATACACTAATTGATGATGCTAAACCTAAGTTAAAAATTTGGCACCTAATGGCAATACTTTTTGAAAACAAAATTTATCACAAAGCTAAGAAAAGTTTGAAATTTGCCCTTAACCAATTGTGAGGCTGCTCTTCCCTGTTAAAAATTTCTGTATCTTCCATGGGCCAAGGTCTCTATGGGCAAAACCGGAAGCAGAATATTTTAACTGTGACCACTATCAGTTAATCTAGAGCCCTAATAAAGGGCCCTCCTGTGGCCTATAAGCTCTACAAACATTCATTTTGATAGATAACTTGTCTTGCATTGGAATGGGATGATGTCCAATTGACAATATATTGTCACTCGCACCCCACATGCATTTCCATATCTGATGCATGGTCACTTTTTAGTTTAAGGCTAAAACAACCCACTGTCCTGCTACAACTAAAACAACCCACTAAACTGTCATGTCTTCTATCAATGGACGCAGTTTGATTACACTAGACAAATAATGTACATATAAAAAGCCACATATAAATGCAGTCATTACGACATCATGTTCCCTTTCCTTAGAGGTGTATCACAGCTGTTGATTAATTACTTGGTATGAAGCAATCTTTTGAGTTACATGCATCACATGATTACCGCTTTTGCCCAAATTTTATGATCTACTCCAGAAGTCAGACACTTGGAGACGCAGTTACAGGAAAAATCATACTCGAAGCCATTGGAACCATCATAAAACCGAAGTTTAAAACTTTGGCAGAGATAGGACATTTTTTTCTCAGCTGCAATATACCCCATGAGTAAATGCCTCTATTGCTATAGCAATGATCATGATTCAGAATACTGAAGAGAAAGAAATTGTAGATTTTGAGTCACTCCATTTCCCTTAAAGCCACAACATTTAGGCTTGATGAATTTGATTTCTAAAATGTAGCACTTGATCATTATGAATAAATTTTGTCCGGGTCTTTATCACTTGAATCATATCTACTGTATTACCCCGTTTTTAAGCCCCCTCAGATTTACGCCCATGGGCTTAAATCCAGATTCAAGCCCATGAGTGTAAATACGGACCCATTTTTTAGAAAACACATTCAAGAACATACAAAACCTTCTCTATAAATATCAGTCAAATTTACCTGGCTTCCTTCTTAAATAATCCTTAATTAGCAAATGCCCTTTTTCTGTGGATACATGTGGCCCCTTTACTTTGTAAAGTCAACGGACTTCCAGTCCATTTCGTTTTGATTTTTCTAGGCTGCCAACCACTTGCACATTGACATCTTCACCGTTTCCCAAAATGTATGTCATATACGGGGATTCAAACTCTTGAAACATGACCAATGGTTTCTGTATTTTTCATAACTTTAACTGCATATTTATCGTGCAAGTTATCTGCTTGCCTTTCACAACACAGTTCCTCTCCAAAAAAGGTGTTCAAACATCTTTGTAGACAAATTGCCCGAGCGAAAATCTTGTAAATGAAAAAGTTGTGTCATACTTGTCTCATATTTGATGATCTATTTCCCATATTTTTGGTGTGTATTATCCTTTTTGCTAAATTGGAGAATTTTTGGTACTTATTATTTTTAGCCCATGGGCTTAAATCCAGATCACTTTTTGAAAGATAAAAAAATGACTCAACATTAAAAATCTGCTTTTAGGCCCATGGGCTTAAAAATGGGGCAATAGGGTATTTCTGAAAATTCACAATCCAAACTCAATGAAGGTGTGGAGCCTGTTGTCCTGTCATGTAGCTTGCACCAGAGTTACAACTCATGCTTACTTAACTCAGGCTTCTATTGTGACTTTGCTTAACTTTGCACTTCATTTTAAAATGTTGGGGGTATAAGTTCAAAATGTCTGTATTTGGATTTGTTTGGAATTGGTTGGATTCTTGAAATTACAATTCAGTATACCAAGAATACAGCCGGCATACCAGACAATGTAAAACAGTCCTTGAGAGGCCATGCAGAGTTCAATCTGTTACTCTGGATGTGGTAAGTCTGTGTGAACATCAATTCACAATTTCTTTTCTACAAATTGTTCAGGTATGATTGTACTACCCTTAGTTTTTGATTTTGTTTAACAGGCTGAATGAGTTTTGTTTAGTTTCTGTACACTATATATTAAATTAGGAAACCTTTGTCAACTGCAGGCCTGACAAATAAAGAGTAGCCCTATGGTTCAAGGAATTATGACCAATGATCTGTTGCCACCAGTTGTCTCTCACAACTTGGGTAGAAAAATCGGTAATAAAAGCCCTAATTTGTCAATAGCCCTACAGTTGGCAGTTAACTAAGTTACAACTGAAAATATAATTATTAAGTATGTATGATAGACCCTAGCCGACTAATAATCAGGAACAACATGTGAAAAACATGAAGTTTAAACAAACTAGTACATTCTTATGGTACCAAATTTAAGGAAGAGGCAAAGTGGACATCATTTCCTGTTCCTAAAATGAAATCATATACGTTTTCTCTATGGAATAAGAGCCAATACAACAATTTATGGTGATCCATGTTTTCAATACTGAACAGGCAGATATTGTCAATGTTTGTTTAAGTATTTGAATTGACTATTGTTTAAAAAGGAGGTAGGGCACTGTGAAAGGTGTATTGTTTAAGACTCAGTATTACAACTGTAAAACACTTTTTTACTAACCAAACCTTTTCTGCATGCAAGAACAACAAGCATAAGGAAGTGACTTTACACTAGGTATCTACAACATTACTCTAACATACCTTACATGTACAGGTGCTTACAGATTTTGTAAGAAATGGCCCTTTCAGTAATCCCCTTTTCTCAGGAGACATGGATGGTTCTAATTTCTCCTTTGAAAACTGTTTAATTTTTTCAAGGATGTCATGACTCTTATCGTTTATTTCACCATCAGTCATCAAATCCATGTGTGTCCCAACAACAAGAATTGTGGACTCAGGACACTTTGATACAACTGCATTACACCAATCCCCAATGCGTTCATTGAAGTCATCTTTGGTCTTTTTATATGCATGCAGGTTTACAACAATAACATACAAGCAATCTATAAAATAACATAAAAAAAGAAAAATCTAATTAATCATACATATGTAAACTTCAGTAACACAATGTAAAGGATAGGGATAATTGAGATTTTTTAATTACTTGAAGTCTCTTCTCAATGATACCTCCTGTTCTCAATGGACTTCGGACAGTATCACAGGCTGTATGGCAGTCCTTCCTTGGTCAAGTCACATGGTGCAGAGAGGATGGTCTCCAATTGCATTGAGGTAGATGTCGATATCCACCAGTGGGTGATTGGCAGCTAATGTGGCGACTAGAGAAGTAAAATATGCTAACATTGGAGGTCACCTGGCTCATTGGATAGAGTACATGTAACAAATGCAATAGGCACAGGTTTGATCCCTGGTGGTGACATATTTTCTCTTTCTCTAGTGTTCTCTTCAATACATAAAAAATCTTAGTCATTTTGGCTTTTTTCTTAGCCAATACAGAATTTCCTACATATTAAAGTATTCAGCCCTATAGCTGGCCTTAAATGCTAGGGGAGGGGCACCATCACATTGCTTGGAAGTCCGTCTTGAAAGAGGATTCTTGTGGATTCCATATCCCTGGAGGCCTGGAGAAGATGAGGGAATCGTAAGTCAAAATTGAATAATGAATTTGCAGGGAGGGCATGGGATGCCCTGGTCCCCAAGCTACAGTCCTTAAAGGGCTACAGCAAACATAACAAAATAAAAGTGGAAAAGGGGCTTCAATAATCACAGATACGGGTTAGATCCTTGTCGATTGCAAACTCCATGTGTGATTAATTTGCAACACAACATTTTGTATCACCAAACCCCAGTGGTGACATATTTTCTATTTCTAAAGTGTTCTTTTCAAAACAACATTATGTGTAAATGTACAAAACGAAACAACAGTACAAAAATTGTGGCTAGAAAAAAAGCTGCAAGGAAGTGAATTAAGTAATGACAACAAAGGTGAAAACAAAACATGGTACTAGTTTCAGTTGGTAAAATACTTTAAGTACAGAATACAGTCACACCTATACAGGCCAGTTTACAGTTTTATCATCTACAGATAGACATCATTCATCATAAGACTCTTTCAGTTTATGTAATGTTATTTACAAATGTTTCTTCTACACAAATTAGTCACTATTAAAAGAATAAGGTAATCCAACCATCTTCCATAATTATTAGCTCAATTATCAGCTTTCAACAATTGTACTTTCAAACTTGATTTTAATGGTTATCATAGAGACAACCTATTATGAACTCAGTATAAACAAAGAAGGAAAACAAACATATATAATGTTACATGGTATACTACATTGGATACTAAATTCTGAGCATGTGTGTTTTCACATACTCACTTCTTGAGAAAAAGAGGTGATGTGTGAGCAGATACTTCCTTTGGCCAGCACAATCTACAACAAGAACTTCTAACTTGTCTTCTTTTGGCTTGGGCCACCAACGATAGAAGTCCATTTGGACTGTTCGATCATCCTGTTCTACATTTGGGTCTCTTCCAAGGACAAGTGCTTTGGCAAGGGTCGTTTTACCTACAAATTACAACAAATGCAAATGACATCACAAAACACTGGAAAAAAAAGTTATTTTAGCAAAGCTTATGTATGTGTGTATATATATATAAACGTTAAAAACAGGTTCTTGCTCAAGGCGAGCTTTCGGAAGATAATTCCTTCTTCTGGCTTATATATATATTAATTAATCAACTTCCCCACTAAAATCTTCACCTTAGCTTTTGAGCCTCGATGGCTCAATGGTTAAGGCATTGGTTTAGTAATCATGAGGTCCCAGGTTCGAATCCGGTCAGCTCCGTCTATTTGCAAGCTATTGTGGTAACGCTCCACTCTTTGAGAATTATATATAATTGCAATGTGTCTGCTGAGAATATGTATCACAGAGTAAACAAGGGATGTTGTTTGTTTCTTCAAGATCATCAACTAAAATAAAACAACAATAACCAAGTTAAAAACCTTTTTGGGAGATGATAAATATATGTCCTATGTTTGTCATTTATGCTATTTACCTGTGTTTAACATTTTGTAAATTTTTACATTATATGGAAAAGTATTCTAGGACAACTTGTCATACCCTCACACTTATTGGCCTTTGTTTGATAAACATAATTGTTAATTTCTTTATAAACTTTTGCACAGTTCATCAATTAGTTCAAGGTAAGCAAGATGGGCGGGGGGGGGGTCAATTAAGTTCCTTTATTAAAGTTTAAACCACCACAGTAGCCTCCCCTTCCCATCTCTATTGATGGCCTTTGCTTCCATTCTTGCTATTAACCAAGAATATTCTTCACAGGGAATCTACAGCAGCACTTACCAGCTATTTCATCCAAACTGCATTAAAATATTTATGTGAACAGTACATAGATTTTTACTGTGCTCAGAGAATTTGCTATTTCCTGCTTAACATTTCACACCTTGAAAATTTGTTGACAAGTTGGCAGACTGTACCAAGAACACAAATACACGAAAACTGATTTTCCTCAAATTTGAAGTGTAATTATGGGAGATTGATTTTTTTTTTGGGGGGGGGGGGGGAGCATCAAAGCATGAAAATCATCAAGAAAGATAGATTTCATTTACACACTACGTGTACGCATTCTTTCACTCAAAGTTGCAATTTAAATATGTTGCCAAAATAACATACAAACCTGGTTCTATCTTCACTTGCATTCTTCCAGAATCTTCCTCTTCTGTTTTGAAATAGGGAAAACAGTCACTGCATTGATCATTTGTATCCATGTTTTGGTTTAGACCCAATCACTGAACCATCGGTAAGCTCACAGTTCTGCTGACACGAAAGAAAAAAGAAGGAATTTCTTGTCATGTTAATGGTGACGATGATGCTGATGATGATGCGGATGGTGATGATCATGAGGAGAATGGTGATGGTGATGATCATGATGATGATAATGGTGATGACAATAATAATGAGAGTATGGGTTAGTTAGGGGGCATAGGGGGCACAATCCATCCATCCGAATGTGTTTGTTCTTTTAAAACTCTGTACATGTTGTGATTTTGGTTTCATTTAGTAAAATCCATTTACTTTTTACTACTGGTAGACATACCTTGGCTTCAAATACATACAGAATCACATTATCTAGGTCAACTAAGAAAAAGAAGTCACCAAAGCAAAGCCATGTCAAACTCTTTATCAGCAAGTATATTATTATTCCATTTGGCTTGGATGATATGGTGTGTGTGTGTTATCTCTCAATCAAAGACGCCTGATGAGCAGTGGGCCCGACTTTGAAGCTACCCAAAGTAAACAGGAAAACCACCATGTACCAACTAGGGTAACGTATAAATAAGAGGGAGCTTGAACTTCCAAGGGCAACGCCCCTCAATCTAGGCTACCAGACTAAGAACCAACCCATGAGACAGGCTCAAGAGGCAGCCCGCTTTTGACGCATCATGGAGATCATCAATGAAACGATACCGATACCACATGTACAGCCATTCCTTAGTCTTACCTTAGTCTTAGTCGTACAAGAGAAACCCTGGTATCGTATATACCTAGTACCTGCCCTTAGTCCTATAAAAAATGGATGTATCTCATGGGACCTCCTGCAAACCACCCTATGTTCGGGTCCACCTATAAAACATGAAATGACACGGGTATTGGCGTGCCATTACCGTACTCAACTATCAACATCATTTGTTAGATCTGAACTTGCGACGCAACCACTAGAACAAGCTTCTGACGGTGAATCTTCGACTTCGACTTACAGTTCGATAACCTATTTACTCAAGTGGTATATCTGTTAAATGAAGGACTCAACTTTACCTGGAATACGAGCTTCCACCGTAAAATAGCAATTCCAACTCAAGTGAAAGGCAACCTTCTCCAAATTTTCAAATGCACCAAATTTTCAAATGCACCAAAGCTTTAATGATTGGAAAACGAGGATAGCAAAGCGAGGCTGTGTAAATTGAAAATGGTCACCAAACGTCGGCGTGGTATTAACACCGTATGCTAGCATCTAAAGGTAAGCGCTTTCTTCTGCACTTATTAAGCCAGATTTCCTTATGCCGGAGAAATTTGCAAATAAAGATAAAGTATATCTTTAAAATTCAAACTTATTTGTATAAGTTATGTTTAAAGTCCTGATATTAACATGGTAATATATTGGATTTTTGATTGCGTGCACGTACGCCAGAGCCAGTGTGCTAAACATGCCTACTCTTGGGTGCCTAATAGAAGGGGTATTGGAAAATCCCAAAAGCTTAATACACGTGGGGGGTGTTGGAATAGACCGAGGGGTTTGAAGATGACCAAAACGTGTAAAAAATGAAGTCAAGGAACCAATCTTTAGAATCAATTGCAACCCTAACTTCCTAGATCTTAAACGTAAGGTAATTCAACACAAACAATAGTCAGTTGTTCGAAGTGATGGCAGTCTCCTACATGCCCTCCAAGATTTTTAAAATGTTCCTATCATCCTGCTCAATGGCAGTATTATTGCTAACGTCTGTAATGTGCGTCTTCACACTTCTTCAAGCCTTGTAAAAGGCCTCCTTCACCTTTTTTATGTGTGATTTTCATATTTTAATAAAGATATTTTCTACTTGCCTGCCAAAGTATCTCCTTGAAAAAGTGTCATGGGTGGGTGATTATGTAAGAATTAATCTGCCGGGGGGAGGGGGGCTTGGAATAAGAATGTCCTGGGTGGAAAATTTTTAAAACATTACTTAGCAGGGCCCGGGAATGTCTATTAGGCACCAAAGAGTAGACACCTATGCTTTGAGAAGAACACCAGAGAAATAGAAAATATGTCACCACCAGGGATCTAACCCATGACCCACACTTTCATGACATGCCGTCTTTTGCTTATCTATCATACTTTCAATTTTGGTAGTGTTCTTTTCTAAACTTACTTTACAATTCTCTTGTCTTGATGAGAAACCTACTTTTGAGTGCCCAAGAAGTTTCCCCGGATGCTTATTAATTTTTGGAAATTTTTCCTAGCCCCCAGACCTTATTTGGACACCCCCCTTATTATTTTTGGTGAATTCAGTTTCATACAAATGAATTTTATGTCAGCATATCCTTTTTATTTGATGTATTTTCACTGATTCCTTTGTTTGAATGTACACTATCTGCTCATGCAACAGTAGTTAACAGATACATTAAGCACTCAGTATTTAGGATTGAAATTATGATAGTGCTTCACATTAGAAATGTCTAGATACCATTATTGCTTCGTTAGTACTCTGAGGAGTGTCAGGTGAAAAAAGCTTTTCAGTACACAATGTTTTCGCTATTTCGTCCAATGTCTTGTTTTGTACCACAAACAAAGAGTATATAGGTGTCTGGTATCCTTTTTCTGCTATATTTAGGTACTGGGAAATAGCAGAAACTCCTGTCATCTAAGACCTATCATCCAAGACCATGAAGTAGAGATACAAGAGCAATTTTTATGAAGAGAAAAAAGCATAAAGCTAGGCAGTTATTTATGATTTAGTTATGTCTGTGGAGTGTCATAACAATATGGGATATGAAGATAATTCACATGAACAGGCAACGACTCACAGTGATGAGGAAGTTTACAGATGTGAGGAATGTAAGATTGCCTTCTCAAGTAGCATTGATTTAACAGAGCATATGATGACTCATGGTAGTGAAACGTCATACAAATGTGACTTGTGCGAATACACATGTACTCGAAAAGCTGGTTTTAAATCACACATGCTGATACATGACAGTGGAAAGCCGTATAGATGTGATTTATGCCGATATACATGCATTCAGAGAGGTGCTTTAAAAACACACATGCTGACTCATAGTGGTGAGAAACCTTACAAGTGTCACCTATGTGATTGCGCTTACATCTCCATTGGTGCTCTCAAAAGGCATATTTTGACTCACAAGCCTTACAAGTGTGTATTGTGTCAACATGTCTGCAAAAGCAGTAGTGGTTTAACAGATCATATGATGGACCATTGTAATGAAAAGCCCTACAAGTGTCACATTTGCAAATTTGCATGTATTCAAATTATTACTTTTAAATCACACATGAGAACTCACATTGGCACAAGGCCTGACAACTGTGATCTATGTCGACACCCGTGCACAATCAGCACCCAATTAAATGTGATGACACCCACTGTTGAAAAACCATACAAATGTAACTTTTGCCTGTACACTTGTGTAGATGGTAGTTCATTAAAAAGTCATGTAATGTCACATGGTCAAAGGCCCTACAAGTGTAACATTTGCCAATACACTTGTAAAAACATTGGCGCTTTCAAAAGGCATATGATAATGACTCACACCAGTAAAAATCCTTACAAGTGTAACTTTTGTCAATGCGTATGCACAAGCCGGATTGACATGCACAAGCACATGATGAGCCACAGTGGTGAAAAGCCTTACCGGTGTAATTTGTGCCAGTTTGCACACCAAACCCTGAGTGTTTTAAATAAACACATGATTAAGCACAGTGGTGAAAAGCCCTACAAGTGTAAATTTTGTCCATTTGCATGTGTATACATTAGTAATTTAAGGAGGCACTTAATGAAACATAGTGGTGAAAAGCCTTACAAGTGTAAATTTTGTCCCTACACATGCATCAGCAAAGCTATGTTAAGAAGACACAAAATGGATCACAGTGGTGAAAGGCCGTATAAATGCAACATTTGTCAATACGCTTGTAAACAAATTGGTGCTTTAAATAAACACATGCTGACTCATACTGGTGAAAGGCCGTACAAGTGTACTGTCTGCCAATATTCAAGTAGATCCAACCATGCTTTGAAAGAGCACATGTGGATTCATAGTATAGTAAAGCCCTACAATTGTAGCTTATGTCAATTCGGATCTTTAAAGATCAGTGCTTTAAGAAGGCATCTGACGACTCATGATAACGACAAGCCGTACAAATGCATCATATGCTGGAAATACGCAAGCAACGACATTGCAGCCTTCAAAAGGCATGTGAAGATCCATACTTCAGAAAAGCCCTATAAATGTCACATATGCCAATACGCAACCAGGGTGAACCGTGATTTAAATAGACACTTAACAACACACCGGGAAAAGAGTACGTGATGACAACATTGACTTATGTCAATTCGGATCTTTAAAGAGCAGTGCTTTAAGAAGGCATCTGACGACTCATGATAACGACAAGCCGTACAAATGCATCATATGCTGGAAATACGCAA
>JAAAKM020006971.1:93082877-93110060 GCA_010016025.2 Alatinidae sp. Z8VKAUB7J3
AAATGTCACATATGCCAATACGCAACCAGGGTGAACCGTGATTTAAATAGACACTTAACAACACACCGGGAAAAGAGCACGTGATGGCAACATTGCCGCAGACTCCATGATGCTTTAAGACTCTTTGGTTTCTAATAAGTGGGGGAGGGGGTATTGATTTTTCGTGTATTTCCAACCCCAGAAGCTTATTAAAATCCCATTCCTTTTAAATTTTGAGAAATCAGCTTTGCATGTTAGCAGGGCCAGGAAAGAGACCTTTTTTGGATGTAACGTATTACCTGTGTTTCTAGCGAACCTAAATATAAGCGCATGCGCTTAAACTTGAGAACAAGTGCATGGGTTTATAAATTGGTGTTGTATCTGCTACTATGCTGTGCAAAGATAGCTGTGAAAGTAAGAGGAAAACGTGAGAACAAAAGACAAAATGGACTTGAGATACCTGTTCAATATATCGCAAAAGGACCAAGACATCATGTCGAAAAGGCTAAAATTTTCATTGATGAGTATTTTGAGCAAATGAGAAAAAAATAAAAACATACTAATTTGTATTATCGTCTGTAAAAGCCTTTATAAGCGTTTATACTTAAACTCAAGAACAAGTGCATGCTGTTATAAGTGAGTCAATTTTTTCTCCTTTTTTGGAAACCAAAAAAGGCAATTTTTGCTTATAAGTGCATGCACTAGAAAGCGAGGTAATAACTTAGGTATTTGAATGAGATTTGTAAGTGATGTCAAGATTACAGAAGCTGAAATGTGCCTTTTGTTGATATCTGTTCCGTTTTAGTTGCATTTTACAAGTATTAGAGATTATTCTCAAAAAAATGATTCCCCCTCTGCCTCCCCTTCCGTTTATTAATTTTCAAAATTGTTTCCAACTCTACGTTTATTACCCCCCTCCCCCGATTAGGAGAGACCAAAGAGTAAACAATCACTCTTTAGTAGTAAGCCCTGCAAGTGTAGAGAAATTAAAGGTTCTTGTTTGTGCATTTTCGGTGTTTCTTTTGTTTTTGTGTATTTTTTGTGTACTCTTGGGTGCCTAATAGGCGTCCCCCCCGTTAATTAATTTTTCAAAATTTTCCACCCAGGACATTCTTATTCCAGCCCTCTCACCTATTAATTTTTAAGTAATCTCCCACCCATGACAATTTTTGAGGAGGTACTTTGGCCGGCAAGTAGAAAATGTCTTTTTTAGAATATGAAAATCACCCATCAAAAGATGATGGGGGCATTTTACAAGATTGGAAGAAGTGTGACGACGAACATTACAGATGTTAACAATAACACTGCCATTGAGCAGGAGGATGAGGGGAACATTTTTAAAATCTTGGAAGGCATGTAGGAGACTACCATGACGTCAAATGACTGACTATTGTTTGTGTTGTATTACCCGACGTTTAGGGAGTTGTGGTTGATTCTAAACATTGATTCTTGACTTCCTATTTACTCATTTTCCAGCCCCCCAGTCTATTCCAGCCCCCTGTTTATTAACTTTTTTGAGATTTTTCCACCCCCCCCCATCTATTAGGCACCCAAGAGTACTCTCGCGTATCTTAATGCTGTATCTTGGTTGGATTCTTGAGAAACATTGAGCCTGTCGCGCAAAACCAGTTTCTTTAAAAAAAGGCAAACGTGTTAACTATTTGTTGTTCCGTGTTTGGTCTGTTTTTAATAAATGTCGCTTTCATGATGCAGCGTTTATTAGGGGGTGGTGTTTATCACAGGATGGCCTTTATTTACTCTGGGGTGCCAAATACACATAACTTTCTTATAAAAGTTCATTATTAACTAGATTATGTAATTTAAAAGTATATGATCTATAATGTGGTCTACTTCAGTAAATTTCAAAAATTTCAGTAAAGTTGATATTAAAATCACGCCCAAGAAAGTAAAGATTTGGAAAAATCGCATTTTTATCATATATAATATGCAAATAATGGCGTCATAACTAAAAATCCTATAACTTTATAAAAACATTTTCTCGGAAAGATGCGCCAATAAATTGCAGGGAAATTTACAAAATTGCAGTACCAGAACTTAAGTAGTTAGGGAGTTATGAATACTTTTCTTCACTTAAGGGCCTCCTAGCACGCCGTTTTTGATAGGGTTAAGAGAGAAGGAGAGGGACAGTTATATCAAATCTATTTCGCTGCTCGCACTTGTTAACGGAAATATTGCTAATCTATCTTCTAATGTGCAAAAACTGTGTATTCATCCCTATAGACTCTGAAAATTTAAGTGTGGTTATCACACAATAACTACCAACTGTCAACAAATACTGAGAACGACAATTGTTTAAGAACTATGAATTAATGTCTTTCGATGAAGAAGGTGAAGGGTTCCATTGTAGAGTAGTCTGTCCAAAACTAATACACGAGATTAAGAAATATTTTCAAAATTATTCGTTACAGCATACCCAACATCAAGAACGAGAATACAAACAATATCAGGGAGATATCTTGTCTTGTCAAATTTTATAAAATAATTATGTTTTTCTTTTATCGTAAGTATATCCACATGTATACGATTTCCTTCTTTAGGCCATATCTAATTTGTATTATGTTTAAGTTCCCACATTAGCTAGCTTTTTTCACTAAGGGAGTTGAGGGGATTCGAACCCACTACCCATTGATTTGAAGACCCAAACCTTAACCATTGGACCATCAAGTCCTCAAGGACACAAGTTGTTGCACATGACTGGTGCGACCTTTTGTTTTTTTCGCCTTCAATCTGCATTCTTCGTATGTTTCTCGTGTTTGAATGAAATTCCATACGATAAATCTTCATAACAGAGGAGTTATTATATAAAATGTTGAATATCTTAGTGCTGCAACAAAGGCAAAATAGCATTTTAATGATTAAGAGAGGGGCAAGGCTACCCTGTGCTCAACTACGGAATATAAGTTTAAAAGTACGAATTAGCCGTTTATAAAGCGCAAAACGTCAGAGTAAATTCTCCACATATCCTTAATTGTGTTGTTGCCCTATAAAACCGCTTTCTGTCCATTTTTTCTTTTTTTCCCTTCCCACTTTTCAATACTTTTCTATACTCCTGTAATATAGCAGTTGGAAGAACACGCTGCAAATATTGCAGGAAACAGATCGTAGGACTTCCGAAGTTGATACGGCAAACAATTGCAAAGCCCATGTTTTATCATCAGTATTACTACACTTGCAGATCAAATTAGAGTATCCTCTTCTTATCACACTTTTCATTCTTTTTGAGCACTAACATTTGATACTTCTTAAGTTTTAAAAATTATCGGTAAAATATGTTACATTATTTAAATACAGACATAAATTGAAAGGCCATTTCCAATTCTGTTTGAAATTTGTCTTGTGAGTTTGATTCAAAAGTGCAAATACTTTAAGTACCCTATCTCCACTTACCGATTCTTTACATCTCCCCCTTTATCTAAAACTCCTCCTACTTTCAATATTCGATGGTGAAGGATAATGCGTTTTATTTTTTCTGCCTTTTCAAAGTGATTGTTCTTGGCTGCACCTGGAGCTTAAATTTCCTACGCAAAAATGAAACATCAGTCCTTAGACTCCTAAATGTCAGCATTTTTCACTACAAAGTACATCACTGCACTCTTCGAAGATATGTCCCTGTCGCGTTTGAATCTTTCACAGATATAGGTTTGTAGCACCAATTGTCGAAAGGGAGGGACGAAATCTAAGAAAAAGGAGTGGCCATATAAAGCAAGAAAAAAAGACCGACTACTTCCTATGGTTTGTATAACACAATGTTGAACAAAAATTCGAAGGAATAGCGAAAATATATAATAAATAGAAATCTACCAATTAAGTTTGTACGAGAAAAAAATTATGGGAGTGGGGATGCCCGTACCCCTATTCTCCGTCTTGCTACGACCTTGAGAGAGCGTGTGATAATCGGTGAAGACAGTACAAGATTGTATTTATTACTTTAGCTACGTCATCTATGATTCGGTTGTTTTCCGCTTTTCAGCTTTTGCGAATAGTAGCTGATCCCTTGCTTAACGAATCGCTATATAAGTGACCTTTAATTGGAGGGCTCTTAATCATTTCATCTGAAGCGCAACAGTTCGGTAATGGTGAACGCCGGCGACATTTGAAGGGCTAATGACGCCTTTCTCTATGTGCAGTATGGCATATCCTGTCAAGTTGACCGTCTCTAACAAAATCGCTTTAAGGATGAAAAATACGATCAATATGTAACCGTTATAATAACTGTATAAATCATACAAATTATTGACTGTTAACATCTCTTTTACAATAGGATTTCTAGGATATTTGTAACACGCGAACGCCCTAATTTCCAAGTTGTTCATTTCAGAAAGAAAACAACATACCCATGAATATTACATAGAAATGACCTGCAGAGCCGTGTGAATAGCTAGTCAAACGTAGCTAATGCGATCATCCTCTAAAAGTTGCTATAACATATGTTTATCGAAATCCCTCTTCTCTTTCAGAATGATATGTTCAGGTTCTAAGCTTCGAGGTGTTTGTGACCGCCTTCGCGATGTAAGGCCTTCTTGGAGAACAGTTGACAGGCAACTATGCAAATATTGAAATAAACCACTAAATCCTTGACAACTGTCCATCCTATTTACAAGTCAAAAAGAAAACTCTTTGCCTATACCAACGGGAGTGTTGTATTATGCTCAAGATCTGCATTATTTTAAGTTTAGAACTGCCTTACTGCTTTTGCAGGCGATGGTTAATAAATTTATATGTCCCATGGTTCTACGATTGTATAGCTTTGTAACTGTTCATTTTAACAGTGCAAATAAGTAGCACTACATCTAGGGACAATTCAAAGCTTTGTAACCTCTTAATTTGATCCTTAGCAGAGGCGTCAGTTATGGATAATAAGGATCTCTTAATGAGTGAAATAATGGAGTTTGAAAAGGCGGGAAAATGATTCAAACTAACAACTCAATTATAAGAGGTCATTTGATTGGATATCAGGAGTGTCAAATCGAGGAAGCATGAAAAAGGTCAGAGTGAATCATTTGCTTTGCTTCGTTGTTTGGATGTGGCCGCAATAAGTATTGCCCTTCCTGGGATACCATCTAAAACCTGGATGATAACCTCAAAGAATCACCATCAACGATCCAAAGAGTATTTTTAGTGTCAGAGACAAGACACACGGAGATGATGAGGGAATGACCACAGTTGTTCTCTACCGTTCTGTCATGTTCGAAGCAGACTAATGAAGGATCAAATTGATGAGTTGCATGACTCTAGTCCACACTGTGAAGGTAAAGCAATTTTGGGTCAGAATTCCACTCTTCGCAGTTGGACATGAGCGCATAGCCCTGTTGTTTTTCGCGTATCTCAATATTGTGACTTTAGCGTACGTTGGAGGGACGACAACTGTTACCACGCTTGCTGGTAGCACTGGAAATAATACGAGTAACACATCAACGATAGGTCCGTCTTCGAGCAACACTAGTGGATGGTTTCATAAGCTGTGCCCTAAGGATTCTGATAATGCAGTCGTAGGTATTGAAGGATATACGGCGTCTGTCAAGAACAGAAAGCCATTTCTAGAATTTTGTACTCCCCACCGCCTGTTGGAATCGCTTACTGCGGATTGCCGTAACTTATTTATGGGAAATGTATCCTTGAACAGCTCCCACTGCTCTTGTTTAAACAACACTATATCGCAAGAAAAAATGGCTAAGGTCTGGTATGATAGTTTCGAAGAACTTATGACTAGAGTGGATTGTCGAAGAGACTCCAACCCCTACGCTGTGAATTGGACATGCTCCAATTGCTCGGTAAGTTTTTGTTTTCTTTTTGTAAAGACTGGTATTTGGTGGCTGAATGTGTCGAATAGAACGAAATATTCTTTACACTTATGAAAGCTCTTCAGAGCCACGCCAACCGAACTTCAGTTCATTTTTTTAATGTTTGCAATGAAGGGTTACTGATCATGTTCAGCGAAAGTCGACATGATTCGTCTGCTACTGCTCATATAATATTCGTCTGCTCACATAATTTTACAGATGGTAATTACTCATTCGATGTTTAGCAAATGACGTTGAGCTCATACCTGTTTCAAATTCCATATGTCTACGAACTCAGCCTAACAGATTCAAGTGGAGTATAAACACCTAACATGAATCCTAACTTCATAATCTAAGTCATGACTAAGTTGAATTGTAGGGGACTGCACAACTAGAGTACAACATTCGCTTGTGGCATTTTGGTGGTATTTGCCTTTGATGCAAGCTGAGGTCCGTAATTTACAAGACAATGTGATACCTTAAGCTCAGTATTCCCTCTAATCCAGCTTTAACCAGTTGCAAGCACTGACTTTGCTGCCCGCTTATTACTAAATCTTCTTACCAAGACCGCTAATTACCCCAACGATGGAACACAGATCTTCTTGTAGCCTGAGCCTTCATTTGGATAACACTATTCCTCGTTTTATGTATTATTTGCAAGAAGATTCTAGTTCCGTTTGATTGAAGTGCAAGAGAGACCGGTTCCCAATCCAGAAGTGGAACTTACATTGATATTATAAATGCCAAAAGGTGCTCTTGACGCGCGAAAAAGAGAAGTCGCCCGTTTTGCTTAATTTCCGTCTTAACATAACTCATACACGGGGCGATGGTTATTGCTAGAGATGACATTTGTAGCCATTGCAGAGAGTAGGAATCGACAATATAGCGGAGCTTGATTGTTGTGAAACCGAAGGTAACAGTAGAAACAGATACATCATCAATGATGATGAATTATTTAAAGCTAAAGAACAAAATAATTTCACAGCAACCTTGTCATGGAAAGTCGTCGTTCCTCCCTTGCAGCTAGGCAATCTACAGCGAGTTAAGTTTGTCGTCGCTGGATGCATAGCGGTAGCTATAATTGATCTGAATTTATTTCCTCAGAAGGACTCCATAGCGAATAAACACCCTTTTCCTCAATAACAGCATCAAGATTTTGTATCGTAAGGTAGATTTCTAATACGCAGACCGATTGCCAAATACTACACTCTTTGAAACCTTGCCACTGCGAATAGAAGTTCGGCAGCTGGTTATTGCAGCTTTTTATATTGTTGATTTTCACGGCCAATATATTGCCCTGCAAATTGAATAACAAACATAATAATGCGCCAAGTTATCATGTCGAGACGTTTCTTTTTAAAAAGTGCCTGACAATTTTTTATTCCTACTTTGTACTTATAAATACGTGAAGTCGTAACGAAGGATGATAATTTGTGTGTAACACAAATAAACTCACTGTACGAAAATGATGTGGCAAGCAATACGGTAATTATAGTTTCTGGGGCTTGTGTTCCCGTAGGAAAGAGAGGCAATTATATTTCCAGGAATAGGTTTTATTGTGTTAATATAAATAATGGAAGGTACTGCTCCTTTCCTCTGGTAAGTTGATGATATTCGGCAGCAAACTGGAGGGAGCTAAAAAGATTCTGAAAGTCTGGAGAAGACTCGTAGTTGTAAATTCGTAAGTGAACATAGACTTTTAATGATGGGGATACATCCTTCAAGTATATCATATATTTTCAGTTATGGGTTCAACAGCAAGCTGTATGAGGTCTTTTCAGTTCTTGTATGGATTCATTTATTCTATGATAAAGCAATAGGGAAATTTCATGTGGGAAGTAAATGGAGCATATTTTGTCAGTAAACGTGGGTGACATAAAAGATTTTGTTGGCTCCATTGTTTCTGTAGTGTGAATTCTACTAGCCCTTTAATAAAGCACCAAAGTTCAGCTAAGTGCTTCACATTTTTTCATAACATCTCATCCCATTCCATCTTTTGATTAATAGGTTGCCTATAGTACTCTTTGTGCGTTCCTTTCTGGCAGCATCCTTGTCCCTCTATTATTAGTTAAATACTAACTAATATGAATGATTGTATAAGGGGCACAAGAGTGTGAGATTGTGAAACAGTGCGATAATAGTGATTGGTTAAATGGATGTTCTTTTTATATAGTCCCAATCACCCCCACCGCACCCCTCCATAGCTTTATTTCCCAAGACAACTGCTATAGACACTGCTTCTGGAGAAGGACCCCACACCCAGGGATTGTTCTGTAAAGTGTGTTTGTTGCTTGTGAGGCTTAGAGCTGTTTCTGGTTCTTTATTTTTCAGGGGTCAGTAAGAGCAAATCCGTAGCAATGTAGATATACCTTTAAGTTTGAAGATAGCCTTTTATGTTCACCCCATTTCCCATTACATTCATCCCCAATATAGTACTGAGAAAAGAATAAGATACGTATTATCTGATAGTCTGTAAGAATTGTTAACATATTGTTTAGAGCACCCCGATTTCAAAGATGGTGCAATTTATTATCAAAAGCTTTTATCTTTACAGAAGATATGGACAAAACTGCTTTTGAATCTCTTATGTTTTAAGTGATATCCTGCATACATCATTATGCATACAGCAGGATCATGCGTACTTATAGATTTCACATGTGTTTAGTGCATGGTATATGTAGGCTGTATTATTAAATAGGTGAGACAGATTTGGTAAGCACAGAGTGTAGAACAGGCAACCAGAGCTGGAGTATCAGCAGGGGTTGGGAAAAGGTAGTGTGATTGCAGTCTTGCTTGTAAGCCTAGTCCTTGCTGAGAACACTTTCAGACACTTTGTTCATTAGTGAAGAACTGGATGTACAACATCTGTTGCACTTGTGGTCACATATATATACTAAGAATTTGCTACACATGCAATGTTTTATTGGTCATATTTTTTGTTCAAGTATAACAGGCTTGTGAGTGAAAGGTGAATAGTCCACCAACAAGTTATCAAAAGTAAAACAACAAATATAGAAACTTTATTGACAACGTTTTGTCTAACAGACTTCTTCAGGTCACTACTGAAAACTGGCTAAAACTAAACTCACAGCCCTACAGTACAGATAGAAAACCATTTGGTAGATAGAAAAGACCTTGAAATATTTTTATAAATTTGAACTCAAAATAAAGATTAAGGCTAAAACTTGGGTATCATTTGGTAGATAGGAAAGACCTTGTAGTATTTTTATAAATTTGAACTCAGAATAAAGATGAAGACTAAAACTTGAGTATCATTTGGTAGATAGGAAAGACCTTGAAGTATTTTTATAAATTTGAACTCAGAATAAAGATGAAGGCTAAAATTTGGGTATCATTTGGTAGATGTTAAGAGATACGGACGGCACTATAAAGTAGTTTCAAGGATATGTGTAAATTAACACTTAATTTATGGTACTGCTGATTTATCTTTCTAATCTTGATATTTTATCAAAATGGTCTTCAGGGCTTGGAATGCGGCGTAGAATTATTGAGAGTGATGATCTTGAGAGGTGTTACAAACAATAAATCATTTAAGACACAACCTGTAGAATGATATAAAATATCTGCATGTAGAAAGAGATTGGTAGCTTTTTACACGTGGAAAATATATATCCTAAATTGTAATAACGAGGAAAATTCTGCATAGAGCCACCATGAAATTACTATCCTTCTCGTGATTTTCTGCAGTATTAGACCTTCGAAAAGGGTTGGCTGTCTTCACAATTTACTCTCAAGGTTTGAAAAAAGTCTCGCCTCACTGCTCAAACCAAGTAGATTTGACTGAAAGCAGAATACACAGAGTTTGCGACTGTTTTGTATGTAAGTGTCTAAGCTAAGATTATTGTAATGTTACATGTGGCGTGAATAGACCAATTCGTTTCAGACATTGCTTCGTCAATGCAAAAATAATCTACTTGGAAAATATCAGACGCTATATACATATCCACAATTTAAAGATTGCAATTATTATCCGAGAAATGCATTCCAGATCATAAAGACAATTTCAGATACTATTTAAAGACAATGCAAATGTAATGAAACGTAGTTACACGTTGTTTTAAGACTTGTTGACACTATTCGCTTAATACAATGCATCTCAGAGAGAATGGTATCTAAATATGTACTCCTTCATAACTTATGTTCTTGGTGAAAGCCGAAATCATAATAAAATAGACCAACTGACACTATGCGAGTTTTAAAGAATGAAAAATGGTCCAAAAACCTTACACGTAGGTCAAAATATCATTAGCACGTTTCGGGACTTACGACCCTCCTGAACATCTTTCTCCAAGGATGATTTTAAAGTTTTCAAAAAGTTGCAGAACGATACTTCTTTAGCTATTCTAAAGCCAGACAATGGGAGAGGAGCTTCATCAATAGGCCTGAGTATGACTCAAAAATGAACTTATTGTTGGATGATAATACTAAATGCCGGAGAGTGGATGAGGATTCCGTTAAATTAACTATTCACAGGGAGAACGAGCTGCAGTCATTAAACCTATTAAACCTTAAGAACAATGGAGTCTTAACTAATGAACTACAAAAAAAGCTTCGTCCCGTTGGCTCACGGCCAGGGATTTTGTATGGCCTTCCAAAGGTCCACAAACCTACGGTCCCCTTAAGACATATTTTATCTACTATCGGCACACATTCATAAAATGCTGCTAAATACCTTGTGTCCGTTCTTACTCCCTTTCCTATCAGCGATTTTGTTATCTACGATACACTGCCCTTTGTTTCCGACCTGCGTAACCAAAATTTGTATTCTGAGTAAGTTGTCATGAATAGTTTTGATATTGAGTCACTTTGCACTATTGTGCCACATAATGAAACTCTTAGTTTAATCATAGATCAGGTTTTCTCTTTTCGTCAAAATTTGTATGGTTTTGCACGTCATCAGTTTTCACATCTACCTAACATAGTTACTCAAAGATATTTTTTGTTTAAAAACATCCTTTACGGACAGATAGTTGGCGTTGCGATCGGGTCCCCCTTCGGCCCTGTATTTGCTAATGTATTCTTGGCCCATCTTGAACGCAAGTGGATGGAGAGTTGCCAGCATGATTTTCGCCCCCTGTTGTACAGAGGATACGTTGATGAGTGCTTTTTTATTATTCTCATTTCCCTCCCATGTACAGCCCTTCTTAGATTATCTTAATTCACAGCACCAGAGTATTTAATTTACCATGTAACAATAAACTACCGTTTCTTGATACTATTATTTTGCGTTTACAGGAATCTTTTCATACTACCATGTATTGCAAACCCTCCTTTTTAGGCCTATTTACGCACTTTGACAGTTTTCTTTCCATAGGATATAAGAAAAGTCTTATTTTCACAATAGTCAATCTTATCTTTAACATTTGTTCTACGTATGCGTCTTTTAACGAAGAGCTTTGTAAACTATTTACCACGCTTGTAAAAAATAGTTGTCCTCTAAGTTTTATTAACCCTTGTTTTAGTAATATGTTTTCTAAATTCTCTTATAAAACCCCTAAGTATTCTTTAGCTCCTAAATGTAGCATAAGTTTTGTTTTACCATTTACAGGGCTGCACGCACTTATGCTTTGTACACAACTCAATATAAAATCATTTCGTCTATTCAACTTTTTTCAGTTTAAGGTCTGATCTCCCAAGTTACAACGCTCAGGCGTAGTCTACTATTTTCAATGTCGTTTCTGTCCAAAAGCGTATTTACGTCAGACAATACGTCAATTTCACAAATGTTAGTCGGATCATCTGGAAATTTTACCTTTAACTGGAAAGACGCTTTCTAACCCTCCATTTTCTGTTATTCGCCTACATGCTGAAACCTGTTCTCATCCGTTCTCTGCCTCTGGCTTTACTTTTCTCGCCTCAGCTTCTTCAGAATTCGAGCTGTTGCTCAAAAGTCTTCTTTTGTCTGAACATACCTATCCACTTAAAAGTAAACAGAAGTTCAATTCCCCTCTACCTCTTTTAGTATGTCTCTAGTGAGTTATTAATGTGCCTATTGTTTATGTTGGGGTCTTAACCCAGCGTGTGTAACAAGACAGTGTAATTTAATGATTTGACGATGGTGGTAAAATACACCGAAAGCTCATCAAAGAATGTTTAGTAACTATGTTTCATCTACGCGCCATGTGCTGGGCACTTACCTTTGTACTAAGTCAAAATATTTATCAAATCCTCCTCCAGAGGAAAGGAACGACGTATTGTATTGTGTCAATGTTGAGAACCAAGAAAGGTTAATAAGTAGAGTTATACAAACAACAATTCTCTTAACCTGAATGTTCGAAAGCGTTTAACCAAATAGTAACTTCACCTAATTAACTGATATTAAAAGGAACAAAGCTTACGGGAGTGTCTGGGGTCTGATACTCACTGTCTCACAACATTGAATACACAATCTGCTACAAATATTCCCAGGCGAACAAGAGACGAACCGCCAAAATATGTCATTTTCCCAACTTCATGCTGCCATGTATTCAACACAACTGAAGCAATAACCTTGATTTTACAGGCTTTATTTCATTTCTCCCGATTTTATGCTAATCGAATGTAGAGGTCGTAAGAGGATTTTGTCACGATTCTAAGGAATACGTTTTGGAATGAAGAATACAGTTTATAAAATTCTTTCATCTCTAACTTTCTGCTGCCAATAATTTTCAGGGATGGTTTTACTACTGTACACAATAGTTCCTTTTAACATCCTAGTAATGACTTTTAGATGTCTGATTTCATGAAAATTCAACTCAACGTTGTGTCTCATATCTTCAAAGAGTTTTTATCCCTTCCTTAATGTAAGGGGAAAGCAAACCTGAAGTAGCAGAAATGGGGTTTTCCCGATGAATAATAACAAGAATAATGAAGAGTATCATCGAGAAGAGATGTAACTTTAATGGGCTTTGACTGATACTCTGTAACTTAAGTGGGCTTTGAATGATACTCTGTAACTTTAATGGGCTTTGGATCGATAACCGGCCGAAGGGCAGTTCTTCCTTGATCAAGTCACATGGCGCAGAAAAGCTGGTCTCCACTTGCGTTGAGCTGGATGTCGATGTCCACCGGTGGATGATTGGGAGCTAATGTGGCGACTAGAGAAATACAAGTTGTCAACATCGGAGGTCACCTAGCTCAGTTGGTAGAGCGCACGCCGCGAAAGCGTGGGTCATGGGTTTGATCCACCGTGGTGACCTATTTTCTATTTCTCTAGTATTCTTTTCAAGAATAATGAAGCGTATTTTGACATATAGAGTAACAAATGAAGAAGTGTTGAGATAGTTGATTCAAATTGAGAATTGATCAGAAGCATCAGAGTAAGGCAAATGAGATTTCTAATGCATGTTACAGGAAAGAGTGGCCTGGAACAAACCATGCTCACAGAAATGAGCGAGAGCGAGAGGACGACAAGGAGAAACATTTCTATCATGTGTTTATATTTAATGACATGACCGAACAAGATCATTCACATGACAAGAGACAGCTAACTGTGGCATGCCATGTCCTCCAACGTCTTCAAAGGATCTGAAATCTATCTATTTAATGAATATCAGAAATTAGATAATGTCGTTGCTGACATAAATAGCCTGCCCAAATGTGAAACTCATACCTTAAGAATTCGTTAAGATGCACTTAAGGTACATTTGAACAATGCCTGTTAAAACCTGGATTTAGTTGATAATTCTATGAACTGAAGGCTTTAAGGTCCTTTGGAAATTTGAAAGGTTGTTTCTTACAGTTGATATGTATCTTAAATGCTATATTTTGTATGCGAGCATTTGGTGGCAAGGTTACCACTTTGATTTATTTACAATTGGGTTAACGGAAAAATATGTTTTCGCGACGTCATCACTTAAGTACACAATCGGAAACAAGAGGGAAGCGGTCGTAATGTTCAAACACTTTGTATTGCGCAAGTGAGCATCTTAATATGAAACCTGGCGGAATAAAAGTGTAAATTTATAGTACTACTATTATTTTGATGATGATGATGATGATTATTATTATCATCATTATTTTTATTGACAGGAGATACTCCGTTATAATCAAACCCAGATCCTGGAACAAGTCTTTACTTTCTCGCGCAGTAATGAAATCCGATTAGCCTGGTCTAACCCTTTCAGCCACTTCTTCCTCTTTGATTTTGCATTGGAACAAACTGAGAAGACAGTAGAATGCGTGTGTATATTCTCATTGTCTTGGTTTTTGTTCTCTTGTTAATCTTTATTGAAACGAACCTGTAGGATGTTTTAAGAGATACAAGCAAGAATTGGCAGCTTCGACCACTTGTTTAAGATAAGCTGATAACTCTTCCAACTGTTGAGTGGAGATCAACATTTGTTGTTTTGTATCCAAGGCGGCGTTATTCATTCTACCAACAAACGTTAAAGTTATGTATGTTATTTGATGTCGTTTGCCTCCGGTAAACATAATTATTTATTTCCAAAAGGCTTAGTATGTGTGAAGTTTGTCAGTAAAATGGTAGTGAAATGTGAAATATCTTTAATTGTTTTGTTTCGCTGTTTACATACCTTTAGCTTTTCGGTTTAAAATGTCAGATTGTTTACATGAATTATCTTATAAGATAGACCACTTCCCTGTCAATAAACGAACCGCTAAGAAAACTTCCAGGCCCAAAATCACAAACATGCACACATTTTCATGATTAAACTTCACAGAAGGTGTGTTTAAGATAATTCAAATTCTGAATATTCAATTTATTTTAAAACAAGCAGGTAAATTCGTAAGAGGGTATTTTGGCAACGATTGCTGCAGTTAAAAAAAAGGGGCTGGAAGATAAATCTTTACGGAAATGGAAGAGTTGCTCAATTTGCTGATATGATATTCCACTAGTTAAAGGGTTGGATTATTACCATCCGCAGAGAATTTAAAGTGAGTATTAGTCGTAATCGATGCATTACTAGAAAGAAGGAGGGAAGATCACAAGAAAAATTATATTTTATCTTTTGGGTTCACTTCAGGAATTCAGACAGTTTATTTCTTGACAGAAAAGGAAGTAAGGACGTTGCTACAGCTCTGATCAATATACTTCCTTTGCTCATAATCATCCTGTAAACAAAAACACCACTCTTTCCTATTCTAGTATTATTACTTGACTAACATTTGACACTTGCAGCTCCGGACAACCTGTAGAAATAGTGAACACAAGAACAAAACTGTAACAATGAAGGATGGGCAGAGACCCTTTAGTGTCAAAAACATTTGTGGAAGTAGTACGTCATCTTACCACCTAATATTTTCAGAATTACCAAAGCTCTGCTCTTAAGGCGAGAATCATGTCGGTTTACCATGCTATGACTAAGAAAACATAGAAAGAGACAGGAGGTAGCTTTACGTAGTGACAATCAATATCGTAGTCTCTTTTCTTCCAAAAAGATTACCCTGCTAGGAAGCCACAATCAATAAAAGTACTTTTACATAGAAGATGTTTGTACGTAAGACACCACATAGATGACGCCATTAAAAATTAAGTAGTTTCTATGCAGGTAAAAATGGTAAGACATGTTCATCAACACTAAAGTCTTTCGAGAAAGAATCTGATAATCTTTTGGATAATTGTTCAAATTTCTTATATACATTCAAGTTGATGGCGCCCAGATAGACATCATATGTTTTAAACAGACGTCATTGTAGGAAAGGACGATGAAACTATATCGTGAAATCAATGGAAGTTAAAGAGGCTTATTAAGAAGCAGACAGTAAACGTTATGCTGACTAACATTTGAACATTATTAGAAAATAGTCGTTAAAATTTTCTATAATGATCAGGGCCAGTGAGACGTATCAGGCAACTGCAAATTACAAGCCAGATTTAATTGCTCAAGTAGCCACAGTTTTATTCTAAAAATCAACATAATAGCTAGCTTGTGCACCGCTCATATCCCGTACACTGTAAATCTGACATTCTCTTGTACAGCATTGTACAATAAGTTAAATCACCGACTAGTGATAAAAGAAACATACTGATTACGAGACAGTAAAGACAACGTGTCAGGGGCCATCCAATAATTACGTAATGGTCATATGGGTGGGTGGAGTAACTGACTTTGTTATGAACCGTTACACTATTTCAGTATGGGTGGGTGGGCCAGTCGTCAAGAAAGCAAAGAAAATCAAATGAATGCAGTCAGTCGTTAGGAATAATAGACGGCACAGATTGTATCATTCTGAAAGAAAATGGGGGGTGGGGGGGCGGGGGGGAGGTTGGGTGGTAGTTGTGTCTTAAATTGCACAGTTCCTCAAAAATGTTTCCATCGATATACCCAGATCTTCTTGGGATTTTGTCACACACTCATACACAGTCTTATACATACATCAATAGGGAGACCGTGCAAAACATATGTGAATTTGCTCTGCAAAGACTCTGGACTAAATGCCCAAGAGCTGCAAACAGCAACGCTGGATCGGGACTTGTGGATGAAGTGAATGAGAGTGGCCTGGGCAATCCGCCCGATCCGACACTATCCGTGACTGTAGTTTTAGATATATACGATTTAGATAAATGGGTGATTTTGCAGTTGCTTTGGTCTGCATTCTTCTACATATTCTAAGAATATTTAGTAATTATATTTAGAATGTATTTAGAAATGTCTCTGGTTTCGTTAGACACGGCATGTACATTATAAAAATAGATAATTAATGGATAATTAATGATAATTTTGACCAAATTTACAACCAAGTACATGTTTACAAGTTTACAAGTTCCAAACAGGAAATTACATTTTTCAAAAAAAAGCTGGAAACAATGGCTTTATTGAGCATGTTCTCGTAAAACCTCGTCCATAGCCATTGTTTAAGTGTATTCGTTCACACATTCAATAAGAACTAGGCTCGCTTTTTTATTGGTATGTCATTACCACCCTAAGAGAATCTAATGAGCTAGTTAGCGTGGAGAATTGCACCTCACGCTTTCACTTTCATTTTTGCTAAAGATGCTGGAAAAACGGACCTTACAGATATAAATGACACCTATGGCGATGGGCCTGCACAAGTGACATATATAAATAATAGTCCATCTTAGAAGGCAATGCAAAATTTAATTGTCAAATAATTACATGACATGAGAAGTTTTGAATTATTAAATATCGAAATATATCTTTTCATTGAGGATACCCTTTAAATGCGAATTAGAGGATGTCTTATTGAAATGCTGACCTCCCTCTCCGGGAATTAATATCGTATTATTCAACACATAAACCCAAACATGGTGCAAGTATGTCCTTTTATCCTCTGTATTACGTGTAGGTATTTATAATTAAATCTAAAATAAACAGATACAAAGAGACTCATAACTGATTTAATATAGAAAAATAACTGTAATCAATACTGAAAAATAATGAAACTTCAACAGAAAATGAGTTGACCTGCATTGTTCAACGTTCCAAAGCTCTCCATTGTCTCGACTAGCTAACTAACTAGGTAAACGATTGTACACTTGTAATATGTTGACCATGTTTATTGGTCACCCGAGAAACCAGAGTAAACTGTTAAATTTCGAGTAATAATGTTTTGTTAGTTTACATAATTTTTCTGTTGTGATTCTCCCTACCCCTTTATATTACCATAACAGTTCATAACAAAAATGACTATAACCACTGCACTATAAGTCATGAGATGGGTTCAACAACATTTTACATTAACTATTTATACCAACCACAGTTACTTTGGGTCAGCCATGCAGCCAGTCGAATTTTGGGGGGCGGGCAAAGTAAAAAGAAAACCTCTTCCCTTCCCTCCTACCTTCCAAGCCAGCCCACCATGGTTTATTTGCATGGGAAATTTTGAATTTTTACTGTCCCTAGAAGGCTCAAAATTGCATTTGAGTGACTTAGACTTCTCGTCTTTTTTATCTCATTGCATAAGTGAATTGAAATGCATAAGTGAACCATCTTTTAAATGCCCGTAAGGATTTTTCTTGGAGGGGGGCAAACGTGGGCAAGTTTTACCTATTGGGCGTGCACAGCCCCCCCCCCCTTTGCTGCGTGCCTGCTTTGGGTAGTAAATGTAGTGCGAATGTCTGTCAAATGACTCGTGCAGTGGAGTGTAGGCCTGGAGCCTCTGCTTGGAGAGACAAAAAATATTACGAAAATTTTTTTACCCAGAAGGCATAGCCTTTCTATTGTTGTTGAAGTTGCCAAAAGCAGAAAGCCATTGGTCCAACTCTGTGAGATAACTACGGATGGTCCTTCTGACTGCAAGACTATTTGGTGCAGTTACTTTGAGTTGATGCAAAGGGAGTAGTAATAGTAATATTATTTGCTAATCTTGGTAGTTAATACTTAGGGTTAAAGGCCGTGCTACGACTGGAAAATTACCGAGAGGAAGGATAGACCTACAATGTTGTGTCGGATTTGGAGCCTGGCCTTTGTTTCTATAAATCGTTATCCGGCGCTACGCGAAGTAGCGCCTCCTGCCCTTATCCAATGTTCACCAATAAGGGCCTATATTTTTACTCAGCAACTGTATCAATTCAGTTAATGATCCAGGTTGGCAACAGTGACATCCACAGTGGAATTAAGGTACGATTTGCCTACGCTGCTAACTCGAAAAGGAAAGTGTAAAGGCCTGTCCTATATCTACATCGATACAGGTTGAGTCTACACTCCAGTTCACAGAAGTAAGTCATCAAGTGAATCTGGGCGTTGCTCCCACCTTCGAAGTGCTGTGCTTGTGCTGGCATGTGCATTTACATAATTCTTATTGTCTATTCTCTAGTAGATGGGACGAACCATGGTGGCAGTGCAGTTGTGACTTGAAACTAGTCACGGAGGTGGAAACTGGGGCTGGAAGCAAATTCCACTCTCCGACAGTCGGTGGATAAAACTATATTTATTAGGCATAGCCGGCTATACATCCGCTTCTGGCTGTACTAACGAATACTACGGTAACGTATACTAGGGCCTAGCGATTGTCATTGGCCCTTGTGTAGTAGGTAGGGTTTGGGGTGCTTGTACCTGACAAGCAACCTCGTGATTTACTGTCTCATAAAGTTTTAGAACATTGTTAGTCGGTGTTCGAAACACACCGTCTTTCTTAGAGTGACCTCCACTCCATCTCGTTCATCATGTCAGTGATACCGGTACTGTTCTATTGCTGTTAACGGCTTGGAGCAAATCGGGCAGCTTTTCTCTGTTTTTTCCCTATTTGCCGGGTCTGTGTAGTTTGATACGTGTCCCATGCGGCTCCAGCATATTCAAGTTCTTGGCGGACTAGTGACTCATGAGCCTGCCTCTGGTGTCCTTTAAACACTTGTTGGGGTTACATCTTAGTAAATTCAAAATTCTGTGACCCTTAGCTGTGACATAATTCACAGGATGAGACCACACTAGGTTTTGTGGAGAATTCCACCACTAGGTATGGATGGTGCTCTACCTAACTGAATGCCTTTGCAAGCATGGTTAAGTCTGCTTCTATGTTTTTTTTCTTTGGTGTGATTCTCAATACAGAGCATCAGTTAAAATTCATTTGCCATGTTTTGGTCCATTGACACATTTGACTATGATCTTTTTTTAGCTCAATGGAATCACTTGCAGAGCCTTTTGCGAAATGTTGTGTTGTAAACAATGTCATTAATATACAGTGTGAACACAAGGGGGCTAGGACTTGGGGAGTCCATCACACAGGTGTTTCAGCTGAGGACTAACCATCGACACATTTCCTGTATATGCCCAGTGAGCCAATTTCTGTTCCAGGTCGCTCTCACACCATTAATTTCATAGTACTCCAATTTTTCTAATAGCCTTTGAAACCAGTCCAAATGTCACCTTATCAAACCTTGTAGACTTAGTTGTATTGAAAAAAAATCCTTACGGCTGATTTTGGCCCAAGGATCATACAAGTGAGTGGACTTCTAGTATCCTAGTTAACTGTATATGGTAGAAGAAGTTGCCCAGCATTTCCACAGAAAATCAATAAAAAATACACTTTACTATTACTTGTGACTGTCTCAGGGTACTTGGTACCATGTTTCATGATGACTTTCTCACTTCAGTTTTGACTCACTTGCAGTGAATGTTAGAAGATAGCCAGTGAGTGTGTTTTAACCATCTCATGTTTTTTTGACCCAATCATAACTTGTGAACTCCTTTCAGTAGTGTGCTGGAGATCAGCCTATCAAAAATTGGTAATCTCTATGATGTTTCTCCTCTTAAATGGAAACACTTTTTTAATTTCTATGTTGTCCTAAACTTCCAAAAGATTTGTCATCATCATCATCCTTATCATCAATATCATCATCATCAAGTACCCTCTCTTGTCTGGAGGTTGGCTGTCAGGTATTTCATATCCTTTTTTTTTAAGTTTCTCACTTGCACTTGTGGAACTTCATTCGTATCCTATCTTTTGTGTTGTGACTCCACTGTGCCCTTTGTCTTCCTCTTCCTTTCTTCCCACTCACCATTTCTTCAAGCAAATTTTTGTGCATCAACTTTCCTACCAAATCTACTTTGTGTAAAATATTTTGCATTCTGAATCAGCTGTAAAAGCAGTGTCATCAGCGTATCTCAAATTTCTGTTTTTCAGATGTCCTATAGAGACTCCTTTCTCTTGGTCTAACTCTCTGAAAATCAGTTCTGTCAACAGGTTGAAAAGGTATGGGGCAAACTGTCTTGGCTTTTACCTAATGGTGATATTTCTCAAGTTTTCTCTCTACTTTCTCACTGCTACTTGCTTCCAGTACAGTTGCACAATGGCCCTGATATACCTTCCTATTCTAACAACACCTTCCAATTCTTTTCTTCAATGTAGATTTCCTCTCAATTGGGTTACAAAAATGCCTTCAAGCCGTATACGTTGCTAAAAGTTAAAACTATCTGCAACATAAAGAATTTGGAGTGAGCATTTCACAGATGAATACTTTTGACATACAAATTGATGGCCCATATTGCCAGATCCTTGGAAAGAGGTGATTGATGCCAGAAGCATTACCCACCATTTTTGATTACACACATTGTATATTTTATACACTTGCAGAGGCAAAGCAGGTCAAGAAAGTCTCCAATAAAGCATCCTATACACCAAGTTCAAAAGAAACCTGCAATGTGACTGACAAAAATTTCTCAACTTTTTCTCCACTTTTACAGCCCAAGGTCATATCTCTATGTCAGACAATCTTTACACTTGCCTCACCCCTGAACCCTTAGGAAATAGTCATATAACATTGATTGTGAACCCTGTTACCTAAAGAGTGTTTCTAAAAAATTGAGGAGCATGTTTTGTTATGTTCATCTAACTGTGTACTCTCCAGATGGGTTAAGTGGTCATTAAGAAAGGGACCATCTGAGGTGATGGAGTTAAGCAATTAAGAGGGAAGGTGGGCTATAGTTGTTTTCAGGCTGAAGAAAAAGAGAACATAGCTCAAAATACTCTCTTTTGGTGGACCTTAAACAGCCATGGTCTTATGCGCTTGCTTATTTTTCAACTAATATAACTAGCTCAGATGTCACGGAGGGTATCATTCTTCTAACAGAAGCAGGTGCAAATGTCAAAGTCATAGCATTTGATGGCTGTTCGAAAAATATCAGTGCTGCTATAAACTTTGCTGTGACTTCAATGAAACTGGGCAGAGAATTTATGCTTTGTTGGACATATGTCACATGCTTAAGCTAGCACAAAATACCCTTCACTATTTGAAAGTCATCAAAGATGAAAGAGGTGTGCAGGCACACTTCAAGTGGTACTATATTGATACCATCACCATCATCATTTTACTATTGTTGTCTTTTTATCTTGAATGAGGTAAGACGGGTGATGATGGTCCTTCATTCATTTCATTTCTTTATGCCACCTCTCTTCTGATGTTGATCTTTTTCTTGAATTCTATGTCTCTCTGCACTTTCACTATCTTTATTGCTATCCTTTCTAGGTGTCTAAGTGACTGTTTGCTCTGTAAGGTCCTAAGGACTACGAATGAAACCATCTTGTAAATATATGATAAATCTTAATACTCGTTTGCATACACAACCTTTCTGCACTCCCTGTTGCCATTTTCAGTGAGGTACACTAGTTCCTATTTTTGTTTTTGCTATTTATGTAAATTTTATAACATTGTTACAACTTTATGATTTTACATCTTTCAGCCACCTCCAAGCTGCTCACGTCTCTGCAGGTGACTCCAGCCATATATCTCAGCATGCATCTATCACAGCTTCGTCACATTCTATGTTAGACCAAGTCTCCCCTCCATACAGAAGCACTGATCTGACACATGCTTTGTATACTTGATCTCTTCTTTTCAGTTGTATACTTGTGTTCACCAGGAGTCCTGCTATCTCCCTCCATTTTTTCCAAGCTGACGAACTCCTGCACCTTACTGCCCTCTCCAATGATCCTTCACTGTCAAACATATCAAGATAGCAAAACTGAGAAACCTCCTCAATCCTGTCTACCTCCAGCTCAATGGAGCCATCTCTATGTGGCTGGCTGTTCACCATCTACACATTTTGGACAAATAAAATTCACCACATTATTTACAGATGCAAGATTTGAACATCTATTGTGGCATCATCTCTGACAGGACTCACAGAAGATAAAGTCTTCCCCAGCCTAACATACCATCCACTTTAAGTTCCAGCCATTTCTTTGCCCATGACTGACTTCTCTTGATGTGTATGCATCAATGCAAGCATTTTTCACAAAGAGTCACAAGGGTGGTATTTGAAGCCTGGAGTAGTGTGTTGGAATGCTGGTTCGTTCTGTCACCTTTTACCTTGCTGCTTTGTTAACCAATTTCACGGTTCTGCAACAAGATACCCTTGTTGGTCAATAAGGGCAATAATTTATGAAACTTTCCCCATGTTGAACTGCATCTATGTATAGTACAACTCTCACATGTTCCACTTTGTCAAATCCTGTCTCTGAGATAGAAAAATGACTCCAACACTTCAAGTTTATCATTATCAATTTTCACTTCCACACAGGATCTACCATCAATCTACCATCAAAGGCAATGCAAGCAACAAAAATAAGGGCCCTAGACTAACCATCCTCAAATATTGCTGCATTTTTTGTGGACCCACAGACCACAACCACCACCAATTATCGAGTTGACCCCCACATTCTTCCTACAGACACATTCTTCCTGCAACTGTCTGATGATGAAGATGGTATCAGTAGTGCCTCGCCCAGGAACAAAACAGAATTAGATCTTGTCAATTACAATGATGTCACAAATATGTTTTTCAACAGCTCGCTCAACAGCCTTGTGTACATGTTCTGTGACCTTTAGGCCATGATAATTCCCCCATTCCAGACAGTCACCTTTGCCCTTAAAAGAGAAGCAAGCAGCAGCAGCATTTCCGTTTAACGTCTTCATTTCCCATTTTCATGGGGTTTGACGGTTTATGAGATGCCTCCACCTCTCCCTGCACAACGTTTTATGTACAGTACCACTTAACGCTGGATGATAAGATAAAGTTAGGACCTCCCTGGAATCCCTTTTTTGTAAACTTAGAATGGATTTCTTTCGCATGGGAAGTTCGTCACGATCTGCTGCACTTGCTTTTGCTAATTGCTAAGATACCAACTTACTATTACAGCCTCTAGCCAACAGCCAACCCTCTAAGTCCTTACATCTCTGGTTAAATAAATCCTTGTCAGAGCAAATTCGTCTGATTCGAAGCGCTTGGCTGTAAGGTATAGCTTTCTTAGTGTGAAAAGGGTGGCAAAGACGTAAAGTGCAAGTATTGATGAGTGTCTGTTGGTTTTTACGAAGAAGTCATTAGCTTCCCTTGATTAACTACTAAATTGCATCAAGGAAGATAATATTTTTATCAGAATAGTCATACGTAAACTTCATAGTACAATGGAAGGTATTGAGATATGACATGAATTGAAGGAGCTTGGCCTCCCCATGATTCCATACCATAAATATATCATCTATATACCTAAGCCACGTGACTGGTTTTGCCTAAAAACCCCCTATTGCTTGTTCTTTTAAATCTGGTAAGAAGATAATAGCATAAGGAGGCCCGAATTTTGTTCCTATGGCAGTTCCTCTTATCTGGCTATAAATTTTATCGTCGTGAATAAAAAAATTGTTTTTTAGAACAAACTCAGCTAAGGATAGCAAAGTATCAGTTGAAACATCTTTAACCTCCCTGGCATACAATGCCCATTTTAAGGCTGCTAGACCCTCTTCATGCGGTATACTAGGGTAAAGGCCTACAACATCTACAGTACAAAATACTGTACCCCCTTCCACCACTGGTAATTGCTTTACCTTCCTTAAGAAGTCAGTAGTATCTTTAACATATGATTTAATGCCTTGTGCGATAGGTTGGAGGTGCAAATCCAGGAACGCAGATATTGCCTCGGTAAAATAGCCTGAATTGGCAACCACTGCACGACCGGGAACATCATACAGCCTTTTGTGGATTTTAGGTAAAAGATAGAACCTTCCTAATTTAGGTTCCTTGACTTTTAAAAATTGGATAGTGTCCAATGATATCTCGCCCTATTGTGCAACAATGGAAATGATTTCCTCTGTTTTTGTAGCTAAATCCTTAGTGGGGTCATCTTCACAAAGAGAATAAACCTTGTCATCTGTTAATTGGGCGTTCGCTTCTGCAAGATAGTCTTCCCTCCCCCATACCACTACAGCTGAGCCCTTATCTGCCTCCTTGATCACAATGCTGCTATCATGTGAAAGGTCGTGAAGAACTTTTACTTCCTCCTCACCTAATAGACGAGGATTCTCAAGACGAGGCCAACGTCAACATATCTGTTTACAAAGTCAACATATCGAAAACAACTTTTGAAAACAATAGAAGCAACGAGGCTTCCCCGCATTCCATTCTGTATCTGTGTCATTTTAGTTGACATTTTCAAACAGCAACATTTCTCTTATCTATTGTTTATGTTTTAAATTCTTTCATTAAATTAAATTCAAAGGTTCATGCCTCACGTTCTAGCATTCCATTGCTAATCCATTTTCAACAACCTGGTTAGGCTTTAACACTGACCACACATTATATGGTAGAAACTAGTCATTGGGAGGGTAATTACAGAATATGCCATCAATAAAGGCAAAGGCCTTTGAAAAAGAAATGTCTTCCTTTGCATCTGTAACAGGAGACGTCCCCCTGTTCTAACAGTCCCACTACTAAAGACAATCAATGCCTTTTTTATGCCAAAGGGAATGTCATACCTGTAAACTTTCAGGGCTCTCGACTGACATAGACTTTCCACTTGATCAATTATTTCATTTCCACTGTAATATCTCTGGGTTACTTTCCCTTCTGAATACTTGTTAGTCAGGCATGACCCAAGTGCCTCGAGAACTCCACGGCTTGTAAAATTTTCAGATGCAATCAATTCCAGGCATCTAACCTGCCTCTTCTTTTCCTCCAATATAAGATGGTGTATATCTGGGTCAACGGATTCCAGTGACTTTTGCAGGGAATATTCTCCACTAAAACCATTTGTCATAGCCATATTTTCTTGCCTACCAAATAAAAACAACATGGACAAGTTGTGAATTGCTACATATACTAAACAGAATCACTCATAGTTTAGTGCATTACTGAAGTGGGAATTTAATCTGCAACTTGCTGTTACTGGAGACAAAGGAATACACTACATTCTAGCAAAGTATCAAGAAGATGGCAAGGCTCACCACAAAATACAATAAAAGAGTATATGAGGTGCTTCCTCTTGCTTCAGAGATTAGGCAGAAGTCCCTTGTATCAAAATAATGCCATCTGAAAACTTAATTCTAAAACCAACAAATCCTACTTAAACATGGTATTAAAGTTTCAATGCCCTTCTTTGGAAAGCAAACCATTGCATACTGCAACACTCTCTACAGCAGGGATCTTCCTTTATCAGCAGTACGGTAGCCTCCCTAAGTAATCTCTGGCTACCCAGTGACAACAATTCCTACAATATCCCAAAGTTTTTTTACACCTACCAAATACCTCCAATGACAGCTGCAATTAAGAGTCTGTGGTTAAACCAAAAGGCTGCCTGATACTGATCCTTTTTTTTGAAGGCAGCATAAAAACAACCCTTATCTCCATATAATGGAAATGAGGAATGGCTGCACACCCTAACTTTCACATAAAAATCACAAGTGTAAACAAGTCAAGTATTTTTAGAAAAGAATGTACAGGACTAACGCAAAAGAACGTTTTTGGATACTTGTTATGTCTAATCAGATCTCCTGTTTTCCAATCCCATGCTCATGTTCCCTTCATTATATATGGGTTGTGACAGATAAGTTAATTGAGAATCTGGGACACCTGAGGACTATTTTCCTTATTTTACCAGGTATTTACACTAATAGCTTTTCTAGAAATTTTCAACAGCCCTTAAACAGTAGTCAATATTGAGTCAAATCTAACAAAGATTTCAATCTAGAAACAGATACATAAATAAAGAAACAACTATATATATATATAGCGGAATATCTTATGTGGCAACACGATGAAACTCATTGAAAACTCAGGAACATATGAAAAAGAAAATCAGTGAGCAAACACCCGGTAAAATTTCAGGGCTTTTCTAAAGTTTGTTCAAAATAACTCACAAATCTTTTACAACATGTTCAAGACACTTCAAATTTCAAAACTTCTCCAGAACCTGTGGAGACCTAGAATGTTTTGAAGTTTACTGGATTATAGATACTATCAGACTTAATAATCATGATGTATTTTTAGGACTTGGGTTCTTACACAGGCATACATGTACCCCCTTTGACATAAAGCATTAACAGCATGGCACATGATACATGGTGTTCAATTCAATACCATATAGGCCAAGTACTTATAATTCAACAGTAAATAAATAAGTGCAACGAACTACACTTGTATTTAATATGACTATATTTTTATTCAGTATATATATATCTGTAAGTCACATTGGATTATATGAATTACATTGTACTCCATATGAATTGCTTCAATGCCAGTTACTTCTAATCTTGTCATTGTACACAAGGGTGCTGGGCAATTTTATTACAGCTTGAGGGGTAGGAACACATGTTTTAGGGTCTTGAGGAGAATGGGTGTAGTTATGAGTCACCCTTTGATAGACATTTCCAATGACAATTACAGTGAAACAGTGCTAATCTGAGAAAAGTACCCTCCACTTGCCAAGGTAGAGTTATTCCTTATAAAGAAGAGAAAGACTGTGATAGTGTCTGGTAAGTAGAACACGAACAAAGATATTACTCAAAGTTGACTTGGTATTCGCAGTTCTGATGCTCCATTTATAAATGACTATGTTGCACTATATTCTTTCGTTGACTTTGGAATTAATGATTACTTCTTCCTTTGTACTTGCATGAAGGCCACTTGTCATTTGACTTCATACAGCTCTAATACTGTGAACATGCTTGCAACTCATAAAGTGAATAAGTTTTAAAGTCAAATAAAGTTATGGC
>JAAAKM020006971.1:93110160-93122557 GCA_010016025.2 Alatinidae sp. Z8VKAUB7J3
TTCATACAGCTCTAATACTGTGAACATGCTTGCAACTCATAAAGTGAATAAGTTTTAAAGTCAAATAAAGTTATGGCAATCTTTTTGTTTTCCATTCTTAGTTAAGAATTTTGTGTAAGTTTTCAAATCTTAACTGTTATTTGAAATAGCCTCAGGCACTAAGTGGGGCATACATCCTTTTTATAAGTAGATCTTTTCACTCATGCAAGAGGATGAAATTCCAAATACACAAGCTTTTATATAGTGCCTTGGAGAAAAGTAATGGGGTATATATATCAAGGGGCATATCACTCAACTGTAGTGCTGTATTGCCCTTACAACAATACAATCTTGATTTGCCCCTTTGCTTGTGTGTGAAATCTTTTCATTGTGTAAAACGTGGACATAGTAGCTTCCTACACCAAATCCTCTTCTTTGCGATCTTGTCTGATACTAACTGATGCCAGATACAGACGTAGAAGTAGAAAATAGAAGTAAAGATGACCACGAGAAATTAAACCCTGTGCCGTAAGATGTCTTGTCTCTCACAAGAATAGGAGAGATTGGCACTTTATGGTTCACTAACGTCACAATGCGCACATTCAACAGGGGCGGAGTAAACTCCGTCCGATGTCTCTTGAGCATACCGTACACCTGTTACGATTTAGCCCAAACTCCTTGTCTGTCTTCCTGTCGTCGGAAAACCTACGTTTTTTTGCACCTCAAAGGTCATAACGAATCCTTTTGTTCCGTCCGCTGTTTCCATGGCAATTTCACTCAGGAAGCGGGGTTACAATCGGCAAGTAACTGTACGGGGGAAAACAGTCTTACTTGCGCTTGTCCACAAAGCAAAAATCAATAAAAACTTACCAAATGCTTATGTCTCTTTCAAATAAACAATTATCCTCTTGAGTTTCACTTTACCAGAGCTTTTGTAGCTTAGTTTACAAGTTTTGGCAGCCTACATGGACGATGCGTGATAGGCCCAAAGCTTCGATGGTAAGTAGGACACCACCAAGTCACAACTCTTGCTTAGTCACAAGTAGTTAAAAGCATTTTGCAAGAATATATAAACCTTGAAATCCTAGTAGATTTAACATTGATAGCATGAAAATTACGCAAGTTGACTTTTCTCTGCAGTAGCATAGTTTTGTAATGTGATGGTTGGGCAACAGACTGCAAAACATTACCAGTTAAATAACTCACTGAGACACTTGTACTTTGTACTGCCATATTCGAAGATGTTTTCTAGGTATAAGTTAACAAGTGAATTTTTAAGTGAATTATGGTTACTTCTAAACCTTTTCTCAAAACGATTAGTCATTAGCCGTGTCTCGTCTTCAGCGAACGTGTTCAACAAATTAATTCGATCTTACCAAACAATAGGCCTACTCGCTTCGAGTGGTAACGCTCTGAACACTTTAACTTTGAGTCTTCGTGTACGATCAATTGACAGATTGCACTTTTCTTCAAATGGTGAACATAACTAAATAGGAAGTGATACTACGGTAAAAATGGCCATTCCAATACCATATCAAAAAGATCTGAACATACCTATTTGGGAATGTCCTGGTGTCTTCGACGCGACGGATTTCTGGTAATCACCACTTGGAAATCTTGCTAGATGCACAACCACGCGACGCATGCCACAGGTCATCGAACTATTCGCGCCAAAATAATTATTCAACAGCCTCTTCTTGGTGAGACAATTCTTAAGACGAAATCGGGGTCGAGACAAGTGTCTTTGTTCTAAGACAATATGTTGCAAGGCGACGACAGAATTCCCACCAAAGATAATTCCCAAGACGATAATTCCCACCTGAAAAACTCCCATCTAAGGGCATTCCCAAACGACATTATCCCCACCAAGGATAATTCCCACTAATGATAGAATTCATCCGATAAAATTCCCATCCATTCTGCATTCACCCAGCAAACTTAACTTGAACCATACAAGGGCGACATACAATGCATAGGCCTACTATCATCTATCATACCGTAAGAATGACACTCGCAAATTTCGTTAATAATATCAAGTTATCATAATATACTTGAAGAAAACGTCTTGGTCCAAGAAGAATTGATGTGCAACGTGATGGATTTAGATAGATATATAATGAATAGAATGAAAACAGCTGACTTACCAACTTTGAAAAGTGTAAGAGATCCTCCCTAGTGTGTCATTTATAAGCAATGACCAAATGTAAATCAAATGAGTTAGCAGTTGAAGAAATAAAATGAAAAAAATATCAAAGCTTGCCTCTTGTCATTTGTAGGCCTATGATAACAGTTATGGCCCGCAAAATGTGAAGTTGTACAGTGTACACCAAAGACTTGTGAAATTAAGCTTCGCAGACCTAATGTACTTAATATTTTTTTACCTTCTTTAATAAAGTCTTGTTAAACAAAGGGCTAGCAAGTGGCGACTGATTTGCGACCACTCTTATTGCTCTTATAGAATTCCCTCCATGGTCTGTGAGAAGGTTATTTCTACTGGGCAGCTGAACCTTCCTCATGGCTTGCTTCTCAGCCCAGTAGCCTAAATTGCTCCTGATTTATTAGTTGGCCTTCTTTGGTGGTTTTACTGTTTATTTCGGGTACTTTTTGCAGTGATTACGAATACTCTTATTGTAGTTAATAAAAAGGGAGAAAACGTAGGAAAGCATAAATTCATGACACTCTTGTTTACCAAATTGCAACTGACACAGATCGAAAGTGGGAGAGCCAAAGCCCCGTTGGGATTACCCAACTGCTTATCAGAAAGCTGCACTGAGTGATTGCAAACCAAATCTTGGGAGAAAATAATTTCATTAGAATGCCAATCATGATTCCGAGACAAGAATAAATTACTTAATTTTAAGCATTTCCATTCACATAAAGCAATTTAGTAAATCAATTAAATATGTAGTGTTTCGTGTGTGAATTCTGTTGCTAGCGGAAGTTGACCAGTCAATGTCTATTAAATCAAAATTTTTAATAACATAATTGTTCAAGTCTATGCATATAAGTTCCAATGGTTCGGCTTTAATGGATCGAAATCCGACGGAAGGAATGAAAAGAAGTAATTCAAATATCATGGCAACAATTGAAAGGCAGAGACTCACTTCTTTTTACCTACCGCGGTAATACCCAGCAACCAGGGCGTGCAATTTTCCAGTTGGGAGTTTTTCTCTACGGATATTTTCCTTAGGGATTTTTTCCAAAAGGGATATTTTCCAAAGGGATTTTTGGAAGAAGGAATTTTTCTTTAGGGACTTTTACCTACATTCGACTTAACTGTATTTGAAACGACGCTAGAAAACAAGGTAACAAAATATCACTGTATGGATTGTAGCGTTTACCATGTCAAGAATCAAAGCCGTTACCTGAGATATGTTACGACAGATATGTTACAATCTTTATGCTGAAGCTTGTAGATGGACATATTATATCTCAAAACGTAACTCAGGAAGGACTACAACGTATCGTATGATAGCCCCTACGATACAAGTCGATGAATGTGTTGTCAAATGTTACGTAGTTTTTTTTGTTGGACTAAAAGCGATAATTGTAATCCATCACTGCAAACTATTAATGGGTGATTATATTAAGTTGCCTCAGAATTCAGTCACGAGGAGTCTGTAGTCATTTGTACTGACTTGAGCATGGAAATCAAGAGGGAAGTCTAAAATAAATATATCATTCCATCAATGATATGTAAACGAGAGAGAACAAGAAAACAAAATGAATGTCACACAAAGAAAGATGGAGCAGATTATGAATGGTGTTTATCTTTGAGACTAATAGGTTAAACACCTGGAACACAAAAAAACCTTGAAGTTAGAGACATAATTGATGCCCTCGAAGGTTCAAGCATTTCTGAGCTGGCCAATCTGTCATAGTTCAAGACTACAGATGTACCCTCAGAGTCACAGAATATACTCCACATGAACATGTTAGGCTGCGCCATAAGACAAGGGCCAGATGGACAGAAGACCCCTTCAACCGAGTTGGCAAACACAGGGGAGAACAGCAAAAACCTTTGGTCAATTAGAGGAATCCAGGAGAGCTCTTCATCGAGAATGCAATAAAATTAAATTAGAGTATATATTGACGTTTTAAAAATGGAGTTTTGAGGTTAATAAACCCGTATGAATTTTGAACGTTTTGTACTTGGTTTTGCAAGATGCAAAAATTTTCACACTATTTACAGCTAATTTATGTGTTAGTATCAAAAGGATAATGTAAGTCAAATAGTTAACTTTGCATTCTTTATATGATTTAATGTCATCGTAAAGTCTTCAATAGAAACCGTCAATAAAGTGAACAGAGATAAAAAGCTTCCTTACATATTTTTCTTGTTAATATAGAGCACAGGCGCATCACACAAAACTTTAGAATCACTGTATCATACCCAGTGTGTACTCCTTTAAATACTGTATGAAATTAGTTACTTAGATAAAACATTAAAGTTGTGGTGAGTGAGATGCAAGATGAACTGTATTTGGCATTTTTGAAGACACAGTGGCCGTAACACTACACATTTCTTGCCATCTTGCAGATGTGTAAATTTGAAGAAGTAGAGAGAGAAGAATCCGTAAACCTGCGACAGAACTTTACTTTTTAACAAACAATAGAGATTTTAAAACCATTTGTCGGACAAAAACATTGTCTTTCGTTCAAAACAAACTTTTAGCATTAAACATGGGCAACTATACAGTACCATAAATGAGCTCCCTGAAATATCATTGCAAAAGCATGAAAAAGTAAAAACGTGATTTCCACTTAATTTAGTTGAATTATCTCTCTCAAATATACTTAAGATTTTAATACCAAGATATATAATTTAATGTTTTTTTCTTAGAAAAAGCAGTACAACATCACATTCTTACCACAACAACATGACCAAGCTGATAATTAACACAGGTGAAGTCAAAATGTTGTAAACATCCTCAAAGTTGTATGGAAGTGTTGAAACTGCTATCGAAAATACGTCATACATTCTGTGGAACTGGCTGAAAGGAAAAGAAAATTAAATTTTGTAATGGAAGCTAAACCCTACCAAAGATTAATATTACGAGAATTTTTACGAGTATTTTTACACATAAAATCAACTGTGCCATGAGTTTAAACATAACTGAATATTTCTGACACGTTCCACCTGGACAATTCCATCACAAGGAGGAAGATTTTAAGAGACAAGGAGGCAGCAGTTCTACGAAATGTGTTAAACTAGCATTAATGTCTATAGATTGTTATATGTGTGGTAGTTGTTTAAGGGATTCTGTGTGTAGAGTTGGGCTGATAAGGAACCACTTCAAAATATAAAGAGACATGTAAAAATAAAATCGTAAAACAGAAATACCCTTGGACTGTTTTGACAATTTATGCTCTGTTTCATGAGCAATCCATACTCCTATACTTCCTATACTCTTTCTGTTATTTAGTTACTTGTGTAAATACTTTTTTATTTATTTACTTTCTTTTTTATCTTATTAATTGATATTGTAAATTTGTCTCAAGAATTTCTTCGCTCTCTTCTTCAAGCAATCAAGCAACCCTAAAGAAGCAGTATTATCAATGTACCTGAAAGGTCCATGATGAGCCGATGGTGTCACTCTACAAGGAAAAAAGCAAGATCATGTCCTTTTGAATCGTTTCAAAGTTGCTATCAAACACACTTTATGTCGAAGAAGCAATTGCTGCTTGTTCCAAACCCACTCCTTTTAAATTTTTAATGCTAATGGTTTAACTAAGGTATGCGTTACTACTACCTATATTTGATATAGAGTCATCTACAATAAGTATGTCAAACGACAGGAGTAGCACATAAAACCCCAAACAGATTATTTTTCGAAACATCGTGGCCTCTGAGACCTTGTGCTCAATGTACCAGACAACGCAATTTATTGAATGGATAGCCAAAAAAAGCATGAAATTTAAATATTTAGCTCTATATTTTTGTCTGGTATTCTACAATTAGGGGCGATGTTCAACATCTGGCCAATATACTCTATCAATATTTGGTCTAACTGTATCCACCTCTCTGAGGTTTCTTATTAGATGGAAAATTGAAGGACAGTGGAATCTCGGACTAGTAGAATACTAACATCTGTTGTAGGCGCCAGCAATAATTCTGTAGGGGATCGTTTTGGGGGGTTTGTTAACTATTTGGCATTTCTGTTCTTTAATGCAATATAAATTTTGGCATATTGCAGTTGGTTCGGCAGTGGTTTTTGCGGTTTGTGTTTATGTTTATGTAACTGGTTAGCGGTAGTACCAATAAAGTGAAGGTGCTATTAAAAGTATGTAACGCGTAAATCGGATCCGATTGTGTTTGAAATCCCATCTTCCTTAAGTGTATAATCTTGGACATATAAAACGTTGCTATTGGCATTGCAGCGTAAGTAACACAAAGCCAACAATTTTCTTCTATTTTCAAATTTGTCTTGGTTCACTCCCTGCTACAAACTCCAGTTAAATCCCGTCATTGTAGCTAAGCAATCTAACAACGTAATAGCTAAGATGTCACAAACCGTCTTTCTCGCCTAGCTAACAGTAGAGTCAGCAGATAATCTGAAAGCGGGTTACTGTGAACAAGGAGTAAACTATAACAACATCCTCAACAGGTGACAATTTAGCAAGATCCATTCTACTTCTGGTAAATTGTTTCTTGTCTAAAGTACAATTCTTTGTTTACAGAAATCTTTGCTACAATGACAGGATTTAACTGGAGTTTGTAACAGTAGGTAAACCAAAGAATGGTATAGGTCTCGGCTTTCATTTACAATTTGATATTATATTATCTGAATGGAATTTTGTTAAAAGTATTTTCAAAACGGGAATGAATGTTACTAAACGGACTTCGACAGTCATTTTTCAACAAGCAGATCACACCTTAAACCAGACTCGAATCAAAAGGGTTTAATTAATTGTAACCCCTAGTCAACATCCATGGTGTTTTCAATGCGTTTTCCTGAGTTAAAACTGATGTAAGGCAATGAAATTTTAACATTCATTGCAAAATTGTAAAACAGTTCTCTTGTATCTGGATATTAAAATTGTTCACAGTGGCAATTGTATTTCACAATGTATTTAGTCTAACATCTCTATGTCACGACAATGAGCTCAACACTAATGATACCGATTGTAGATGTAAGACGTGGCATCAGATATTTTTCGTGGGACAAAAACATTCCCTTCATCTTCAATTTAGATTCACGGGAATTAGAAGTTAGTTTTAAGCAATGAGCGACGGTTTTGGAATTTATCAGATGTTGTCGACGGCTTCGAGGCATGATTTTCTGTATGAATGAAACAAGATATATGATTTTTTTCAAGGTTGGTGGGGGGGGGGGCTTCTCTAGGGCGCTTGCCATGTTTGCCTCCCATGTAAAATCCAAATTAATCCCAATATTAGCATGTTGATTTACTATCACCTCCTATTTGTCAGCTTCTTTTATAATACTAAGAAAGATAAAAGGATTTGCGTCGACTCAGAAAAATATGTCCAAAACATTACTTTAGAAATTACAATCATGTCTCGTTTTGGCTCGAGTCCCTGTCTTGATGTATTTTTGCTTCTCTAGTGTTTCTTCAAAATATCATTTTGAATACTTAATGTGTTATTAATCCTAATTATTTACTTACTGTGTCACGGCATGCAGCACAGCAACAAGAGACAGTCCATAGGACACCAGTAAAAGAAGCATGAAGAAGTAATTTGATTTAGCCGCACGATAGGGTCGCTCTGGTGGTTGAAAATTGATAACCAAGCTCAACTGAAAAGTAAAAGCATCTTAAATGAATCAATAACTAAAACATAATTAATGATACGACAACATAGTTTAACAAATTGATGTAACAAATTTAACGTATGATAGGTTTTACGGTTGAATATTATAGGTTTGATGTTATTAGTTATCTACTATGATATTACTATGATATTGCTTTTTTTTGCTAAATTCTGTGTGATACAGGTAAAACACGTTTTTCCTGTATAACATTTTCTGCAAATGAATGTTGTTTTTACTAAGAGTGCTGTTCAAGGAAAGTCTTTAAAAATTTAATGTTTCTTTTACAATAAATAGATCTAGTTAAAACTGTAAATACTTTTTTACTTTTACCATTGCTGTAGCTCTATTTCCCTAACGCTTTTGTTTCTGTTTCTCTCCTGACGGTATTTTTCGTATTTACAGCTGTTTCTTTCTTCTTGTAATATTATAGTTGCGCGCATTATATATTATCGTGACGGCTGAAGTAATATTGGTCATTAGCGAAGAGAACAAGGAAAAGATTGAAACAAGGAATAAAGGGGAAATGAAACTCCAATGCTATCTATTAAAAATTCAAAGTCTTCCCAGAAGGTAACATAGAAAATAGAGCAGCTTTCGATATCCCTTATCCCCCTACTTTGGCTTTGGTGGCGCCTCTTCTATATTAGTACTGCTAGATATTTAATAGCCTCACAGATTTTCTTTGTTCTGGAGAGGAACGAGTGTGCAAGCCAGAGTCTGATCTGCCCTATCGATATCATACATCTCCCTATTTGTTAAGTTACTTCAATACAGATAATTTCGTGACAGGTTGTTTCACAATTTTCATTTTTCTGGAATCAAAATTTAGAACATTAAAATGTCCTTCAGCCGTTGTTATGTTTTGTCTAAATTTAACATTTCCTGTCCATCAATTGTCCAACTATCTGTTCTTTGACAAGAGCTTTAAATTCAAAGTAACATTAACTTGTTCTGAACATAACTACACCGTTGTTCTTGCCAAGGTTGCAGTATAAAGAGAGTCAAATGGTATGATAAAAAAGGGTATTTTCCATAATATCTCTATGGATAAATTAAGGTTATTTTACAAGATAATAACATACTGAAAGTAGATAGCAAAGTCCAAGCCAAATTCCAGTAAAGCATGATCAGTCTGTATATCGTTTTCAAAGACTTTGGTGGGGGGCCCATTCAAAAATGTAATGCTTACTTCTCTTAACAAAACCTATTATATACTCCTTCGTGCACATCTAACTTCTTTTAACAACGTAAAAATTCCAAAACTACCAAAATTACGTTTGTTATGGCAATGGTTCTAAGTATTATTGCAAGGTACGAGAACCGAGTATCTCTACGTATGTATGTAAGATATTGTGTAAGTTGAGTTATTAGGACAAGAGGCTTGCGAGCTTACGAGAAGTGTGCAAGTCGTTCATCGTGATGCGAAACAGTGTATTCAATGAGATGTTAACAAAGTGTAGCAGTAATCAGCTTATAACAAAAGGCATTGGCATTGACATTCATTTTTGTATGGTTTTTTGTAATTTTAACTACTTTTTAAGTCTTACATGACCACCAGAATCTTCATATTGAAAATAACCAACTGCATATTATGTACATAGCAAATAATTAAAGAAAGTGAATCTTTATCAACAAAGAGACAAAGATCGCAGTGTTAAAAGGATCTGCCTCTTCATCAAATGGATTCCAAAATAAAGAGCAATTGATGCAACTGTTGTCTGTCAGTGCGTAAGAATAGACTTACCTTTTTGACATAAAAAGTTATAATAACAACAATGAGACCCATAACAGGTAGAAGTGGACTAAATGCTGCACCTATCCTGGATAAAAAGGAGGGCAAAAGAATGTTATTTATCAGAAAGGTGAACAGAGGTAATTCATGGAATTTCGTTTGATAGTGTAAGTGTAAGGTACTATGCTGTAAATGTAGATCAATATTTAGAAACGTGAAGACGTCAACGCTAATAGATATATATACATATAAACCAGTAGCGGATGGTGGGCATTTATCGTGGGTGTGCTGTCCATATCTGGGTATGCAAAAATATGTTATTTAGTCTCTCCTTGTATAAAATTACAACACCCTACACACTCCTACTTAACGTCCTGAGTAACAAGAGCTATTTGGAGGAGGAGGGAGGGGCAAATAATTAGTTGATGAAGTTTTAGCGCTTCAATTACCTAGTAATGATTGTTATTGTGGATAGCGTATGATAATGTAAGAGAGCATTGATATTTTAAAGATTTATTTACAATAACCGGCATCATCTAGGCATGAACTAATAATGAAAATTAAAGAGAAAAAGAATTTAGGAATCCAAAGTTTATCAGACGGGACATGCCCCCCTGAGCCTCCCCTTGTTCCCTCCTTAGCTAAGGACTTGCATTTATTGTCATTTGCATCTGATGTCATTTCCATATACCATAATAGTTCCTGTATACCTTTTTGTAAGAGAGTACTGGAATTGTATAAGAATAATGACAATAAATTGAACTTTAAAAATTGTTGTTCTTATTTCAGCTTAAGTTCTGGTTGTTCAAATAACCGCAAAACACCCTTGCTTGGCGAGCCATAACTAATGACCAAGGGCTAACAAGAGGCTTCTCTTCCTTTCTTCACATTTCTAAGACCTTTCTCAGTATTCTTGCAGTTCACAGCAAGGCAGTTTTTTGCATTTCTGCAATATTACGTTGAATGTCAAGCTTTTGAATTCACTTTTCCAATCCTTTTCTCACACTCCCAAGAGCCCCTCATTTTCCATATTCTTCTTATTTCTCTTTTCAGCTCTTGGTATTATTCCACCTTTTCCTTTTCTTTTTCCTCTAGTTGTACATCAGCAGGTACCGCAATGTCTACAATAACACACGTCCTCTCTTTCTTATCAATTACCACAATATCAGGCCTCCGGGCCTATATCATATTATAATCATATTTGTCAGTGTCGGAATGACTCGTACGGACATTTATGTAGTTGTGAGTCCAAATACGCCGAGCCTAGAAGTCTCACAAGATCCTAAATACTCCACCTTTAACACTCGACAACGATGCTTCCTTTTAAAGGCAGAATAATGGCTTCTCATATGTTAATTTCATGCACGTGCTTAATGTTGATTTCATGCACGTGCTTAATGTTGATTAAACCGATATCTTTAACCGGTAGTTATACCATCATCTTCAGATTTGTTTCAACTTGCATTGTACTTGTTTGACTTGTTTGGATACAATCCCGATCATTTTGTTTTACAGTAGGAAAACTTATTCCACCGGTAATTGCAAAATTAAAATATGCTTTGTTTTAAAATATTTTGTAAACAATATCTTTAGGGTTCCTAGACCTCATAAGGATATAGTTAAGGCTTTTATACATAACAGCTATGGATTTGTTATTGAAATTGCTAAAGCGACAGGAGATATTCTTTCTGCTTTCCTAAATTAGAACCTGTAGCGCTTTATTTATAGCTTATCTCACCAAGATTAGCTTTCACAGTTGCATATTTTGTTCAAGCTTAATACAAGCACCTGTTTAAGGAGTGCAATAGCAAGGAAACGTCGCCTACGCAACGGCAGTGATCCATTCTTAAGCAAATCTCTGGTTGCTTTATCTTTGAAATAAGGTAGCCATCTTGCTGTATCAACTGCGATAAAATAACATAAACATTAATAAACATTTTACAATTAAAGAACTGAAACTATGCCTTTACATCTGGAAAACAGGTGACAGGTGTTATTTGTTTACAAAACGTAAGATATGACACAAAATGTGTAGATGTTGCAATTTTTGTTTTGTAATACAACGACCAACAATAGCGTTAATCCATTGTCGTATTTGTAATATATGCCGACTGAAACAGTTTGGTAAATAACTAAAAGGGGCCTGACCTGAGAATAATTTTTAAGTCATCCGTATTATCTTTAAAAAGAAATGTATACTTGTCTGCAAGGACAGCGTCATACCTTTCTCATGTAAGAGACCTTGGAACTCATGTAATGAAATCTCAGAGACAGAAGGATTAACTGGAGGCCGGTTCGTCAAAGTTCAAATGCTGTAGCAGTCTAGTTTGTAATTAGTTAGTTTGTAATAAGTTTAGTTAAGATATGGCATTGAAAAGAACACTAGAGAAATAAAAAGTATGTCACCACCGAGGATAGAACTCATGACCCACTCTTTCGCGGCGTGCGCTCTGCCTATTGAGATAGGTGACCTCCTATGTTAACATATTCTATTTCTTTAGTCGCAACATCACGGTTCGATCCCTGGTGGTGACATACTTTTTATTTCTATTTCTCTAGTGTCCTTTTGAAAACTAACATCTCAAATCCTTTCTCCTCGATGATATGTCATTGATATGAATTTAAAATGTTAATGCTGTACTTTGGTCCACCGATTTACGGGAAGGCCCAATAGTCTAAAGATAGCTATACTCTCAAAATGCTAATAGATAGATAATGGGTTAACGCTCACTTGAAAGCCTGGAGATTTCGTTAACTAAAACGTGTCATTGTCTTTACATTTTACTCGAAAGAGCCAAATAGTCTGAAAATAGCTGTACTCTGATACTCTAATGCTCTGATACTCTGATACTCTGATACTCTGATACTCTGATACTCTGATACTCTGATACTCTGATACTCTGACACTCTG
>JAAAKM020006971.1:93128992-93164748 GCA_010016025.2 Alatinidae sp. Z8VKAUB7J3
TTGTTGGTGATGGCTGTGGCTGCGGTTTACACATACCAACTATAGAATAATGGTGTGACTGCAGAAAAATTATATTCTATATTCAACCCAACAAACCTTCAATAGGAATGCAGATACATTTACCAAGTAGAAACACGTATAGTCATCAGAGAGGAGCTAGCCTGTCTGGTTTGACTAATGGAAGTACAAAGTGTGAGGCTGGTGACGATAATAACGGTGGTGATAACGATGGTTGTGATGGCACTAACCATGATGACCGTAATTGTAATACAGTGATGGTAGTGGCAATGATACTGGAGGTATTAATAGTGGTGGTAATGAAAGTCGTGGTAATGATAGTGGTGGTAATGATAGTGGTGGTAATGATAGTGGTGGTAATGATAATGGTGGTAATGATAGTAGTGATAATGAAAGTGGTTGTAATGGTAGCGGTGGCAGTAAAAACGGTGGTAATTATAGTGGTGGTAATGATAGTGATAGTAATGATAGTGGTGGTAGTCCTGGTGACGATGGTACTGCTGATGGTGATTACAAAAGTAATTACACCGATGATGTTGTTGTTGTTGACAATAATGATGATCATGATCATGATGATCATGATGATGATGATCATGATGATGATGATCATGATCATGATCACGACGACGATAATATGGTGATAGTAGTATGATGAGGAAGAGGTTGACGATGACCATCATGTTGGTATTGACTATGATGATGATTGTGATTACACTGATGGTAATGACCATAGTGAAGGTGACGATGGGGGTGGTAGTGATTATGATAGCTTAAATTATTTTACTCGGCTAATCTACTATTGGCACTACAGAAAAGGTTGCCGTTCGTTTAGACGTACTCTAATAACTACGAAAAATAGAAAAATACTTACACGCCTTCCCTCTTACAGCACATCAGGTACGTCAAGCAAACAATAAACAATATGCCAAGAAGTATGGGAACAAATATAATCATCAAATCTGTTGACAGATCTCTACCGCGTGGCTTGTATCGCACAGTATTAAAATTCTGGTTTATGAAACCTTGAGCACCTGCCCCTGTTCCAGAGGCAGACGTGGCGTCTGGTGCTGCGGTTAGAGTAATCTACGAAAACAAGAAAAATCTTATATGAGTAATTAGTAATGGCTACAAAGAGACGGACGACTAGATGGGTCAATTGATTATGGGCTTTGGCTATAAAGTTTCGTCTTTCGCTAAAACTTAATTGCCTGAGGTGACCTGACCATTTTCTTGACATAAATCTTCAGCGCGTCAGTGTACAGGTGATTTTAAAAACGAAGGAATATAATAAGTCTTTGCAACTGATCAAAATGGTTTGAGAGCAACCTCATCTGATACAATGAAAATTTATGAAAGTCCACATGTTATATTCCTCTAAGCAATAACTTCGTTCTGCGAAAAATGTACTAATCATAAAGGCCACAACGTTAAATTGCGGTGACGCAGACAATACTAAAAAAGTCACCTTACAGCCGTCTTACAATGACATCCATGCCGTTGTATCTTGCGTCTAATAACATGTTCAAACCAAATGAGGTGCTTTTGTCATGAAAGAGAATTTGTGTAAGTTAACAACGTGATTTCCTCTTCATCCTATTACTAACCTTTGTCCTCTTATGTCCTCTTACTAACAACCAATGAACGGCTAACAAGTCTAGCCACTCCTTGATTCCTCTAAACCAATGATATTCTTGTATTTTACTATTTGCTTTGTGATTGGTCAATTTTATATATATGTATAAAAGTAACATTGTAAATGAGGATAGTGACTGAGGGACTGTGAAAGAAGCCACAGTTCCTCCCAATAGATAGTAAAGACTAAAGATGCTGTTTCACGAATGAAGAGTTGCTCTACCAAGCGCTGGCAGCGACACCCTCGTTACACTTTCACATAACAAGAAACTATTAGAGATGTTGCACACTCAACTACTTTCGCGGCATCGTTGGTAAACCTTCAGACGATTCAAACATTTAAAATAGCTTTTCTCATTCCTATTTTGTGACCCATTTCCTCGAGCACTGATGACTGCCGATAATTTAATACTGGCTCTTTGCATGAATTTTTGCAATTCGTAACCGTCGAAGAGAGCGCGTTTTAATATTAAATGAAAGACGCTGCGGCGATGCTCTTACACAGAAAATAGAAGCGAAAACAAAGAATTGTTTAGGTAAGCACAATCTATCCAAGCAGGCAATGATTTTGAATTAAACAAATGTTTGATAAAAATAAAGCTGTAAAAATGAAATCTTATTTTAAGTAAGATTTTATGGGTCCCGAAGTGATGTGCAGGCTATGCTCCCTCCATTTGCTTTTTATTACAATTACTGTTTCAATATTTGCATACAAACTTAAACTGAAGTCAACCACATGCTAAAGACGCGAGTGTGACGCAGGAATTGTCAGCGATCGAAGGATTTCCTTTCGGAGAAAGTCTCCAGAAAAACTAAACGCTACCTAACGAAATATCACATTCTAGACTACTCCGTGTGCAAGTAACAACTGTTTAAATCTGCAAAAAGTCTTGAGGAAACACTTCAAAATTTGTTCAGTTCAGGAAATGGGTTCAGATAAAAAGGTATCTTTAGATAAGAACGATAAAAAATTTGAGACACCGTGCCTCAAAGTTTGTTAAAGATAATTACCGTTTAAAGGAAAAATGCAGTAAATGCAAACTAATATTGAAATCGAAGCATTAATTGACACATAGAACAGCCGTATTCGACCTCAATCGTCGATATCAATATCTCAGGTCTAAATTAATTGAAGACTTACCAGAGTGACTTTACACCAATCCACGATAAATTCTGGTGGGAAATTATCATAAATAGCTTTGCTATTCGGATTCGGTGTTCCACTACAATATTTTGCACTTTTCAGATTGGCTGGTAGAGGTGAACTTGAGCTAATGGTTACATAGACCCTGTAGAAAATAAAATGAGAGGTATAAATCTTGTTATATTCGATTCATGGAGATTTAGATCCAATGAGGAGACATGAGTGATAGGGTTCAAAACAGCACTATCAGCATTTAAATTGGGAATAAGTAGCTAAAGGTATGATTTGGAACTGAGACGAAACCAAAGTATCCTCAAGAGAACTAACTAGGCTTCGTCCAATTATTCTAATCATAACATATGTCATTAGCTACACGTCTTAAAACGAACACGTTTAGAAAAATGGTTATAAATGGGAATGGTTAGCATAAAGTGTGTGACACGCTTTTGGATGCAACAAAACTACCAGCGATTCGTAGCTTATAGTTTCAAATGTCAACGTCTAGTTTTTAAAAGTGTTTGATGATGTGTAGTCCTGCTGACTTCCTTAACTGAACTCATGCCTTTGTTTTGATAAAGCTTTAAAAATTAGATAACAAACATCATAAACAAGAAACGATTAGAAAAAAATGAATGAATACAGAAAAGTAACTCAGAACCTGGCGGTGTTGCAGACAAGGAAAAAAGTCAATCTTATAACAACCATAATGGGTTCCTCCTGGTTATCTCCATGATTAATCAATCTGGAGCTCAAGCCTTGCACTCACCTGTATGGTTCCTGCTCCTATCGCTTTTGACATATCACAATTAGAACAAAAGCCTGATTGGCTGCTTAAGTTCTTATGTGCCCATGTTCCCTCGCAGGGAGTGGCAGGACCCTCACATCACATGTCAACATAATCATTAGGAGTAAAAAACATAACCCATGTATGATAATCACTGTTGATATTATAATTTCCACAGCACACTCTTTGGCCTATCACTCACAATTATACGACCCCACAAGAATTGAACACGAATTGACCTTCTCATCCCAGATTCCCTCACTCTGAAATACACATGATGGCCCCTTGGATATCAATAATATGAACAGGTATAAACAATAAGGTCTCACATGGGAATATTGTTACATAAATGTATTCTGATGGGTTTTGTACACTGTGCACAATCTGTGACGCTTAAGTACTGCAATAGACATAACAGTCTAATTACACCTACAGCCATGATTGGATGCATTTGCTTTGTATGTGCTATTCAATATTTTTACTGGGGATACAATACTAAAAACATCAATCAAAGTTGTGTTATGTATGTATGATTTCATTGTGATGCTTCACATACTATAATGTCTTCACACTTAATTCTACATTCTTCATTTCCCACAAGAATGAAATATTTCACAGAATTATTCTTATCAAGAAAATTGAGTTAGACTTACATTTCCTTTTGCCCAGGAAGTGGAAATCTTCCTCCTGGCCGGTCTGATACCTTATCAACTTTTGTAACTTGGTCAAAATTTGGCCAGACCTTCTTCGCCTTGTCCAGGAACTTAGAACCTTGGTCATTTACCAGAAAATCCACCAAATCAAAATTGTTAATTTTAAAGTCCATTTGGTACTTGACTTGCTCTGATAAAACAACAAGAGTAATTTATTATAAACAACTCAAAGGCACCCAATAAAACTACATTCAAAACTGTAGATTATTGTTTATTCTATAAGTAGTTAATGATGTAATGGAGCCACAATGTACAACTTAACTGGCGAAGAACAAGAGGGTAAGTGTACTTTTAAGACTGTGATCCACTGAAAATTTGCTTCCAGTATTCTATTTGAGGAAAGATGTCCACAATAAATGCTAAAACTACTGATTTGGGATAAAAAAGACAAACAACCTTTGATATATATATAGGATAAGGGAGTACACCATGGCAAACATTGCATCCATACACAAAATAATAGATGCCCTATTCAACAAGTAACACTTTATAGAATGTATATGAAAGTTTTGTACACTATGCTTTGCTGGCATACAAGATCATCACAGTCAACAGTTTAATAATCATCATCATGGTTATCATGGTTATCAGCATCACTGCCCTCATTAATATCATTATCATCATCATCATCATTATCATTATCGTCGCCACCATCACCACCATCGTCATCATCATCATCAACATCATCATCATCATAATCATCATCTTCATAGTCATTGCCATCGGCATCATCATCCCCTCAGTTCACACCATCATGATAATGAACATCAATATCACCACCATAATCCATGTTATCACAGTCCTTTCAATAATCACAATCATCTTAATCATTATTGTTATCATCATAGCCTCAATATAATCAACAGCATTAACATCACGATCAGCAACACCACCTCTAATTTCATTACAGTTGATCATTGTTGATATGATAATCTACAACAGCAGCATCTTCATCACAATTATCAACTAAAATGTATATAATGATCAAAGTCATCATGACATGGATCTATCAGTAGAAGCAACAACATCATCACCATTATAGTTACTGTTGTTACAAATCATTATCATCACCATCATCAATATTCACAATAATGATGATGATAATGATGATGATAATTATGATGATAATGATGATGATGATGATGATGATGATGATGATGATGATTTGTAACAACAGTAACTATAATGGTGATGATGTTGTTGCTTCTCCTGATAGATCCATGTCATGACGACTTTGATCATTATGATGATTACAATTAACATAATCATTATCAACTTCAACTGCCTCACATGGTTGCATAAAGAACAGTCAATTTGTTGAATGTTCAGCGATTTTCCTGCATTACAGACCAGAACAAACGTCTTCGTCAGGGTCTGCGAGTCTGGTAGCGAAAAGTTGTCCAGGCTTTCACAGGATTCTTATGAAAAATGTGCGCAGGTTACATGAATCAAGAGTCACAATACTTGCACGCGATCTAGTTTACAAGTCTTTCCCAGTTAATCTCACTGTGTATGGCCTTCAAGTAAAACAATCGCAGTTATCGAGTATGTCGTGCCTTAAGGTGACAATGCAGGAGTATGGCTCTATCGTAATAATTTCTGTTTGGTGGTTCTACTTTTAAGGCTTTACATCTATAAAAAGACTTACCACGATCTGTTTGCCAGCAAGCAGATGACAGGGGCTGCGTCATCTATTCCATAATGCGGGGCTGAGATATTATCTAAGGTTCGGGCGTTATTATTCTACTCGCTAATCAAAAGCAAAACAAATTTGCATTTTCTAACATAATGCTTTAAGAGAGACTCTCGTTTTCTATTTCTCGTCCAAGTCTTGCCTTTGTTCTCTTTTCCAGAAAAAACATTCTTTGGCAAACTAGGGGAAGGGCTTTAGCCCCCTTTCAACCCCCAACTGGCGCTGCAACTGGATCATCTTTTTAGTATATGCAATGCAGCTAGGTTACTAACGAAGGAAGCCAAGACGCAGTTCGTTATTTGCATGCAATACAACATAAAGACAGTGAAAACTCGGATTTTGAAAAGGCTCTCTAGGACACTGAAGAGGTACTAACAGAGAAGGGTATGCTGTAGTTTCTTTGATATGTAAATTGCGATAACGTTATATACTGGACGCTTGTGTAGGTTTTGAAGTCTTAAGAATAACCTACAACTAATGACCACTTCAGGCATGGCAAATTGATTAAAATACACAAATCTTAGTTACGAGGAATAAAGGCAATTCTTGCAAAAACATCGTTTCAGACCTGATACGAAAGAAACTTACAACGCCTGCATTTGCTGCTATTCGCATTCATTTAACTGACTTGGTAATCACTTGTGCGCACGCTTTAATGTTTGTCTTGTCGACTTCCTCACCGTTTTACTATATGCTCAAAGAAGGAGAAACTACCTATACCCTCGCTAAGTGAAAGCCATCCCTTTCTCTTACTCGTATTTTTTTTGCCTGTCAAGTAGTAATTAACAGAGTAATGGTAAACCTTGTTAAAATTTTGAATTACACAATTATAGGTAGACATTTGTTTTATTATGAGCTTATGATGTTCCTCAAAACGCTTTCAAATTTATATGAAAATGTGATTGATTCATCTTAATTAACTAAGTACACAATGTAGAATTGCAGTAAAGAACTGAGAAGCCATAATTTCTTAGAGGAGAAATAAGAATTGTCACAGTCAAGGAAGTGGCGATTCCGGGAGTATGACTAATAAGCTTCCATGTGACCAATAGTGGATAACTAATTCCCCAAGAAAAGAAATAACTACTTTCCAAGGTAAGAATATTGAGTATGACTATGTGAGCCTGTTTGTACGTCTATCATGAAGAGTACGTTTATGTTTTTATGCGAATTAAGCGAGATGTGCAGCAATTGCTCCTTGGGGGAACCATCAAAAACAAACGAAACTTTCAAGTGTATATGAATACCGCGCAAGCTGTTAAGTACAATACATGTTTAACTCATACCTGTTCTGACCGATGTAAAAGGAAGCGAAAATTGCCCAACGAAGTCATCAGATCCGTACTGATCTGCGTCGAAAACCGAAAACCGAAATATTGCTAATTCGGGCATTGCGAGTTGAAAGAAGAACGTTTCATTCCAGACTGGATTAAAACCTAAAATATACAATGAAGAGAAATATATTTTACATTAAAATAACTAATATGAAATTGACCTTTAACAACGATGCTACAACCATTAACAATGCCCTAAAAATAATGCCAGGCTGTAGTGCAGGACCGTAACCACCTCGAGGAAATAAATAATCGTGAATGCGAAGACGAAAGTTGTTGAGTTACTTCAAAAAGAGATCTGCCGATACATAGATATGCATTTACATTGGAAGGGGGAAACGGCAAAGCCACGGAGAATAGTTAGTTGAAGTTGATCGGTCTATAGAATAGGTCCATTTAATTCAAGTGTTTGCAGTGTAGGGTCGAAAACAAAACTTGAAACGTAGTGTGATACATTCCAAGGAGGGTATGCTGCCGTGAAAATAACAAATCTAATTAAGGCGAGCAAATAAGTAAATAAATGAATAAATAATAAATTTATAATAAATAAGAAATGAAACGGAGTATCATATACCTCGGTCACTACCGCGTTGTTACGTATATAGAAGTTTAGTAGCTACTTTCGTACGAAAATTTGTTGAAACAACAGCAGGGACGTGTCCAACCATTTTAATTGACTGGGGGTCAATAATTGTTCACCGCCGCACCCTGGACGTAAACAATTAAAAATTATAACCATGCTTATTGCTAATTTTGTTAATGGCATAAGGATGCCTTGTGATAATTTAAAGGAGTGAAGTACGCAAAAAAATTGTTTCCCTGTTAGCATAGCTATATGTGAAATAAAGAGCTAATATAACTGTAACATCAGAACACATATGTGTGTATGTATGGAGCTACCAAAAATACGTATACACTGTTTGACAAGATAGTAAAAACAAACTTTAGCATTTCATCCCCCTTTTCAAGCACACCTTGGTATCAAGTCTTGAGTTACGAAATACCTGTTTCATAGCGGCATTTGCGAAGAAAGTGGAACGTAGTTACGTACCGTTATTTGATATCGTTTTTGTGGTGTAAGGCTTCTCAGGTCTGTCTTGAGGAACACCGTATATTTCAAGACAAACGTAGGGATCGATTACCTGTAAAGACATAAAAGAGTGATATCAGATAGATGCTGCGACTAGGAATCTATGATGATAAAATTAAGTTTGTGACTCTAAACATATAGAAATAAATCATAACGTAGAACGATGCTTACGGCTTGTTTTGATATAACCACACAAAATCGATAGAACTTGTAATTGATGGAATCTAAATCATGCCTCCTTAACCCCTCCCCCCCCCCCAAAAAAAAGTAATAGAGAAAAACCTCAAACTTCTGCGAACACTTACGGTCTCCTGGTTCTCCCAAGGCTATATAATCTTCCCAACACTGACAAAAATGGCATCAACTAGGGTCTTCATCACGTATGATACATGGCATTCATTAACTACTACCTGTCCCAAATTTCTCTTAAACATGACACGAGACAAAAAGGGCCGTAGTCACCGGCAACAATAGGGGGAGGAGTCTTGAGACATTGATAGCATTAAGGGACATCAAATTCGAACACCTTATAATTTCCTTTATTTTTATGACCACAGTAATTTTGCTACGACTTTTGACAAAAGAGCATTGCCCCCTAGACCTACCTTGGCCACGTGTCTACATGACTATCAATACGTCGTCACAACGACTTGTCTTAGGGACTCGAGCTATTCTAATTGTGTGTTGCTTCTCCCTTCGCATAAAAAACATTGTACCATCACTACCGCGTGACATGAATCGGTACGTAGTCTACTAAATAGTGACTAAAAAGCCGATAGGGTTAGGATTTTCTACAATCCACAATTATGTGGTAGAGAAACGTTTCATACCATAGCGTGCCATATTTTAACAAATGGTATACCTATGGCGGTTTTGAGGTCATAGCATCCTTACTAGACCTACACACCGTACGGTTTTGTAAATAAAGTAGCCATTATACTATGAGAGCGGCTCGTGAGATACCGATAGATAGGTGGGCTTCATTAGGTAGATCTCTTTAGCAAGCGCTAATCGAAGAAGGGTCGAACGATTCTACATTCGGCTTAAGCGTAGGCAATATGGTTATTTATAATATATAATACGTGTGTTCTTCTTACATCCTTTTTCTTTGAATTCTTTGGCTTGGGAAACTGCTGTCCACTGATAACCTGTCAATGAATATAAAAGCTGGATTACTAATAACCTTATTACAAAAACCTTTTTACGACGTAGGGTGGGATGCTTCGTTTTTCAGGTGAGATCGGTCGAAACACGTATATCTTATACTGGCCAGAAGAAAAAAATAAATGACAAAAATGTCTACAATTTCAGTAAAACAACTACGAGGGAAAAGTGACAAAGAACTGAAATGCATTTGCTTGAAATGGGTTACAAAGAATAACAAGCAAAGATGTTTTTCAATTGTTTACTTGTATTCCCTGACGTCCACATTTTCCCACCAATCATGTTTCACCTATTGTAAATTTGAATCCTTTCAATGTGTATAAATTCTGTTGTAACGATGTATTATGTACTGATGTATTTAGTCTGAAGAGAATCGGCTAAGCTTCACTAAGATTATGAGAGTTAGAATGAGATTAAGAATCTAAGCTTCACTAAGATTATGAGAGTTCTTTTTCGGAGTACTTTACAGAAGAACAGGAGAAAATTGTAGTTAGCTACTCGGCAACATTGTATATTACAAAATCAAGATTTTCAAGTGATGCTAAAATGTAATACTTAAATATAGTTACAAAGAATTTTCAGGTTTCTTATTTTAAAATCGATATTCTGAGTGGAAACTGTAATCTTAACAGATATATTGTTGTTCAAGTGCAAACTCTGATAAATCTTCACGTTGCTTTACTAGTTTAAATAAGCTTTATATTATTTGAAGTACTTTCAGAGAGTGTTCTATGATAGTTTGTATATGAACAAATTGGTATTTCGCAGACCATTGACCTGTTGATCTGAGCTTTTTTGAGGGCGAAGAGTATACAAACTTAATCTTTTTGTTGCATTTTAGGCGATGACGTGTGGGATGAGGAACTCAGACGAAAGCTTTTGTGAAACAATATATTTACCACGTCGGATAACTTACTTTAGCTTTAAGGATAATGAGTTCATCACCTTAATGTTTACTTACATACACAAATTAGATAAGTACTTGCCTTGATCATGACTGACTTTCCTGGGATGCCTTCATATGGTGTCTGTTGATGAGGGTTAAACCGCTGCGACACTTATAAAAAACCAGATAGAAGAACCGTTTCAAAACTTGAGCACCGATTTAAACATTATACATGTTGCGGAAATTTTTAACGTCTTCAGGAAGGATTTTGTAAGTAGATTATATGATGAAACATTTTCCATCGTAAAGTATTAAACTTTGCCTGTAGCGCAATTCACGAGGTCATTCGCCATGATTTAGCTTAATGCCTTCATTGAACAAAAGTGGATTACATGTTCCAAAGTTGAAGAATACAAACAATTCGCATTCTTGTTTGCTGTATAGTTGCTGTTTTCTTTGCCGTTAAATAAAATCCAGAATTGGAGAATGATGAATGACAGAATTGCTGATAGTCAGTTTTAAACATTTTTTCTTTGAGTCTAATGTTCGATGACATATAAGAGTTTTATTTTAAAACAGGAAGAGTACTGAAAATGCTTGATCAAGGTTTGGTTTCTAGTTTTGCAGATTTTTTGCGGAGAAATTTTGTCTATAAAGAACCCATATCGAGCGCACAGTAAAGACTTCGTAAAAGCAAAGTTCAATAAGTTTTGATAGATTTACGGAGATTTGATGAGAAAGAATTCACAGAAAGCGAGTCCATTAACTGAGTTATTCCATCATTAAAAGGGTGGCTTGTTACTTTGATTCTGATAGTCTCTGTCCTAATCAATCTCAAACATTAATTTGTCACGCTCAGGGTATGCTTAGGGCGAAATCACATTGTCTACACGGTTGACATCTTGACTCAAACTTTTCCCGACAAGTCGGCACCTACGAACAATGTTGAAACGATCATATGGGAGTTAATGCTCCCGCATTTAGATACAAAATCTTTGACAGTCTAAAGAAAACTAGACATCTATTTTCATGATCAAATATCATTTCGTGATAATTGATTCTGATCTCTGGTAAATGGTACCCCATGGCAACAATAACATATTCTGTGATATCCGTCCGACCAAGAAAGCTATTGGCACAGTGGTAATCTTCCACATGCTGGATTAATTCGCAGTGCGCCATTGCATTTATCAAGTGCACCCACTAGTAATGAAGATTTATTTTCTTTGAAACGTGTTATCCCATCAGTAAGGGGCGGGCTTTGAGGATCATCATTCTGCATGCAATTTTCTATAATGTATCCTCGGGTGACCATCTTGTTTTTTAAATGCCTAATATAATGCTGGACTTTTTTAAAATCCACATCGCCACTTACCTAAAATGAAGTTACTTATGGCTTCCTTGGAAATAGCATCAGAGGTAGACGCAATGGCTAAGACAAATGGTTTCATTTACACTGGGTTTCTATAAAAGGAGATGATCACCTGATCTCAGCTTTGCCTGCTTGAGCACACAACCTTTATACACAACCTTAATACACAACTTTTCATACTCTCCCTCTTCTCGACTTCATAGAAATTGCTTTTATATGTTGAGATTCTTACTTACACTTTCTGCAAATGATGGCAACCAATTACTTACTGGCCAAATTAAAGGGATAACTTTGTACTAACGGGAGCTCTCTCCGATTAAACGCTGCATCAAAATAATACATAACACCATAATATAGGTCGAACCAGGTTAGTTCAGACGTTAAACGCATGATCTTATGGATGTAAGCAGTTACGATTAAGAGTTCTGTTACTCTCCACGATATCTCGGTCTTTTGCCATAGGGAAATGTTCTTTACTCTATACATGAATCTGAATATTTAACAACTTCTGGTTTGATGTGATAACAAAAAAAAGGCACACTCGGATGCAAAAGGGCAAGCGTCATAATTTAACGTTAAGATATCATTAAGTAAATATTGTTAGAACTTACATCAGGCCTTAGATCAATACTAAATACTCGCAATCCTTTTTAGCATTATCATCAGGCAGGTGAAGTCTCTCTCTATAGATTTTCCCAAGACAAACGCTCTTTAACCATTCAATGCGCATCCCTCTTCATACTACAACGAGCACCCCTTCCTTTCTCATCCTTGAGCAAGCTGTCAGTAATCTTCAATGAACGCCCCGAATAATACTCTGATTTCTTTTGACCAACATTTTTCTAATCTTCTCTGATTAATCAGTTAATCAATCAATCTTTCAATCAGTCAATCAATCAATCAATCAATCAATCAATCAATCAATCAATATCAAGGAGCATGATTGAGGTATACGATTGTGCCGCACGTCTACTATTTCGGAACATGCGCAGGATACTGGCGACTGTCCGCTTTGGAGTGAAATTAAGCCTATAAATCAGGAGCAGAACTGGTACGCCCGCAGTGTTAAGGAAGCTATGCAAATCAGACTTCATCGTAATAACAACTGTAACTGTATGAGCCTTCTCCAGATATTTGTATTTTCACAACTCCTACTTATAGCCCTTTCTCTCGCATGTCTGCTGCCACTTGATCCTTCCATCTGGTGCTTGGTTTTCCTCTCCTTCTATTACCTGGAGTAACCGTGTCCATTACCACTGTCGCCATGTGCTGCTCTTAAATTCTTCGCATATGACCATGCTGTCTTGGCCTTGCTTTAAGTATCTTCTCCGATATTTCAACAACGTTTAAAGATCCTCTGATATATTAATTTCTAGTTCTGTCCAGCCGCATCACGCCTGACATCCATCTTAGGATTTTCTTCTCTGCAACGTCCAGATTTTTTTTCTTCCGTCTTCCTCATCGTCGCCGTCTCCAAGGCGTACGTCAGCTGGTCTGACAACGGCCTTGTAGATCTTTCCTTTCAACTTGACGGGTACTCTTATGTAACACATGACAATAGTTATCGTTCTCCAGTTGTTTCAGCCGCTCTGAATTCTGTAACTGATTTCATCATCTAAAGTCTCAATGACCAACAGAATTATTGTTCGCCGCAAACAAACTTTTCAAATTCTCTCTTCTCGATGATACTTTCTAACTTCCATGGGCTTTCGAAAGATAGACGGGCCAGAGCGCAGTCCTTCGTTGGTTAAGTCACATGGCTTAGAGAGGCTGGTCTGTGATTGCGTTGAGCTGAATGTCGATGTCCACCGGTGGATGATTGGGAGCTAATGTCGGCAACTAGAGAAATAGAGTATGTTAACATCAGAGGGCAGCTGGCTCAGTTGGTAGAGCGCACGCCGCAAATCCCCGATGGTGACATATTTTCTAATTCTCTAGTGTTCTCAAAACTAACATTTCGAATCCTCTCTTCTCGATAAAAAAATTAATAAAAGCGTAAATAAGGAGACGGAAAATGTAATAAAACTGGAAAAAAGAAAAGCCTCCTTTCTGTGCTACAACATTTTCATTCCTTCCTTTTTGATTTTAATATTTTTTCCTAAGATTTGACGTACAGAAAACATCTGATCTTATTACATTTTATGATTTTAAACGTTACATTAAGTAACGCATTTATTGTTACCACAACCATCGTCTAAAGTGAAGCTAAAATAATTAAAAATATTACTCAAGGCAGTATTCTATCTTTTACCTCAAATTTACTTGATAACTCGATGATATGTTTTCGTAAGAGTTGACCAAACACTACTTATGGAATTAAATTCCTTCCTCCTTCTAACATTCTACTTTAATCTTTTATGGTGAAAACAACACCGATAAACTAGGGGTTAGACGCCAGGAAGGATAGTAAAATTTTCACAACGTTTCATCTTTTTTAAGTCTTTGTCAGGTCTTTGTACAATGGAGGTTACAACTGAGGGGTAAATAACTGAAAAAAGTCAGGTACGCTATTTGGCAGAAGTCAGAAAAAAAGTCAAGAAGTCAAGAAAAAGTCACAAAGTCAGAAAAAAATAAAAAAAGACAGAACAAAAATCACAAAAGAAAAAAGTCACGCATACTTTTTTGCAGTTATTTACCCCTCGGTCACAACGCTAATAAACTGCGGTACAAAGGTACAAAAAATGTGTCACTAAATGCGAGAAGCATTGTGGGAATAACTTACTACTTTGCAGGCGAGTCTTGACACTATTTAACATCGTGTGGATGGCAGTCGAGCGCAGCATTTACAGACAGCTGTGTTTACTTTGGCTGTAAAGAACACTTGTTGCTGGCACTGTCTCAACATTTGGTCAGTCTGTAGCGTCCAGCAGTGGTCGTTCAGCATGTGGTGCTGGTGCACAACTCTGGACTCAAGACCTTGCTGGAAAAAGAGAGAGTGGAGTCGCTGCCTTGCACAAGCCTTCTTCACTATAACCCACTCATTGTGCAGGCATGTTGTGGAGTGGCTTCAACAAGGAAGTCCTGTCAAAAAGATCAACAGGCATTTGTTAACGTAGCCGCAAGCCTTAACGACATTCTTCGACCCCGACGAATCAAGCAATCATCATCATCACTTACTAATTATTCTACATTACTACTTTTCACATCATGACGTTCTTTTCTTTCTTCATTTGCCCAGCTTAAGTTTATTTGTAGTGACGTCAACCGAAACAAATGACATCCCAAATTTCTGTGCCTCAATGGTGTGGGACCATGTTGTAATGGTAGCACATCACGTTGCAGTGCTGAAGGACGGGGTTCGATTCCTCGTGGCCCTACGTTTTCACCATTGAGCTTTTCATCCTATATCATCAGTCACCAGCGACAAATGGTGGCCCAAAACCTCAACACGCTCCTCAGCGTACAGCGCCCAGCATCGGCTCAGCAACACACACACACACACACACACACTCTCACCAACGACGCCAGCATTGCAACTAAACTTACACTTCACTGGAGTCGGGTTAGCTAACAGAGACAACACAACAATCGAGCCCATGCCTTTACCTCTAGCAGGGGGGGCTGTGTAGTGACGTCAACCGAAACAAATGACATCCCCAACTTCTATGCCTCAATGGTATGGGACCATGGTGTAATGGCTAGCACATCACGTTGCAATGCTGAAGGACGGGGTTTGATTCCTCGTGGTCCTACCGTTGGGACCATGGTGTAATGGCTAGCACATCACGTTTCAATGCTGAAGGACGGGGTTCGATTCCTCGTGGTCCTACGTTTTCACCATTGAGCTTTTCATTCTATATCATCAGTTAAACACGTCATATTTACGTTTAGAAAAAGTATGATACGATTTTTATGATTCTTTTAAGAGTAACAATTTCAAGTCTTTTACAACTATTTGTGTAACACAGCTGCAGACAGCATATAAGTCTACATGCAAGGCAACAATTTACCACACGAAACCATCGGAAGGAGACATATTGAGCTGAGTCAACCTAGTCTTTGTAAACTACGATGCCATTTTAATGACTGTAGCAGTAATTTTGTTTATCTCTGTCTTTTTGTTATTAATACAAATATCATATGGGCTTCGTAATATTGCTTACGTCCCTTGCTGCAGTTTAGTATTTTCAGTTTGGTTCCCTTAGATTCCCGTCTACTATCAGATTGGTTCCTAGTTGGTAAGTAGGCCTACCTGTAAAAATTCGTGGCTTGCAGACTGCTTCTGTTGCCTTTATCTTCTGTAGTTTGTCGTAAATCGTTTAAGGTGGACCATTTCAAACGATTTCTTATCTAATTAGGGAATGAGGGGCCAGTCAATAATTACGTTATGATAAAAATCGACCTTTTTCAGCCTCACTCACCCATCTGTAACGCTCCGTAACGGATAGCATAGCCCCACCCATAACCGTTACGTAACTGAAAAACACACCCCATATTTCAAAGAGAAGACCGGACTTGAAACGTTATCATGAACGCTACCATGAACCCTTGCCCCAACCACAAATCAAGTATATGGAAAATGAGCTTGAGGATTTTTTTTTCACTCATGATCACTTCATAAATAAATCTCTCGCAGTCTCATTTTTTAAACGTATTACAATAAACATAAATGTAACACGCAGCGATATTCGATAAAGCATATTCGAAAAGTGAATAGAGAATGCACACGGAGACATTGATATATAATTTTTGTCCGGGGCGTTACGTAATTTGTTGCTTCAGACCCCACCCACCCATACTGAAATAGTGTAACGGTGGGTAAGAAAATCAGCTGCCCCGCCCACGCATATGACCCATACGCAATTATTAAATGGTCCCGAAAATCATTGCTCATATCTTTCACATAAAGACCAATCTCCATTAAGCTATTTATTGAGCACTCGTCCTCTAGGATTGTACTACAGATTTGGACAAAGGCTGCACCTGAGTCGACAGGGCTCGTCACGATGGTCTTTCACTTTTGAGATGTGCTTGATCATTATTACTACCGTACTACAACCGATGACGCTGTCACAAATCATAGACAACCGATTTCTGTATACTTAAAACTACATTAAAATAGATTTGCGTCACAAGTGAGCTCATGAAATTACGATTGCTGTCTGAATACTAGATACACATACAACAACAAGAGTGTCTGGCCAACTGATGACACCATTATAAAAACACTTTTGAATTTTTCTATCGGTCGGCCATTGAAAAATTTGGGTAAAATAACAATAGTCAGACACTATTGTGAACAAATAAAATGAATTTTGCAGCAGAGCAACACGATCGTTGAAGCTTATTTGAGAAAACGTTATTTACATATAATGGCAACAATTGAAAAGCAGGGACTCCTTCTGTTAGGTGGAATTTTACCTACAGTGGATTAATATCTAGCAACCAGGGCGTGCAATTTTAGTGTAGCGATTTTTTTCTTTAGGGATATTTTCCTTAGGGATATTTTCAAGAAGGAATTTTTCTTTCGGAATTTTTGCAAAGGGGAATGTTTCCTTAGGGATTTTTTCCATGGTAGATATCTATCATTAGGAATTTTTTCTTTAGTGATATTTTCCTAGGTGGCTTTTTTTCCACTGGGGGCGGTTTCCTTAGGCTTTTTTTCCGTAGGGATTTTTTCTTTAGGGACTTTTACCTACATTCTTTTTCCACATCTTTCAATCATGCTCATTCCATCAGTCGTTACACAAAAACATCACTCTACTCTCTCATTCCAGAATTGAATTGCAGACCTGTTAACTGTGACGTGTTCCGAACAAGCCGTAGTGTTCTGTCACTATTAATTTGAGTGCACGAACTAGCCCGAGATAACTCTCTTTCCACTATTCAAGCCACAGAATATCCGTTGAGTGATACTAATTGTTGTGATCATCATTTATAAACTTTCTTTTGCCTTTGGTGTTGTGTTTGCATGAAGGAATGTTGTTTTGTAACGTATTTTATTCATATAGAAATGTTATGTTTGCAGTAGTCATTCAGGAATGGAGATTTGTCATGTTTATATGCTGCGCAGTGCGTCATAGTGCATATTACTCTCATGCTGTTCGATGTTCTAGCAGCATAGTTATGGAACGTACTGTTATTATTACACCAAGAAACACTTGTATAAAAGGTGTGGTTGATGGTAAGTGGAGAAGGGAGGTCAGTTCTTAGTTTTAAATCTTTGTTGTTTTCATATAAAATAAGGAGACAGATTACCTCACATTTAGGTAACAGTGTAACCACCGCCTGTTTTTTGCATGAAACATTTCAATCTCATGCAACACATACTGACAAGGGAATTACATTTAGTTAAATGACTCTGAAATTTTGTCGGCACTTGCAGTTTGGCTTTTTTTTCAGGCACCGTTGATTACTTATCGAAATTAATTTCATGTACTTTCTTAAACGTGTTTCCATTATTTTACCATAATTTTACCATATTTTTCCATTATTTTACCACTTATCATAATAAGTGGAAATGATGTAGTACGTCCTGAATATTGCACTTTACTTTATTTAAAAGAAATGAGAAACATGAAATCATGCCACATTTTTACTTCCCTTCATTTTCGTCGCCATATTAACAATTCAAGGCTATATTAATGTATAACCTCCATTGCATATACTGATAGTTTTTTTCGTAAGGGATTTTCTAATCACGTAAGTCTTAAAAATAAATCATCATCATTATCATCACAACTGTAGCCTGGTAGACGGCTGGTACACCCTTTTCATCACTTCCTCCTTCCACCTCCGCCTGTCTTCTGTCATTCTTTCTGTTGTTATCATGTCTTTTCCCATCCATGCTTTAATATCATCAACACACATTATTTAAGGTCTTCCCCTGCTTTTTCTCCTTCTACTTTACCTTGCATGATGGTGTTCTTCATCGTCCCCTTGGACACTGAATGCTAACATGGGGAAGAAGATGAAGCATTTGACATGAAATGTCAGAGGAGAGTTTTAATGATGTCGTTGAAGCAGAAGGAAACAAATGAATATGTCAAAGAAGAAATCAGAAGGAAGTATGGGAAACTAGACAGCCTATTGGACATCAAGGGGACGATGAAAAATAAATAGGAACATGTTAAGAGCGGGAGGACTTAAGGCAGATTAATGATAAGAAAATTCTATTTCTTATAAGCATATAAAAATGACAGTAATTGGATGGAATGAGAGATAGAGATCACTTTAGGCGTTTAGTCCTTATACTATTTTTCAATGACTTTGCAATTTCAATATTTACTTAAAGGCACAAAACGTTGCGGGAAGAAAAAGTTGCAAAGTTGCAAATTTTTCAGGACGAAAAAAGGGAGTAAATGTTGCCGGATTTAGATGTTGCGAAAAGGTAAACTTTAAAAATTGGAGGAATTAAAAGTTGCGAATTTCAAAACGGTTAAAAAATTACGTAGAAAAGCGTATCTCGGTAACTCGATTTCGCAGAACTAGTTAAGCAGATAAAACAATTGCCGTTAGAGTGATAACCAGCGGCCTATAACCAGAAAACAATGTTGCAAGAATAAAAAGTTGCGAAAGAGACCCAACACTAAAAGTTGCGGGAGTTTAAAGTTGCGAACTGCTGAAAAATTAAAAGTTGCGGAACAAAAAGTTGCGAAAGTTGCGAGAAAATTTTCGGAACTTTTAATTCCAACAACGTTTTGTTCCCGCAACTTTTTGTGCCTTTAAGGTACATACTTTATTTTAGAAACATACAGGCTTCATATCATTTTGCATATATATTAAGAATTTTTTGTTTACTTCGGCCATTTCGAAAGTGCTTATCAATAAATACCTGCATGGATGGCCGATAACTTTTGTAATCTCACCCTATATACAGCATACGTAACTAGCTAGCTCAACGTTTGGGGAATACCCACTTTATTTGGAAGTTGTACTTAAAAATTTGGAATATGGTAACTGTTCTGATATGTACTGGCAACCATCTTTGATAGCTGCCATCTTTCGTCAACCTCCAATCGAACTGCCGAGGTGAAATGTTAATCACTCTCTTTTTATCGTTGAGTTTCAAGAGATCGGACTTACTGTAATCTCCTGCGTCCTTCATTGCCTTTATCTGTGCGCTACGCCGAGCTGCGCTCGACCGCCGCGGCCTGGATCGACGGCGCGGAGCCGGCCGAGATCGCCGCCTGGCTGCGCGCCCGCGACGCCGACCAGGTGATGGCGGCCTACCCGACGCCCGACGCCACCGGCATGCTCGACATGCCTCTGGTCTTCCGCGATGGCACCGTGCTGCCGTCGATGCCCTTCGCCGAGGCCCTGGGCACGGCCGGAGCCTTCCATCCGGTGCCGGTCGTCTTCGGCACCAACCGCGACGAGACGAAGCTGTTCCTCTACGGCGACCCGGAGCTCGTGCAGTTGCTGTTCGGCTGGCTGCCGCGGTTGCGCGATCCGGAGCGCTACGCGGTCGTGTCGGATTACACCAGCCTGCTGTGGAAGGCGGAAGGTGCCGACGAGCTGGCATCGCGCCTGCGCTCGGCCGGGCACGACGACGTGTTCGTCTACCGTTTCGACTGGGACGAGGAGCCGACCGTGCTGTGGAGCGACCTCGGCGAGATCCTCGGAGCCGCGCACGGCTTCGAGATTCCGTTCGTCTTCGGTCACTGGAACCTCGGCGAGGCGGGCGAGATCCTCTGGTCCGAGTCCAACGAGCCGGGCCGGCTGGAGCTGTCGCAGGCGATGATGGCGTACTGGGCGGAGTTTGCGCGCACCGGTGATCCGGGGCACGGTGGCCGTCCCGAGCTGCTGCCCGAGTGGACCCGCTTCTCCGCCGACGCGAGCGACGAGCGATGCCTGATCTTCGACACCCGGGCCGACGGCGGCGTCCGCATGAGCGACGAGCTCGTCACCGTCGACGTGTTCCTCGAGCGACTCGCCGCCGATTCGCGCTTCGAGTCGGGCGAGCGACGCTGCGAGCTGCTGCGCGAGCTGAGCGACGAGCGGCCGGGTCGGTTCGACGCCGCCGATCTTGCCGGAGCGGGCTGTCCGGAGGCGTAGCGTCGCCGATGGCGAACGGCATCCGGCCGACGGCCGCTACGAGCTGGAGGTGAAAGGCGACGGCGTCCTCCGGAGAGGCCGCCGTCGTTGCCGCGAGCGGTGGAAAACGGGCGTGCCCGACGGTGTGGCGCCGGGCACGCCGTCGGGCTAGTCTCCCGTCGCTACCGATTGAGCGAGCGTGGTGGACTGGGTCCCGAACTCCGGATCGTAGGCGTTCACCTCGATGAAGCTCACGCCGGGGATGCCGTACTGCTGCGTCGTCAGGTCCCAGACCGTGACGTCCTGAGGCTGGTTCGCGACCACCGTCAGGTCACCGTTCTCGTTCGTCAGGGCCTGCTCGCGCAGCGAGCGGTCCTGCAGCACGAACTCGAGCTGGACCCGGGCGCCCTCGATGCCGCGCCCTTCGAGATCGACCACCGAGACGCTGTCGTCGTTGGAGTCGTAGCGCACGAACGACATCCGCTGCAGGCGCACCAGGCCGGCGAGAGCCTTCTCGGACTCACTGCTGGCGTCGATCTCCTGCAGCCGATCGTTGGCCGCCCGGCCCGCCAGCACGTCGTAGCCCAGCGCCGCGAGCGCGTCGAGCTTGGCCGGGACGAGACCGACGGCGCCGGCCAGCTCACCGCTGGTGACGAAGGTATCCAGCCCATCGACCGTCGCCTGGACGAAGCGCACCTCGGCCTCGCCCGGGCGTAGGGTCAACATGTTCCCGTTCGGGAACGTGTAACCCAGTACCGGACCGCCGGTCGGAGTCTCCACCTGGAGGCGGAAGGTCCGGGGATTGTCCGAGGTGTTGGCCGCGGTCACCAGGAAGTTGAGACCGTCCGTGCTGACCGTGACGTCGATGTCCTCGAGCGACGCACCGGAGGTCTCCACCGCGCGCACCGGCACCAGCGGTGTCGACGACACGCTCTCCAGCATCGGCAGCACGCGCAGCTCCATCACCGTCTCGATGTCCTCGGGCTCGGTCGACTCGAAGGCGAAGACACGGTGCGTGAGCGAGGTGCCGCAGCCGACCTCCGCGTCCAGATCCGCGAGATCGACGGCGGCCAGGATGCCCGGCACCCGGATGTCGACCGTACAGATCTGGAAGCTGGGATCGGCCAGCATCTCGAGCGCGGTGGAGAACTCGGTCAGCACCGCCAGGTGCCAGCCCTCCTCCGAGGCGCGCGAGCGGTAGGTGTTCAACAGCTCGATGTCCATCTCCGGTACGAAGGCCGACATCAGCACGTCGCGACGGGACGGCAGCCACAGGTCGTCCAGCCCCTCGAGCAGCGAGAACAGCCCGTGCTGGACCTGCTGCTCGGCGAGCACACGGATCACCTCGGAGACCGGACCCGACTCGGCGCCGTAGACGTCGTCGAGGGTCGCCGGCACGCCGGTTTCGGCCGTCGAGCCGGTATGGACCATCAGCGGAGAGCGCCAGGGCGTCATGAAGCTCCGACGCGTCTGGAGCTGCTCGACCTCCCCGGCCATCGCCGCGACCATGTTCGTACCCGAAGCGCCGAACGTGCCGTCCTGGATGTTGAGCCCGCCGCTGCCTTCGAAGTAGCCCAGGCCGACCGAGTCGACGCCGAGCACGAGCATCTCCCGCAGCGTCCGGTTCGCGAAATCCTCGTCCCAGCAGGTCGGACGGAACTCGTCCGGCCAGGACGGATCCTCGCCCTCGGCCCAGCAGAACGTCACCCCCACCGGCTTCGGCATCTCGAGCTGCGGGAAGTTGACCGACTCGCCCCAGCTCACGCCGTGCAGGGCCAGGCGCTTCACCGGCGTCGGCATCGAAAGCCGCGCGTCGTTGTCGACGTAGGCGCTACCGAGGGCGACCCCGTCCGAGTAGCGCGCACCCCGATCGACCCCGATCGGGGTCTTGCGGAAGGTGTACATCGCTTGGGTCGGACGGGCCTGCTTCGCGGCGCGGTACTGGAAGCCGTAGGCGTCCAGATGGAACTGCTGATCCTGGAACGCGCGCCAGTCGTCGTGGACTCCCTGGAGGTCGGTCGCGTAGTCCGCGGCCGCCAGCGGGTCGAGCGCCGTGCAGGACTCGACGTCGACGCACAGGTACGGCTCCTCGCTGAGGGAGCCGGCGATCGCCCAGGCCGATTCGATCTCGGCGAGCGAGTCGTACCGGAGGCCCATCCAGTGCCGGAAGTGCACCATCGAGGCGTCCGAGTAGTCCATTTCCCGCAGGCACTCGGTGTAGTTGCCGCCGTGGACCCCGAACGTGCAGTCGATCGGGTTGCTGAAGTAGGTGAAGAACTCCCCGGAGATGGTGTGGTAGTCGACCACCTCGTCGGGCAGCGCGTTCACCCGCTCGGTCAGGCTGTCCTTGAGCAACGCCGCCACGCCCGGGTCGAGCATGTTGAGCATGAAGAACAACATGCCGTCGTCGAGCACGCCGGGCGTGCCGTCGACGTCGTCGAGCGTGTAGGTGGTCAGGAAGCTGTACTGCGGCTGCAGCTCTCCGAAGCCGAGCAGGTTCTGCTCATCGGGAGTCGAGGCGAACCGGGTGACGACCGGGTGGGCGAGGTTGTAGTCGAACTCGCCCACCGGGAACAGGAAGTCGTTCGCGAAGCCGATGCTCTGGGTCACCTTGACGCCAGCGGCGAGAGCTGCCGGCGCGATGACGTCGGTCAGGCTCGGGAAGTCGAACGCGACGATGCTGTCGACCCCGAACTCGTCGAACACGCGCTGCGGCGAGAAGATGGTGTTGCGGGTCGACAGCAGCCCCATGCCCGGCGTTTCGAGGACGGCGTCGAGGTCGTTGTCGACGCCGCCGGTCGAGAACCGGCTGTAGGACTGATCGAAGACCAGCGGAAATAGATGATCGACCACGTCCGGTACGACCGGTGTGGTCGGAAAGAAGAAGGGCGGATCGAGGTTCTCGAACAGCGAGTAGCCCGGCGAGGGTTGCCCCTCGAGCTCGGCGCTCCGAAGCTGCTCGATCGCCCCGCTGTAGCCGCCGCTCCCCTCACCGGTGTCGGTGAGGGCGAAGCCCAGTCGAAACGAATCGAAGTTGTCGAGTGTGTCCTTCTTGCCGGGTGCGTGCGCCAGAGGGGCGAGCTGCTTGACCAGCTCCTCGACGGAGCTGGCCGCCGTCCCCTCCGCATGAATCGGCACCGTGGCCGCGACCACGAGCGCCCCGATTACCGTCAAGCGGTTCATCAGAATCACCTCCCCACCGTGCTCCGTGTCCCCAGTCCCGGCCGCTACGCCCCCCAACGCTGCCGGCGGACGGACATCCGCCTCCTATTAGGGAATATACCGACATCTTGGGCAGAGGTTATGGGATTCTTGCGATTCTCTCGCCGACCCGGACGAGAGTCTCCCGATCGCCCGCGCTGGTCTCGACCAGATCGGCGTCCCAGACGACCCTTCCGGGACCCGCGATCAGGATGATGGTGGAGCCTCCCATGTGAAACGTACCCTTCTCATCTCCGCGCAGGACCGGCCTTCCAGGTACGTACGTCTGCTCGATCGTACCCACGTTCAGAGCGCCTACTTCGACCAGCAGGAGCTCGCCGAAGGCTTCGGTACGCAGCCGGGTGACCGTGCGTCGGTTCGCGGCGAACGAGCGTGCTCCGGCTCCCAGCGCGACGGGGTGGACGCTCTCCAGGGCTCCGTCCAACCACCGTGCCTCGCCCGGAGTTCCGGAGGTGGGAAAGTGGAATCGGTGGTAGTCGACCGGAGCGAGCCGGACGACCGCCAGCGCCCCGCCGGAGAAGTCTCGAGCCAGCTCCTCATCGCCGAGAATCTCCGGGAGGGTGAAGCGTCCTCCCTTGATCGGGAACCCCTCCCGACCCACCCGGGGGTAGACGAGGATCCGGCCGTCGGCCGGAGACACCAGCGTCGCCGGGTCGGGGTCGATCGGCCGGGCGCCGGGCTTCAGCCGGCGGGTGAACAGGGAGTCGAGCGAGTCGAACTCCTCCAGAGTCAGCAGGGCGTCGTCGAGCTCGATCCCCTGCGCGGCGACGAACCTCGGCACCGCGCGGCGGGACCAGGCGCTCGCCTCGTAGCGGCCGAGCAGCCCGTGCGTCCAGGGATGCTCCAGCAGCGCGCGCAGCGGCCGTCCCCACCACCGACCGTACAGTCGCTCCAGAGCGGCCGCGGAGCTTCCGCCCTCGAGCTCGATGGCTCCGGTCCGACGGTCGACGTAACGAGTGGGCTCGGCCATGGTCGGCTCCTCGGGAGATCGTGTGACGCGGCGGCCCGGCGCGCGACTGCTCGAGTGAGTGGTGGTAGCGAGGGCCTCGGCCCTCGGCGAACGAGCGAGGCTCCCGTACGACGGAGAGCCCGGATCGAAGCCCGGAGTGTTGAGAGTCGACCGCAGGCGCTCACGCTCCGGGCCGGTTTTCCATTCCGTCAGCTCCAGGTCGGAGTCTCGCGCAGGAACATCATCTGCGTGCCGAACGCCACCAGCCGCCGCTCCGGGCTCCACAGCTCGATCTCGCCCGTCGCCCCTCCGTCGCGGGCCGTGCGGACGCGGGTCGAGGCGAGCAGCCACTCGCAGCGGGTATCTTCGAGGAAATGCACGGTCAGGTCGAGGCTCGGGGCCGCCCAGCCGGTGCCGTCGTCGCCCAGCCCACGGAACAGCGCCCCGGGCATCGTGTCGGCCACCGGCGGAATCGCCCAGCGCTCCAGGCAGCCCCGCTCGTCCACCGGCGGACGGCGATACCGGAACCAGCGCGCCTGGCGCGGCGGCAGCCGGACCCCCTCCGGACGCTCGCTGCGCAGCTCGCCGATGGCGATCCGGACGTCGAGGTTGCCGAAGAAGGGGAACCGCTCCAGGTAGCGTCGGTCCTCTGCGCCGAACACCGGCCGGCAGTTCTCGGGTGGCGGCGCGGCCGGGTAGTCGGCCCCGTCCAGGCCCGGTGCCTCGCGCTCGGCCGCGAAGGTGGAGGTGACCTCCAGGCCGGGGCCCGGGACCCGGGTCGAGGACAGCGCCGCCCGTACCTGAGCTGCGCTGCGTCCAGTCCGCAGGATTTCGACCCGCACCTCCAGGGGGCCGTCCGGTACGGGCGAGCAGAACACCGTGTTGGCCGACGCCAGGCGCAGGTCGGGCCGTCCGAGGCGGTCCTCCATCGCCCGCAGCGCGACGGCCATCAGGACCCCTCCCGAGGGGGTGACGAAGCTCCACCAGCGGGGCAGCTCGGCGGTGTACCATCCGGGGGCGGCGCGCAGCGGCCGGACGCGAGTGTCGACCGCGAGATCGCGGGGCTCGGGCATCGGTTCCGGGCTCGCCATCGGTCACCTCGTGAGTGCGCGCGGGCGCGCGGACGACCGGGATTCTAGCCGTGCCGGAGCCGGGCGTGCGTGCCTCGGGTAACCGGAGAGGGGCGACCGGCAAAACCAGGCTGAGCATCAGCGACCGATCCGGACGCGGCGGGCTGGCCCCGGCGTGAGACCGAAGGAGACAGCGATGACCAAGTGGAGCGACGCGGAGCAACCCTGGGAGACGCTCGGCGGCGTCTCGGCGGCGGAGCTCATCGACACCCGGATCCAGCTCCACTGGGCCGCCCAGGCGCTGGCCGCGGTCGCGGCTCGACACGTCGAGGCCCGCTCCGACGACAGCCATGCCAACCTCGGCTGGCAACGGTCGTCCGCCCGCTTCGTCACCCGTCCGCTCGCCGGCCCGATGGCTGGGCGGATGGCGCTGGTCCCGCACCGGGCCGAGCTGGTGGCGCTCGACGGTCACGACCGGGCGGTCGACCGCCTGGCGCTGTCGGGGCGGACGTTGCAGGAAGCTCTCGACTGGGCCGCCCGGGCGCTGGCGCCGGCGCTCGGGGAGAAGGTCGTGGCGCTGGAGCTGCCGACCTACGACATGCCGGAGCACCCGGTGGCCGGCGGGGCTCGATTCGACGTCGATATCACGGCGTGCGAGGAGCTGACGCGCTGGTACCACGACGCCGACCTGCTGATCGAGAGATGGGCCGAGGCGACGGCGGGAGCCTCCGAGGTGCGGTGCTGGCCGCACCATTTCGATCTGGCCACGCTGCTCACGCTGCCGAAGGGCCAGGACGACGGTCCGACCCGCACGGTCGGAGTCGGGCTGTCGCCCGGTGACGGCAGCTACGCCGAGCCCTACTGGTACGTCACTCCGTGGCCGTACCCCGACTCGCCGCGGCTGTCCGAGCTCGCCGGCGGCGGGCAGTGGCACACCGAGGGCTGGCTCGGAGCGGTGCTGCCCGCGTCGCGCCTCACGACCGGCGCCGGTTTTGGTTTTGTTAGTGGTTGGAGGGGGGGGGGGGTTGTGGGGGGGGTTGTTTGGGGGGGGGGGGGGGGGGGGGGGGGGGGGGGGGGCGATTGCTTTAGAAAGGTTTGGAAAACAGAAAAACATTTCCTTTAATGATTAATACATTGTTGCAACTGCATGACTAAATGGTTTTGCGACTTCTTTCACGTCCTAGTGTCGTTAAGAATGCGTCGCCGAGCAAACTCCATGGATCCAACATGGCAGTTGCGAACGGCCCAAGAACTAAGAGCAAGGAGCCCAACTGTACCAGACCTAAAAAGTGACGAAGCGACTCAGTTGGTTGAAGAACAGAAACGTAGATCAGGCAGCGTGGATCGGATTATGCGTGATTACCGCCTGAGCCGAAGGGAGGTCAAAGCCTTGCGCTGCATCTTAGGCAAGGTGAACCTGTATGACGATGATGTTCGAAACGCCTTGAAGCCAGTTCTAAGTGGAAGTACCCCAATGATTTCTGAAGAAGCTGAGGGTGACGATGTCGAGAAATTATCCGATGATGTTATAAAAGATGCAGAGAAAGAGAGCTTGAAGCAAAAATTATTTATGAGTCGTAAGGAACTGGACTCGTATATTTCATTTACTCGCAAAATGGAGAAGGAGAAAAAGCAGACAAATTCGGAAAAAGAGGAGCTGCGCACTAGGGTTCAGTGGCTTGAAAAGCGGCTAAGCTTGATGGAAAGTGAAAGTAAAGCACTAAAAATAGAGAGAGCAGAATTCCTAAATCAGATATATAGGCTGCGGTGCCCTGCAAACGTTCCTGTAAGTGAGCGTGGTAATTCTGGGAGGGTTTCTGTAATGTCCTCCGATTCGTCCGAAGAGGTTGAAGTTTCGAAACAACGCTTGAAGTACGAGGCTGATGCATTTGCTACCGAACGTGCCAAGATGATCAAAGAGAGGCAACGACTAGATGAGGAAGTTCGTAAGGTTCAAATACGATGTGTCTCCTTGTTAGCACAGCTGCAGCATTCGGAGAAAACAATTGACGATCTTCAGGTGGAAAAGGATGCCTTGAAGGCGAAGCTCGATAAATCATCCCAGCAGTTGAACGATGATACCAAAAGTCTTAAAGACCAGCTTAAGCAGTTTGAAGCCCTCCTGGTCAGCGGACGCACCGGTCAAGGATTTTCGAATGCCGAAGATATTGAAAAGAAACTTATTAAATTGTTTAACTTTGTTAAAGAAACGCAAGGGACTAAGGCTGAGTTAGAGACCCAGAGCTTGACCTTGGAAGATCAGCTAGAAGAAGCTCGGAGGGAGATCCGGGAGCTAAGAGAGGAGAAGCTGACTCTTGATACGGAAGTCATGGCCCTTCGAAAGGATCTTGAGTGTGTTACCAATGCTAGGAATGAGGCTGAACTTAAACTGAGCGAGTCTGACTCAAGTAAACTGTTAACTGCATCTGAAAATAAATCTTTAACGGAAGCCGTTTCACGTTATAAAGAAGAGAGAATTAAACTTGCTTCTGAGATTGATCGGTTATCGGACACCTTGATGAAGACTGAACAAGACAAGGTATCAATGGAAGCAGACCGTAACAATTTTGAAAATTTCTTAGAAATGCTTTCCATTGAGTTGGAAGAAAAGCTTGGCGAGGATCACGTGACCCAAGATGCCGAAGCGGGTACACTGAAGGAGAAAGCAGAAGTTGTCGGACGTCAAATTCGAGCGCATCTTGCGCCCGCAAGGAAACTGCAAGATGATTATGACGATATTAAGGAGGAGCTTGATGACCTGCGGAAAGAAAATGATGCCCTCAAGTACGCCATGTCTTGCCGGGTACAGATTGCTAACTTCCAACAACAACCTGTGCAGTGTAAATGCAGCCACGAGAAAGAAATTCTTGAAAGAGAACTCGATGAAATGTCGGGAAAATTAGAAGCAGTAGAAGGTGAAGTGACGCGACTACATCAAGACAAGCAAAGCCTGCTTATGAGCTTAATGAACTTGCAGGCTGCAGCTCGCTCACGTGAACCTAGTAATGTTGAACAGTCTGGATCAGAAACTGACGATGAGGAAGACGAGGAATTTACTGACAGTGAAGAAGACGAACGTGATCAAGTTTTACCACTTCCATCTCGTCAAGCCAAAATTATTGCACCAGGAACAGCCGTTAAGCTTACCGTACAATATGACGATGTGGGTAGTGATGTAGACAGAACCCATTCAGATGAGGAGCTGACAAAGAAACCAAAGGTTGGAAAAACTCTGTCGTTACCAGTTGCATTAGCGCGCCCGTCGAAAAGCGCCGAAAATATACACGAGTATGCACAGAATGACAATCTTGTTCAGGATTTGGATAAGCAGCTCAAGGAGATGACGAAAACAAAGGAAAAACTTGAAGAGGAAAGAGCTGGCATGCTAGAAGCGTTAGTTAGCCAAGTCGAACAAGTTGAGGATCTGAAAGCAGAAGTGGAAAGACTTCAGCAGGAGTTGGAAGAAAATCAACATGACGATAGTTTCTCAAGTCAAGGGAAAAGTTGTCCACAGTGCTCCAAATCATCAAACGAAATACGGCAATACCTAAAAATAATTGAAGAGTTGACAGAAGATAAACTGAGACTGGAAAAGTTGCTTGGGGATGTCCGCAGGGACAAAGACAAGCTGATTCATGATCTAGAGGAAGAAACCGATAGTAAGTTCCGATTGCAGAAGAAGGTGGAGCAGGCGACGGGAGAAAGGGACGACGCGCTAAATACCGCACGAGAGGAGGTTGATTATTTAATGCAAAGCTTAGAAAACCTGCAGCAGGACAATGCATCACTTGAGGATCACCTACAGAAGATTCGTCATGATAGAGACGAGTTGCTGAATACGCTAAAAGCAGCGGAGGAGGACAAGTTAAGACTGGTGCAATCGTTACAATCTCTTTCGGAAATACGAGGAGGATCCAATTCCCCTGATGTGAGAGCTGACAAAAAAGCAGTAATGGCTGATTCATCATTTGAGGAAGGTTAGGTGCGATGCATAGTACTAGCACAATCACATCAAAATATTTTTCCTGACCTAATATTTCTTAAATTGAAATGAATTTCTACTTTTAGATGTTTTTGTGTTTGTATTTTGTTGATTTATTTTTACATCTGCTCATGAGTTCATTATCGTTTTTTACAAAACGTAAATATCATTGGTCAGGTACTCATCAGTTAAATTTGTGAGTGTTGATTCCCGTACATTGAAATGCGAATTGTTCATGATGATATCAGATAGGACTCTGACTGATAATTTTATCGTTGGTCATAGTTATTTGAAACAAGTTACATTTTTTGATGTATTTGCACTGGTCTATACAATTTTTGAAAACATAGGCTGCTTTGGCAGGTTGTCAGTTTTTTAATATTAGATTGCTTAGGTGTTAATGATGTAAGGCATTAGGCGTTTTTAATGAAATGTTAGTACCCTAGTTATTGCCACAAACAGCATATGACTTATAGTGCTATGTAGTGCTAGTGGCATGTGTTTTTATAAATCTAATAAATAACTTCAGCTTAGGCATTTCATTTTGCAAGGTCTTACTGATTTGTGGAAAGGATATTCTTAGAGCGTGACTTTTGTCGGTTGTTTGTTGATGAGGTTTTCGGAAAGAGAAGATTAGGGCACAAGGCTACTCTAAGTATAGGTTGCACTGCATCGTACGTAAATCATAAAATGTCCTTGGTACTATGGCATTCTTACTTGCTTACTCCGTTAGGAAGTCTCTTTTATGTACACGTTCACTGGAGTCAGACACAGTAATTACAAGCAGGATAGGAGCAATGTTCGAATATGTTGGTTTTGACTCATACCAATCAACTATGTTTCCGTGTCGCAAAGAGCGATTTGGGTGGATCTTGAAAGATAAAAGATATATAGGTGCAGTTGATAAAACCAAAACGTTTGAGATACGTTAAAGCTTAAAGTGATAGTTATTGCAGGGGCGGCGCCATTAAGTCAAAAGTGGGGGGCTGAGATATAATCAAAGCTTATGGGTATTATATTCCAATCGATGATCAGAGAAGGTTTTGCATCTTTTGATACAATGATTTGGCAAAAGACTCTCGTTTCCTTTTTTGCGTGGTGTTTTAATGATTTTTTTTGTTCCCTCTGCCAGGGACAACCTCGCAAAAATGTAGAGGGGATTAAGCCCCATTAACGCATCGAAAGGTATACCTTTTGTGCTAGGTTTCCAGTATAAACTTCCGTAAATAGATAAGTTGACCAAGGCAAATCCAACCGTCTATTATGACGACTTGGAGAAGTTACTTTTCCATTTAAGCGAGGCATGTCTACACTTCATTATCCTTTATCGAATAAGGAAATTTATAGTGCCCTGTTTCCCGCTTTTTGGCGTATGGTCCTTAAAGCGATTTTTTTTATGTTTCGATGTTTTTGATGCTGATAGAGATTTACGGTAATGGGGAAAATGACGTTCTCTTAATTGTTGGGCAAGAAGCGTAATTTGCATTGAGTTGGAAAAAACTGAACAATCAAATAGATATAACGAAAAAGTCCCGTATCACCCGAGAGAATAAGAGCAGTATTCACTCAAATATTCATGGAATGAAGGATACTAAATTTGACTAAATTCGGACGTGTACCAAACCTGGGGTACAGAGTACATGTACTTACTACATCGAGTCTGATAATCTCGTTTTATTAAATCGCAGTTTATTGCCATGGCAACCAATATGTCAATACCAAAATGTAAGCAACCGAAGTACAGCTTTTCTCATCCTCCTATCCCTTTCTCAAAACAAACCGGGGTGAATAAATGTCAGAATGGCTTCATCAGTTGTATTCTTTGGAAGGACGTCTTTACTGGTTCACTTTATGGTTTATTGTGATATACAACATTTTGATCTTGTGCTATTTTTTCAATTTCTATTTGCTTCCAGCGTCTTGGAAAATAGTCCAGTACTTTGAATTTCTTGAAACGTTCCCACACGGTACTTGTCAGACCCCATCAACTAGAGAACTGAGAGACCACCAGTCAATGTGCTTGTTCTTATATTTCCCCTCATGTGTTCTAGTATCCTTTAAGATCCTGTAATTATCTTAGCTTCACACTTCTGCTGTTCTATTTAATCCACTACTGATTGTTTATTTAACCTGCTCACATTGTAAAAGATTTGTTGGATGTAATCAACACAATCCACAGGAGGGTACTTGTCAGCAATATTGACAATTCTGTGCAGGGGCAGGCAACTTCCGAACATAGTTTACCACATCATACCCTTTGTTTGCTAAGGAGTGTGTGAGATAAGGTTTACTTAAGGTATTGCACTCTTTGAGTTTTAGCCATATTAATCTCGATGGGTACCTTAACCTTATGCTCTGTATGGGTACTTTGGCACAAATGACTGACATTGCCGCCCGTTATATGCCAGAAGAGACATGGAAGGGGAAGCTGCACTTTAGGATAGGTTCGAAATGGGGCCCACTGCTCATCTGGGATCCTTGATTGACAGGTTGCAAGGTACACATGATTTCCATACAATATCATACTCTGTTTAGCAAGAGCGTGTTGTTGCGCTCCCGTAAGTTTAGGAAATCGATAGCTTTTGTTATCTTTGACTACTTTTGGACCCCGCTGGTGTTGAAGTTCCTAAAAATTTTAATTGAGAGAGGTTTAGCACCGAATTATGTAACGTTAGTCTTTGGATTTTTTATGGTAGCTGTAACAACAAGGTTGACCATTGGTATATATCTGTTGTTTTGCACCCGCCTTTATGCTGCCCAAATATGTAAAACCCTAAGTGAGAGTAGTGTGATGTTTATTGTTTGTGTTGACATAACATAGCAAAGCAGGAGATTACTTGAAGCGCTCTAGGTTAAACTCTCCAGAAGTCGATCTGAATAAGTTACTGCAGTACACGTTTTATTGATTGCCTGGCGCCTTTTGCCACTGGTTTGTCACACGTATTTTGATAGGTACTTTTGTAAGAGAGTGATATTAGTGTATGACCTTAATACTAGTTCCACCATGTGAAGCCTAAGGTGCACCCTTCGTTATTCGGATATCGGCCGGAACCGACGGAATAGTTGCGGGGTGCCGTATTTTTAACCCCATTTGTTATAAATACAGAAGGTGAGTTAAGGAACGTGAAGCGTTTGGGATGATAAAGGTTATGAAACAGTTAAAGTTTATAAACGTTTGCGTTTGCTCCTCTGGTATTACGATACGCAATTTATTGATACAATACCAAAACTTTCCCAATAGCACGTTGCAATTGAATTTTAGCATCGCCCTTCATGATTTCAGTACAGTTGTTTTACTTTTTGCAATTGTAAGTTCCGGACTTATAAGAACGACCGTTGCGAGTCGTACGTCACTGAACATTAGTGTCGGCGGTTTTCTAAGAGTATGTAGTTGGTGACTTGGGCCTTTTTTGCGGCGACTGTTTAAAGTACCTACAGTAATTTAGAGGTTTACGCCATAACGCATATATATCTGGATGTGGTTATCCAGAGCACACCCGGCTCACTTTGTTTCATAAGATCGCTTCCTTTCAGTATGAGCTTGACTGTCACTTATACGGATAGATCTTAAATAGCTGAATTTCGTAGTATCAAGTTTCTTAGTCCACACAGGCAAGAAATGTGTCATAGAATTTTTAATTTTTCTCACTGTACCGTAAACCGCTTATTTGGATAAGATAGAGGTATGAATGATCCATGAAGTCCGTGAAAGTTTTGGGCAAGAAGAGTCGTGCTTTTCAGAGATTTTGGAAGAGGCTTCCAAAACGCCCCCGATCGTCAGGCCGTCAAAGGATCTTGTTTATTGATAGTTGCTGAAGCTGAACTCAGACGATTCCGATCGATCTGACTTATGCGCAATAGTCATTTATGGAACGAGAGCTTAAAGAAATATGTTGAATAATGAGTCATTTTATTTAACAGTAATACATCCAACTGATGTTTTTTGAACTGTGTGTGAATATATCAGTTCTGTCCAAATTTAAACGTGATGGTTTGGGCAATATGCCAATGTTAACTGAGGTTATGAATAAACATTGCCGGGAGACGTTGCTCGCTGTGTAGTGACAGTACCGTATTTAATGAACGCTGCTGTTTGGAGCGGTTTAATGTGCACTACATTTTAAACGTAGCACGCATGACATTGTTTGGGTCAGCGCCGTTTAATTGCAAGCTATTGTGGTAATGCTCCACTCTTTGAGAATTATATATACATATATATATATATATATATATGTATATATATATATATATATACTTGTACTTAGAAAAGAACACTAGAGATATAGAAAATATGTCACCTCTCCTTAGTAGCCGTGGCCTACAAATTTTAAAATCTTCTCTTCTCGATTTACTTTCTACTTTCAAAGGGTTTTGGACAGTATGAAGGGTCAGATGGTTGTCCCTCCATGGTTAAGTCACATGGCGCATAAGAGCTGGTCTCCAATTGCGTTGAACTGGATGTCGATGTCCACCTGTGGATGATTGGGAGGTAACGTGGCTACTAGAGAAATAGAGTATGTTATCATCGGAGGTCATATAGCTCAGTTGGTAGAGCCCACGCCGGGAAAGCGTGGGTCACGGGTTCGATCCCCGTCAAACACAGAGAATTTAGGGAGAATTATAGTTAAATTCGGGTAATCTATAACTCTTTTACGCGGATGATAGCCACTCCATTTTACGAGACCTTTCCTCGAAAACTTCAGACGCTTGACGTCACTACAGACGCTTGTCATATATTACTCCTTTGGAAGCACTTGACAACTGTCGATCAAATTACTTGTACCCCTATCCCTTCCCACCCCCACCCCGCCCTAATTGTTTTAAGGCTGACGGCACTGACATATTTTTTAAATCTAAAGCGGGGAGAACACACAAGTAACCGTTTCGGGTTGTCTTGACTCAATAGTCTCATCTTTTCGATGATAAGAGAATTTGAATAGTAATGCTGTGACCGTAAGGGGCAGCTGCAGTATAGCTGCCGACAAAAGCTTAGGCATTAATTAGAAAACTCTTTTTTGAGAAGAGAAAGACAGATTCTATGTAACGTTTGAAGACGACTGGAGAAAATGAATAATGTCACTATAGGAGAACGAATCCCTGTAGTGAGGTCCATTTAAGACTTTCTATCTTTTGAATTCTATCAACACTATTGCCTCAGTGGAATTGAAGTAAGAGTGATAATTAACTATAGCCAGCGTTATCTCATTTTTCCTCTTTATTGTATCTGACTTTTAGAAAAATCTGAAAGAAGAGATCGTCGGCCAGTTAAGTCTACTTTTTGGCTATACAAGTTATGAAACACAGGAGGGACGCTGTTCACTTTACTGTATATCAAAGAGAATTCGCTCATGCCTTTTGCGTTATCTTATTTGATAAGCTCTTAAACGCCGAAAAGCTCCACCAGGACTCATGAAATGCCTGGTAAAAACTTCAAATATACGCTAGTGAGGTTTTGTATCTGTTATCAAAAATATTATCTCAAGTAAAACTTTCACATTTAGTAAACAATAGAAACGCGATCTAACGTTCCTTTAAGCCAATTTATCCTCAAGGGTTTTAATTCGGTATCTGATATATTCAGGCTTTTCTTACTGTTCATGATTCTCGCTATTTTAAAACTGTTGTTGAATTTGGTTTTTATGTGAAAGTGACAAATCAAAAGACTTCTATGAAAGAAAAAGTCTCTTGGGCATATGGTCTCTAGGAAAGCGTATATAAACGTAATTC
>JAAAKM020006971.1:93181393-93208217 GCA_010016025.2 Alatinidae sp. Z8VKAUB7J3
GGAAAAAATATGGGGGTGGGGGGGTGGGAGTAGTATTGCCCTGAGGGGAACTTTTTGAAAATTTAGGAGGGGGGGGGGGGGGGCGTCTATTAGGCACCCAAGAGTACAAGAAGAACTCGTAAGATGGCGAATACAAAGTCAGCCACATGTTGGCCTTAAAGAGCTGTCGAAAATGTGCCCATAAAATTGACAATAAATATTCAGTATGTCGTTAAAAATTAAAGAACAAAATCGCAAAAAGTAAACCGGACGATAAGATCCACACTAAAAATCGCAAAGTCAAATTTTCTAAAATTTCCTTGCATTAACGCAGCCCATTAACTTTCAGTACTAATAACCGTGTATATATACACGTCAACATGACGTATTCTGAAAAAGATACTGTTTTTTCGATCTTGATTCTTCATCTTTATCCTTTGCATGCCTAGATTCTGGAGATGACTTGACTTCCTGAATGAAAACAGATAAAACGAACATTAGTTATTAAGTTTAGTTCGCTAGACCAGTATTTATATAATTGCATCCACGTTTTGAGAATCGGCTTCATATTTGTCTTAAATCCCACAATGTTTGGTTGGTCACCACTTTTAGACTCCAAGTTGCTTGGTTTATGACGTCACCAAGAGTTGTTTACCTTGATACTGCGAATAAACACCTCAGTGGTTTAGTTAATTTATAGCAGAAAATGGAAGGGTGCTCATTCGATGGGGTGGGAGGCGATTACCACATTATTTCATTTCTAATCTTTGCTATCAATACTTTGAGGTTTTACCACATACAGTGTATGCACCACATACATGGCATGCCCACGCTATTTCCACTGTTCAATACTAGTACGACATTGTTCCTAATTTTCGTATAGTACAATTACTGAATCCTCTATGTTGAGTTTTTAGATATGTCTTTTCTGTAACTCGCAGAGCAACATTTTAGATAAATCGGGGCTATGTTTGATGTTCCTTAGGTGGGAGTTTGGCAACCCTGGGGGTATCAAGGCTCCAGGATAAGATCAAATGATGTACATGGATCATATGTGACGTGGATATGAGATATCACAGTGTTAAACAAGCCCGCAGTGAGGCTTTATCTCGATTTGTGTAACCATAGCGTAATAAATTCAGACTCCTACAATTAGAAATATTTTCAATTCGTTCAGGAATAAGTGCACTGAATATACAGACACCGAGAAAATTTAGACTCGGACCTTTTTAATCACTTTTGATTCTTTTTCGCCGTCTCTTTCTGCTGCTTTATCTTTCGATTTCCTTTCTTTGTCTTTGCGTGGTGCCTACAAAGGAATGAATAATGAAACCCTTTTTAGTAATTCAGAAATCCCTGTTTACGAGAGTCAAGGGAACATGAAATTTAGAAAGGGAACTCTTGGCAATACTCTCATCTACCTGATTGTAGAGTGGGTATATTTTCCCCTTAAAAAAATGTCCTCAATTTCAAGGCATTAAAAGACGACAAAGAAGATGATAGTTTGCACTTCAGCTGGGATAGTCTGCACGCAGGCTAGAGTTATAGGGCTGGGCTATCTCAACCCACATATAACCCAACTGCAGTCCTACAAGAAATTATTTCTCTCCAATTGCCCTTATACGGACTACGTGAGCACTTGAGTGTGGTAAAGAGAAATTGTTAAAGCTTCCAAACGATGGGATCGAGTCCCATCCAGTTGTTTCAAAGTAGACCGCTGAACTGCAGGACCACATGCTCCCCTACAGGAGCCAATATCAACGATAAAAATACTTACCTCTGTTTTCCTACTGGATGCTTTACTTTCTGGCGTCACTAAAATGAAAAGAGGAAAATGTTACCATGTTCGCCACTTGATTCTTACTCAGCGAGGTCAATGTAAGACTGAGATGGCATATCAAGATAAAAGGGAATTAAAAACGGTAGTTTTAAAAGGAAGCAAAATGGATATCCATCTACCTTAACTAGCTCGAAACGAGAGATCCTAGGTCAATAATCTTGGAATTCCAAATTTACGCAAGGGTCTAACCGGCTCTCAATCACAAACCCCCTGATTAGCAGTGGGTCTGACATTGAAACTACCCCAAATAAACAGAAAAACTACCAAACAGGCTACCTAATACACCAAGAGCTGCTGGGGCGTCCAGGGGCAACGCCTATACAGTAGATATTTTCTACTTGCCTACCAAAGTACCTCCTCAAAAAATTGTCATGGGTGGGAGATTACGTAAAAATTAATAGGCGGGAAGCTGGAATAAGAATGTCCTGGGTGGGAAATTTTTGGAAAAATTAATTAGCGGGGGAGGGGACGTTTATTAGGCACCCAAGAGTAGAAGTTGTGCAACCATGTCTGTGTCACCCACAAAGTGAGGTAGTGCATTGACCGTAGCTCAACAACGATCCATTTTGGCATGACGGCTGATTTCATCAAAGATCGTATTATAAAATTGGTAACAGTTCACCTCCTCTTTTGTCGAAAGTGCACTACCAGAAGCTGATAACACTCTGAACTGTTACAACGGATGTTGAAAGACACGTTGAACGACAAATTGAACGACAACTGCCTCTGAACTGTTACAGCGGGCGTCGAGAGGCACGTTGAACGATAAGTTAAACATAAAATTGGTAACAGTTCACCTCTTCTTTCGTCGAAAGTACACTACCAGAAGCTGATAACACTCTGAACTGTTACAACGGGTGTTGAAAGACATGTTGAACGGCAAATTGAATGACAATTTCCTCTGAAATGCTACAGCGGGTGTCGAGAGGCATGTTGAATGACAAGTTGAACAACAATTTCTTCTGAACTGTTACAGCGGTTGTCGACAGGCATGTAGAACGATACGTTGAACAACAATTCCCTCTGAACTTGTACGGCGGATGTCGAAGGGCATGTTAAACGACAAGTTGAACAACAATTTTCAAGTAACCGTAAAATCACTCTGATAAAATAGATCCGTAACAAAGTAGGGAATATAGCGAAAATACGTACGCTGGCTTCCCTGCTAACAATATCAAAATTCTGACAAATATTCTTCTATCAAAGGCCAGCCACAGAAAGCTGGAACCATTGATATTGGAAAAGGGCAGGAGAAGAATGACATCTTCACTGATCTTAGCATCAGGCGCATTCACCAGCGCAGCTCACTAACCTGCCTCAGTATCATCCTTCCTCCTTTTGGGTTCTTTACCATCTTGAGGTTCCAAGGACCCCCCGAAGGAAAGAAGAGCGCTGATTTTCACGAAAATTTTCTGCTACAAAATAACTTACGAAAGTTGGGTCTCTTTGGAATTTTTTTATAGAAAATTGGAAAAGGCTATTGAAAAACTTTAAAAACAGGTATGTAGAAGAATAACTAAACTTTATTCATGATTATTTTGACCCCGATCAACAGAATTTAAGTTGGAGAAAATTGATTTCGTAAACTGTTGAAACTCTCGAGTTGCGGTCAGGTTTCCGAAATGACATCGAATTTACCCATTTTCTATTTCCCTGAGAACAATAGAGCGTAACAGCCGTGATCGAGGATTCTAGATTTTGCTGGCTAGTGGCAAAACTTGGGTTAAAGACACCTGTGGCTGGCCTTCTGGGAAGAACCTTCTTCCAATAAGGAGTTAAACTAATATATTTGCTCTGATTACGATGCGCAAAGAGACAATGACAATCAGAGAACACTCTTGGATTTCTCATATAAGTCTTTTTGGAACTTCCGTACTTTACTGAAATGTTGCTTGTTGTGATTCTGCTTGCGACTGTGTTGTATTTGAGTCGTGATTGAGTTGCGATTGTGTTGTGATTGTAATCTATGTACAGTATGAAGATTACATTAGCACTAGTTTTATGATCAATAACGAACAAGAACGATTAATTTGACAAAAATATAATGAGTGCGGGCCTTCCACCAACCACCTGACTGGGACTTGAGTGCCCACTACTTAGCTGGGTGACTTGGTGTATACTAACTCAGTTATTCGAGCTTTCTTAATTCAAATGTCGGTCTCCTGACCACTCACTGCAAGGTACTGCAGCAACAACACCAATTAGCATGTATAAAAAAAATACTTACAGGATAGCACCCAGCGTATTATTTTATATTCTTTAACCTTTTATAGATAATAATTTGGTTTTGCCTTTTTTAATGATAAAAAGTGCATTTTGAGTTACACTGGACCTCTTTTTTAGGATTCCTCAGTTGAGATAAAACTTGTCGCTGATCTCAATTCCTCAGATAAAGCAGAGCAGCTGGAAGCTATCAGGTTGGTATCATTATCTGCAATGTATGTAGACAATAATTACCAAGTAGTCACTTACTTGCCAGTCTTTTTCATATTTATTAATTGATAACATACACAGCCAGTGTTACTTAGCTGTCATCTATTTGCTAATCATTTAACATTGTTCAGAAATATTTTCTTGTTCAACATCAATGCCGAGAATCAAGTGATAAAGTGCTGTGAGAAGGGAGACAAGAAGAAGATAAGAAGAAGATGGTCGACACAGTCAGAGGCAACACAAATGCTCCTCTTTCCTTAGCTTCTACCATTACAGTGGTAGGGGTGGGTGCCACCCCTATCACAAGTCAACTTTTTGCCACCCAAGGAGCCAAAGCTTTCTCATAGTGTATAGTTTGTAATAAAAACATCAACAAGCCTTATTGTTATTTGTTTGATAAATGCCTACTGAATCATAAAGCTTGATAATTGCTCTCAAGATGGTAAAAAGTGTTGATGATTAAGTTCCAAGCATCAGGGCCTATACAGTACAGCCAAACCAGCCAGTACAGCCAAACCAGAAAGGTTTGTGATACCATACTGACCTTGGTTATGTGGTGGCAACAACCTGCTTAATACAGTGTTTTCTAAATGCCACTGCAAAAATGTCTATACTACTGCAGATGTCACACAAGATGTGCTCAAGATTTTTGATGCATCAGTTTTTCTTGTAAACATATTTTGTGGAAAGAATCCTTGTATAGGTTATAACTTCAAATCTGTAGAAATATTATCAACATTATCATATAAAATATTATGCTGAGTATGTTGTTGCTACAAAATAGTTAAGGTCATTGTAGTGTGGGGTTTGTCCTATATACATGGAAACCACCCCAGATTACAAGTGAAACCACTTTTGATGTCTAAAGTACATGTTGCATGGTAATTCCAGATTGACTGTTTACCTCACAGTTGCTGCAAAGTGTGCCTTTTGCCAAATGTTTGTAGTTATCATGGAAATCTGTTGGCTTTTTATTCTTGAAATCAACCCTTGGTGTACTTTCCTAGAAACGCAAAGCTACCCTTCATACGGATGTTTGCCATAGCTAAAGGCCCTATTACTACATTAAGGTCATACCTGCAGAGTTTAGCTTTTACTAATCTCGTTCCATTGATGTTTCTTCTCTGCTTTTGTAGGAAAATCAAGAATGCTATTATTGGAATCAAGGTCATGAAAACAAAGGTATTAGCAGTGGGGCTACTTCCAAGGTATGTACGAGAAGAACAAATTATCACTTTTACAACTTAGATGCAATCTGGGAGAATACATCTAAGATATTGGCAAAGATTTTTAAGTTTCATAACCATCCCTCCACTGAAACTCATTGAAGAGGACTTTGAATAGTATTGTCGGAAAGTATAATGTAGAAAACAGGATTTAAAATGTCAATTTTTGAGAAGAACACTAGAAAAAAAGTAGAAAATATGTCACCATCTGGGTACTCAGTCTGTAATATCTAATTTTGAATGTGGAGGTCGGGTCAAGATAGGTATTTAAGGAGACATTAGAGGGATTTTCAAGCTGTCACAACAACTCCTCATAATCAGATGGTCTTTGCCTTACATGTAAATTTGCTTTCTTGAATACTTTGTGTTTCTACTTTACTTTCTTTAGAATTGTTTTCCACTCCTACTTTGCTTTGTTGAAGATCGTTTTTGTTTTGTAGTATAGGTCAAAGCCTGGGTCAAAGTCCAGCTTGTCATCTAAACAGCAGTAAAGGAGTAAATCCAAAAATAGTGTATTCACATCATTTATGTTTCTTGTTGTATACACTAAAATCCCGAATATAAGCCCTCCAAAATATAAGCCCCTTTAAATATAGCCCCCCTGTAAACTAAACAAAAAATGTCCTCTGGAAACCCAGGGTGTACATTTGGGATTCTGTGTGTTGGATCCGAAATTGGTAGTGTAGAAGGCAGTTATACTGAATGAGTATGGACAGAGCCTCTGTATTTACTCTTGTTCTTTTGTGAGATTTTACGCGTTAAATGTTGCTATTTGTCTCTCTGATTGGACACCAAATGGTGAATGTTTTGGAATACACAAGTCTGTTAACGCTAAAGACCCTCTAAATATTAGCCCTGTATATAAGTCCCCTGTATATAACCCTCCTCAAATATAAGCCCACCAAAGGTGCTTATGAATCTCTATAGGCCCAGGGTTTACATTCACTATTTTACGGTATATACTTTTGAAGGTAGTATGTTTTACTAGCATCCTTACCTTTGAAATCATCTTAAAATCCTTTACCACTGTTTTGCAGATTACTCTCACTAATGGTGGAGGATGATGTTGATGTTGAGTTTGCCATTGAAGCAGCAGCTGTACTCGGGAGTTTGGCTAGAGGTTTGTGATAAAGTGATCTGTTACAGTTATACAGTAAATTATGGAGCTATGTTTTTCCATCACGTACTGGGGTAGTGCACAAATACTTATAATTTTTATTGGAACCTGGAAGTCTCTGAGACCGGATGTCTTTCTTGACATTTATCTTGTTATTATCACTAACCACTCTCTGCACAATTTATGCTTCAAAAATAAGAGGATCATAGTGGCTCTTTATGCCTTAAGCTCCAAACTAAATTTAACAACTTCCAAGGTTAAGAGAGTCCCTGATGTGTCGACTGAAAATTATTTTTATCTCATTGAAAGGGTCAGAAAAGGACTTAGAAATGGTATTGGAAACCGATGCAGTTTCTCTCCTGTGCAAAGGTAAGTTTTACAAGGCAGTTTTTCTACTCGAATGATTAGTTTTAAGCACTGGGTTGATTAGCTTAATGATATCAGCAGTCTCTTTTAAATCTGATATACCAAGTGTTTACTTTCTGTTCTCAACCCAGTGCCTCAAAACTCTCAGATCATTACAGCACTGTTTGTATTTGTTTGCTCATTCTTTGAAGTTCTTCCCCTTTCAATTTCATTTGGCTTCCGTGTTTCCATTAGATTCTTTCATTCTTTGTTTCAACAATCACAGTATCTTAGGTTTTCTCTTTCTTTTGTTCTTTCTTCCTCTTCTTCTTTATGGATTTAATGAATTTCACCCACAATGGAACTACCTACATTGGCGATTTGGCAGTATGTTCAGTTTAAAGTTGCACTTGTCACTACTGGGCTTTAATCTGTTATTTATTCATAGGGATTTGCAGTGAGAACCAAAAATTGGTTTCAGCCTGCTCTCGAGCCTTACGTGCCTATTCATTAACACAACAAGTTTCATCAGAGATCATTTTTCAGGTAGGTCATTAAGTATCAACCTTCTATATATTAAGCACATATGTAGACCACTTACCTTTGTAAAGAAGAACACTCTAAATCACTGGCATCTGCAGGATTTATTTATGGGGAGGGTAGATATACCATTGTTAATGGTCAAAGCTAATTACTTCTTACTTATATTGTTATCGTTCTGCACTTTCCGGGGGCAGATGCCCCTTTTGACACCACCTTCAGACTCCCATTCCCTAAATGTTTTTGCTTTTTGCAAGTCGTTAAGCTGCAATGTCAGTAGCCTGAAATTTGTGGAACAGTAGAGTCAATCTCAGCCAATCTTTACGGCAGTTGTTTAGTTGTGGTTGCCCACTTGCAAATGGTTTGTGACATTGCCTCGTCCTGACAGTGGCCCGTGAAATGGTTTCCATGTGCAAGGCGTAGAGATGTTATTCGTAGCGCCCAATTGGGAAAAACTTTGTCAGCTAAGATCTCGTTATACACATTTTTCATAATGAAATAAATGAAAAACTAGGCATAACCCAAAACAGTGTGTCACTGGAGAAAAAATTAGCTGCAGACTCCCAAGGCCATTTATCAAGAAAAGTTGTATAGTTTGCAGTAGCTGCACCAGCGGGAGGACTGTAGCGATTCATCTCCTCCACGTTTTTGTTTGGCAAAGACAACAAGATAGCATATGAACAAGAAGACAAGAAGAAAAGGGAGTCTCATTCAAATTCAACTTGTCAAAGTGTCAAATTCTAATATTCAAGATGCGAAATATTTTCTGATGATCAAATGGAATAAAGGAAATGTCAGTTTTGAAAACAAGAGTGGAAAAATAGAAAATGTCACCTCCGGGGATCGAACCCGTGAGCCATGCTTTCGCGGTGTACGCTCTCCCATTGAGCTATGTGACCTCCGATATAAACATACTCTATTTCTCTGGTCGCCAGATTAGCTCCCAATAATTCACCGGTGGACATCGACATCCAGCTCAAGGCAATTGGAGACCAGCCTCTCTGCGCTATGTGACTGGACCAAGGAAAAACCGCCATCCAGCCCGTCTATCAATCCAAAGTGTGTTGAAGTTAGAAAGTATCATCGAGAAGAGAGGATGTGAAATGTCAACTTTGAAAAGAACACTAGAGAGATAGAAAATATGAGATGCAACGTTTGGTTATCTTTTTGCCCTGTCCATCTTTTTTTGTTTTGCTATACCGCTCCTGGTTGCTATGTGTATACAATGGCTCAACGACGACTCGTGAGTGGGAATTTATGAATTTACGTTCCTGTTTTCGCTCTAAAGTCACTACCTCATGATACTCACTAACATTATGAGACCCTTTACGCATCTACATATCCCTAGATACTAATTTCAGACCCTAAAAATGGGTCTGTGGACGATATATTTCAGAACCACTTACATGTCCATGTTTTTGCAGACATACCAAAACTAAACGTCAGATTCGAATATGCCCTAGGATTACCAATTTTTGGGCTCTAGCTATGGTAAGGATATGCTTATAGGAATTTTGTAAAGTTGTTGGTGCGCTTTTACCTCGTAGTTATAATTTTCTTAGGTTCTGAAAGTTTTCGTAAGAATATGAAAAGTTTTATTTTAAGAATATGTTTTTAGATACATCCTGTACCTAACGTTTCAATTCGACTCGTGCAGTATTTCTTCCAACATTGCTGTCACCAGTATTCTGCCTTAAAAACTTAAGCTAATAAAATATCAGGTCAACAGGATGCTTAGCTTATGGAATAGCCAGATAACTCAGAAGAGGCTATCGTTTATGTTGTCAACACGAAGAGAAAAAGATTTTAGTGCCCTACTATTGTTAAACAATCCTATTTACTGTTGAACTATTATGATGTGCGTAGTTGTCAATTAGAGTTATCGTGTTGATAGAAACAACCTATTCGCGCACAATCATAAAATCCCACCAAAACCAAAAGTCAGGCATGAGACAATATTATAAAGATGTGCACTTTGTTTTTATTTACAAAATAGGGAAACCTGTAGTGTTTTGTGTGCCGATATCTGTCGGCTCTGTCATTAATGCACCTTGCCGTAGCATTTTTCTAATTGACAGAGACACAGATTTGCCAAGCTCAATCCTCTAGTTTTGGATTCACGGAAAGATACCCCCACTATCGTATTTAAGAACGGAAATCTCCGTGTGGCTGGGTCAACTTGCGCTTTGCACTACTGCCAACGACCGCTGTCGTTAACAACGCCTATCCTTTGAAACAGAAAGAGAGACATAGCCATGACATGATACTGGCTGTATGATCCAAAAGTTGTAAATTGTTGCAAATTTGCAAATGAAATCATGTTCGAATCGCGTGCGCGATGTCGAATGATGACATCTTGGTTGCGTCATTAGTTCGCGCTTTCCTCATTGTAAAACCGTTACGACGACTCTTTCGACTTGTATGCAATACCTGTAATGGTGGGGTTAAGAATCATTATGTCGGCTGCCATTAAATCGTATCAATGGTGAGTATTTTTCTTGGTGACTCATCTCTCTGGCGGCAGTTCTCTATTCGCCAATCCTTACACGGTCCTTATAGCATTTTTACGTAAATCATAAATTGTGCAAAGCGTTAAAAACTGCTGACTCCAAGAATAAGGTCATTTAATTTTTTCTGCGCGAAGTATTATTTGCGATGCTAGATAAGCAGATATTCAATTAAAGACAGCTTTTGACGTTGTCCTGAATTCATTCATGTGTTACTATTTACAATCAATCCACCCTATAACGTGAAAATGATATTTGTATAGTTCTGCATGGATGTTAATTACATATTATTAAAATATGGAAGTCTCAGGGCCTGCTCTAGTGTTGGTCGTCCAGATGGGTTATCATTCGACTCGTTGTGGAGTAAGAGCGGAATGGTTGGATGAAATTTATTTAACACTAAACCTTCCCTGATCATCAATTTGTGTGCTGCCTCGTGCATGACACAAGTACCTCACAAGTACCTCTCTGCGTTCATGTCAACTGCTACCTCAGTGGTCTTCACCGGCGGTACAAGTGCCTACATTTGGAGCTAATATTGTGTCTAGAGAAATAGAGTACTCTTGAGTGCCTAATAAGCGTCCCTGGACGCTTATTAATTTTCGGAAATTGCCCCCGGACCTTATTAAACTGGTTTTCAGAGACGCCATGGGATCAACAGAAAAAGACAACCCCAGTTTGCACCGTTGAATACCGTAAATTACCGATTAAGCACCCATGCTCAAATAGGCGCCCAGTTTGGAAAAAATATTTCTCACAAGCGCCCAGGTCTGGACAGCGACGACGTGGATGCAGCAGCTCCAGAGTTTACGCTTTTAGATGATGATACGAAGGACGATATAAGATGTACTGATTGATTGATTGATTGAACGTTATGTTTCAATCTATTCTAAAGGAAGATCATGTATGTTTAGTTATCTGTTTTGCCTTTCCTTAATAAGCGCCCAGTCCGAATAAGCGCCCACCCAAAAACTTTTGTATTTAAATAAGCGCCCAGGGCGCTTAATCGATCATTTACGGTACGTCCAGCTCTTCAAATAACAGATCAGTCTCTTAAATACCTCGTTTTCGCCTTATGCACCATCATTCTTGACATAAACATAAAGAGTGATCATTTTTAAACTGTTCGTGTATTTTCAGCCATGTAGACAGTGATCACTTGGCGATGTTAAATGCCAACTTGCGGTTAGGGCTAGTCAGTTCAAGAGATGAATGAAGATCGCAGACGTCGTTGGGTTCGGTATTCGATCGTATTTGAAGGTACTCTTAGGTCTGAAATAAACAGGGGGCTGGAAACAATATCAAATGTAATAAACAGGGGGTATACACGACGAGTTGTAATCAATTCTTTGAAAACAATTTCTGATAGTTGTAAAAGTTCAATGTTGGAAAAATTCCAACAATTAATAAACAACCGCCCCACCCCACCCCTGTTTATGAGAGACCAGAGAACCTGAGAGTATTCCACTGCTTGCCCCGCCGCCCAAAATAGGCATGTGAGAAATGCATCTTGGCTGAGGCACTCAAACATAGATATGTTTCGTCTTCCGTTAGAAAATAGAAGGTTTCATTTGGTGTTAGGATACTCTCGTAGCTTATGAAGCTTTGGTTTGCAGTGAAACCTTTGAAACGTACAAAAATCCAGGTGAATTTTCACATTAATTCTACTCTGCTGGGTACGGGGGTGGGGGGGGGTGGGAGTTGTAGCTCCCTAGCAAACTTTTATCGACAACTTGTCATCTAAATTTGAAATTTTGCGAATTTTACTTTACGATTGTCAGATAGTTGGATTTTGATTTTAAAAATTTTATCAGAATGGGTTAAAATTTGCCTATTTTTGAAATGTGACAGCAGTCCCGAAATCTATGCAAAAACGCTACTTTCGGCAGCTTTTACTAGGCCAAATTATACGTTTACATTCTAGGAAAAAAATGGTGGTTCAAGTGCGGCTTTCTCCGCTCTTATTCCAGTACAATCGTATGTAATAAGGGGACCAAGCAGAGTAGAGTTAACTTTCAAAATCAGGTTGGACTTTAAAAATCTTCTTAACTTTGGGGAGAAATTTACACGAGACTTACAAGACAAATCGACTCGGAATAGTTTTTCTTAGACTATAGATTATAGGGAGAATGCCAAGAAGGACACTACAATTATGACAACGTTTCGTCTTTTCTTAAAGACTTCGTCAGATCCTTGTATATTGGAGGTGAATCGTTCACGTTATAGCCTCCGATGTACAAGGAACTGACGAAGTCTTTAAGAAAAGACGAAACGTTGTAATAATTGTAGTTTCCTTCTTCACGTTCTCCCTATAGTTTGTCGGTGTAGTTGTCACCATAATATCAATGCAGATTGCTTCTAACCTCAGGACTCGGCAACTAGCAAACAACTTTCATAAAGTTATACCAATATAAAGAAGTTGTTTACAACAAATTCAGGGCTTGGAAACGTCCACCATCTCAAAGCAACTCTTGGTTAGAACCAAAAACGGAGTTGCTCAATAAAAACAACTTTGTAGCTAATACTTTAAGATCTTTAATATCCTTCATAACCTCTCCGAATTACAACGGATTTTACTCTTTTTAGTACAGTCAACAAATACACCTCCTCCGTCATACCACGTAAACAATCCTATTTACAAACACGTTTGAAAGCAAACAACTGTCACCACTTGGAGTATCGGTTCCAATAAACATCAATTTTACATAAATCTTACAAAGATCAAGACGTGCCTACAATTATGTTGGCTAAGTAAACATCGATAGCAGTTGATCAATAATGCGTAAACCTATCTAGTTACAAAAATCCAACAGTCCCCCTACATCTCTTGAAAAACTACCATAGTTTGCAAGGGGGTCTGGACCCTCCATCTACAAAGACAACCCCCATCTAGAACTCTAAAGGCAAAACCCCACCTGGAAGAAAATTTTGGGCATAAATTTCCAAAAGTTCATATCGCCGCTTCCCACCAATAATGAACAGTAAATAGAAACACTAATTTAGAGTTCTTCCATTGAAACATTTCCTCCCTTGAAAGGTTTCACAATACCACTTCCTTGAAGAAAAACACCCAAACACCAAACTTCTAGAGAGAAAAATTTTTCCTGAAGTCAGGTAAGCCAGAATCGTTAATACAACCTTTAATTTGAAGTGGATACCACCGTGTAAAAAATTTAGTTTAGATTGGTTTACAACCCCACCTGCAAATATCAACCCCCATCTTAGAGGCCACCTCCCACCTGTAAATGGGATTCGAGCCAACCCCCACCTGGGCAAAAATTTTGAAAATGCTTGCCCCCCCCCCCATCTGCCCGGGAGGGGTGCGAACTAAAACTACCACCGTAAAACTTCTTAAAACCTAAAAATGTACGGCCATCACAAAAAGTGAAGGATGTTAACATTTGCACATGTAGGCTTTTCTAAAATTTTTGTTATACATCATCTTACGAGAGACAGGCATTGCAAAAAGTGTGTCTTGTTCTCGGAACCTAATCGATTTTCTTACTGGCAGCTCTCCCCCTCCCTTCCCCTATATGTTGTCTTCAAGAGCCATTTCAGCAACTTTTATCTCCTCGACGATGCAAACTATATCCTATGGTTACAATTTTATGTGCGGTGTTTATAGAGTTTCTATTTAGGAATATAATGTTCTCTTCAGCACTGTAACCCACCTACAGTCGAGGGCTTTAATTTATGTAAACAGAGGCCAAATTTCGTTAAGCCCTAACGCCATATTTGAAAACAGCACTTTCCAAAGGGTATATGCCATAGCATTGTGCTGCTCTGAGAAGGGCGGCAGAAACTAAGTAAAAACTAAAAAATACCCTTAGCCTTCAGCATGCGTTTTGAGCCATTAACGCATTTTTTGACGTTTTGTAGGAAAACTTTCACTGCCTTTATCCACGATTGTAGAATTTAAGTGTAGAACCCAAACCGTCATTCTTTTTTGAAAGAGTCTGTGACGTTACACCTAACTCCTCGCTCAATTTAAACTGTTACTTACCAGCTTTCACTCTAAGGTCATCTCTGGCTCAGGCAAGAATGTAAACATCAAACTACATTCAGATATTCTGTATTAAAAGGAGTTTAATATTTGGCTATGAATTTTCACTTTAGTGCCCACTCTGTCTTCTCTTACATATCAAAAAGTAAAAGGAATTATTGTTTCACCTTGAAACTACAAGAGCTGTCCTAATGCTGCATGATACGTTTTCCGGCGTACTTGGAAGTGAATCACTCACTTTCAAAAAAAAAATCCAGAAAGTGCGGCATAAATTTTGGGTCGACGACCAGTCATAGTTTTTCTATCGTTTAACTTCCTTACACATAAAGACTCTTTTATTTGGTAACTGCACTTAACTTAACCGAAGACATAAATCTTCCATTCAATTGGTTACGATAGGTGAAACAGAGGCATGGTTCTTTCTTATGTGCGTCCCTAACATGTCGCTCCGAATGAATCCCTTGCCGCAAATGTCACATACGAACTTCTTTTCGCCGTCATGAATTAACTTATGTCTATTAAGATGTGTCCTGTTCATAAAACCCTTGAAGCATACATCGCACTTCCAAGGCTTGACTGCATTATCCATGTGCCGGTAGCTATGCTGTGTCAAGCTGTGTGCACTGTCGAACTGCTTACCACACGTTTCACACTCAAAGCAACCACTTAAACTACATTCGCCCTTGTGATCGTCTAAGTCTTGACGCGTTTCAAAGGTACTCCGGCACCTTTTGCATTCATATATTGAGTCGTCAAGCTCTGAAACGTCATCAAAGTCACCTGACAGGTCAATAGGGTTTGATTCTCCTATAAAACTAGCACTACCATCTTGACTGTAAGTGGTATCTGACTCGTCCACGAGAAATGTGGAATTGCTTGGTTCTTTACCAAGATCAGTGGCACCAACTCCCTCTAAATACGGGCCAGTGTCTCCAAGCTGTTTGTGCGACTGTTTTTGGGTTGTTTTTCTGCAGACGTGAAGGTCGTTCTCTCCCTTTGAACTCAAATAATCTCCACATTTATGGCAATTAAAAGAGCTGCAGGTCGACTCCATGATATGGATCCTTAAGCCTTCTAGGCTGCCAAATGTTTCAAAACACTGACCACATCTTGGTGTTTCAGTTAAAGAGGATTCAGAACCCACTGGGTAATTATATTGAGACGACTTCACAGCTGCACTAGTAGGCAGAGTGTCTAACATACTGCGCATCGTTTCTGAACCCTGACTACTTCCGGCAATAGACCTTCGACTACGTACTTGTTTTGTATGTGTGGACATGTGCATTCTCAAATGGAAGGGACTCATAAACGTCCTCCCGCACTTGAAACAGTCATTCCCGTTTGGTCTATTAGCATCCTTGGCTCCGTCGGAGTGAAATGACGAATGTCTAATTGTATCAAGATTGTGTTGACTGCCGGACCCACGAGGAGGTGTCTCGACAGTGTGAGTACGTGCATGCTTTCGAAAGGATGATGGAGTTGCAAACCCTTTGTTGCATATGGAACAGATATGAAGTTTGTGACGAAGGTGTAGACGACGGTGAAGCCTGAGGTTCGACTTACTGCTAAATGCCTTATCGCAAATGTCACAACTCAGGTTTTCAGATGAAGTATGACTCTCCATGTGTTTCTCGAAAATTTCCGCGGATAAGAAGAATCTCTTGCATAATGTACAAAAGGGTTTCTCTTTATGAAGGACAAGATGTTTCTTCATGTTCTTGGGGGAACTAAACTCTTTGTGACATATCCAGCAAGTGGGAGTCCTGCTGCCTTGTTCTTCCTGCTCTGGTAGTGGTGGTGGTGGTGGTACACCCTCCTCTGATGCTTCTTCGCCTGTCTTGCTCGCAGGAGGTCTACCACAAACGTCTTTCACTTTGTGAACTTCATAAAGTTCCCGCGTCAAGAAAAACCGTCGACAATCGCGGCAAAATGGCTTTTCGCGATGCAGTAACTCGTGCCGCTTCAAGTATTTTCTGGCCTTGAAGACCTTATTGCATATCCCACAAGTTCTGTTTGATTTCTCGTCTTGTTGGGTGTCGGGATTTGATAGTGACTCCTTTTCAGGAGAAGGTGGCTTTTTATGAGTTAACAAGTGTTGTTGGAGATGGAAAGAGTTTATAAACTTCTTAGAACAGAGCGGGCAAGGATGTTCATTTGTTCGGTTATGAAGCAACTTATGCCTCACTAAATTCCTGCGGCTACTGTAGTGCTTGCCACAGATTTTACAGTTAAGGGTATTACTTCCGTTTGTACCCTCGCTCGTTCCCGAAGCCGAGACTGTGTGCACCATTCTTAGATGCTCCTCTAGGTCCGATGACAATGCAAATGAATTGTCACACTTGTCACAAGTATGAACTTTGGTCGATGACTGCTTGTGCAACAACCTGTGTCTCCTCAGACTTTCCTCGTTGCTATATGACTTTTTACAAACCTCGCATACAAATTCTGTCTGCGTCGCATGAACCTGTGCATGTTTCTTCAAATCAAATGACGTCACAAACTCCTTCGCGCACCGATGGCATGGATACGCTTTCTGCGATGAATGCAAGTACCTGTGTCGCTGAAGGCTCTTGCTTGATGCAAACACTTTGTCGCACGTTTCGCAATGATAGTCCTTTTCCGTATTGTGGGCATCGACGTGCATTTGAAATTCGAACAATGAAACGAACTGCTTAGCACAAAGGCGGCATTTGTAGGGTTTACGTCCGCCATGAAGCTGCATGTGACCTTCAAGATCTGACTCACTGGAGAACTGCTTTTGGCAGATTTTACAGGATGGAGTTGAAGCATCCTTTGGACGATACAAGCAATTGTGCTTCTTCAAAGACCATTCAGTGGTGAAAGCCTTCCAACAATCCTTGCATGTAAACTTTCCATTATCTTTATGGACTTTACGATGACGGATGAAATTTTTGTAGGATGCCAGGACTCTTCCACAGAAAGAACATTCATATCGTTTAGGCTCCTTTCCTGTAAACGTAAAATCGAAGCAAAATAAAGAACGACGAGGCGAAGAAAACGTAAATATATGAGGGTCTACGTTGCTTCATTTGCAAAAGAAAGACCCAAAAAATGTCTACGTACACTCTTATGTCAAATAGAAAGTTGAAAAATGAACGTGCTGGCCCAATTGTACATGCCGTCTCTTTCATGAGGTCAATCTTCATGGAACACCTATATTAACTAAACTTTAAAGATACGGCAGTCGAGTCCATGCATGTGATTTGTTCTGTCACATTGTTAAACACGAAAGAATGGTGAACAGTCAATGCGAGCGAGCATTATTTTCCATGTGACAGTTATTAAGAAACAAATGCTAAAAAGATATAGCAAAGTTAATCACTATCACTTGTTTTGCTTATTGGCAGAAAACAATACTGCGTATCACTGGAAGTGGCAATATCTCAATCAAAGACCCCTGATGAGCAGTGGGCCCGACATTGAAACTACCCTAAATAAACAGAAAAACTACCAAACAGAGTGGTAAGTGCTTAATTTGTTTGTAATTGAAAGTCTTGACAGTAGCAGTGTTGGGATACATAGCTTTTCTCTAGCAGGGGCGGACATGATTTTCCTAGTAAGTTACACGAGCCGAGGTGGCGGAGCTTAAAGCCTAGCGGGCGTCGCCTCCCTTCCTAACATATTTTTCAAATTCGTCCTTGTCCTTTCTGTTCTTTATACGCGATAACAAACATCATCACCGTCCCCCAATAATGTTGCTCTGTGGTCTACGATGAGAGAACTGTTTACGCTAAACTCCTTTAGGTTTGGAAATTTGATGGGGCCAGAGCGCATCTCCAGAGATCTTTAAAGTTTTAACAGTACCGACACGCAGATGGCGACAACCTGTCCCAAGGGTCTATTTATGAGTTATGACTACAAAGCGAAAAAACATAACAAATTAAAAAATGTTGGGCTACCAAAAGAGACAACGTGTCTTGGCATGTGTGCCTTCCAAGGCAACGCCTACAACAAAGGCTGTCTTGACACCCTTACATAACTATTTCGAATTTCTTATTGGTAACTTTAAGAAAAGTCCGTCGATGGCCTTTACAGAAACTCTGCTTTAAGTATTAAGCTAACGTGTGTCTTGTGAAATGTGTAAGATTCGACTGACAGATAACTTCAACGTAGAACTGTACGCATGATACTTAGCTCTGCACTGTCACACCGAACACGCCCAGCCCTGTCTCCGCCTTCGGTCGCACCCATGATTGCACACACATAAATTTTGACCACCAGACAACCACTGACAACAATCAAGGTGCGGGAGCGAATATTATATATAGAAAACAACAGTTTTACAGGCGGTCTACAGAGGGGCGGGGACGGCATGTTTCTTCATTGTTTACTCATAATAAAGTCAATACGAAAATGAGTTTCGCTACTTAAATAGCAACTTAGGCGGTTTTCTGTGTTACTGGTTTGTGTGAGTGTTTTGTCTATAGGGTCCATTTGTAGTTTGGGCTACAAATAGAAACAAAATAGCTAACATGGAAGTATTGAATAATCGACAGAGACATGAATTTTCGACATGATCACAATAGCTATAGTGCGGGAGTGAAGAGCCAACAAGAAAAAGGAGTCTTCGGACTGGTATTTTCTCAGGGGCTCTAAAAGTAGGGGAATAGGGGCGGTTGGGACTTCGAAATTTAAGTAGTGGCTCGTTGCGTCTGACGAACAATTCAAAAATAAACTGCAGAGAGTGATGGACATCTTTTTACGAATTGTTAGTAAATTTTAAAATTAATTTCAGTTTTTACTGCTTCAATAGCAGTAGAGTACCAATGTAGTAACGTCATTCATCACATATAACATCCCAAATTTCTCAAAAAATATATTTTTAGAAGACACTAGGTAAGTAAAAAATATGTCCCCACCAAAACGTTCACCATATTTTCTCTTCTCTAGTTTCTCTTTAAATCTCATATTTCAAATCCTCCCTTTGCAAAAAATAATTTTGCGAACACGTCGCAATAACGTGGCAAAACAAGGAAATCCCGACTAGAATCCGGTTACTACTTTCCTATCAATAGTAACAATAACAAGAATCATAAAAACCATATACAGGAGCTTTCCAAATTCCATTAGCTCTTTATCGGTCTTAATGAATATAAGTAGATGTAAGCATATATATGTACATGAAAGGCAAAAAATCGATAGCAGAAACAAAAACAAAGGCAAAGAAAAGAATAACAGAAAAAAATAAAATGAAAAACACACAAAAGCCTAACAACAACAACAACAAAAACGAACAAAAAATTTAAAAAACAACCAAACAATAACAACAAACCAACGTGAGAAAACTATAATATACGAACAAGTAGGTTCTCTATGGAAGTGGTCCGCCACCTTGCGTTCTTGAAGGATATCAACGGATTTGCAACCTATTAACGACAGGACTTAGTTAAAAGACCCTGTAGGTGTCTTCTACGCGAACTTCAAACTTTTTTTTGTCGCTCTCTCTGGGTGAGCTGGCCTGAGGCGGGTTAAAAATCAGATAATCCTGCTTTGAGCTGCATGTTTCAAGTTAGTGTACTTCCCATTCTAGATGGAATCCAAAATGCTATTTCTTTTTCAACCTCTTTTCCTTCTTCCATGCAGTCTGTCTTGAAGGACCAACTTGAACAAGTAGTTTTGTTAGTTTGAATAGAACACTAGAGAAATAGAAAAGTATGTCACCACCGGGGATCGAACCCGTGACCCACGCTTTCGCGGCGTTCGCTCTACCAACTGAGCTAGGTGATGATGAAGTAGTTTTGTCTTAGGGTATGACCAATCAATTTTTGCTTTCCTCCCTAAATTGTCTTTATAATGGATCATTTTTCTCTTATTCTCTGCAAGACCGCTTCATTTGTGAACCTGTCTCTCAAGCTGATTTTGAGAACCTGCCTCGAAAACCACTTTCATAGGCTTGTATCCTCCTTACATCTTCCTTCCGTAACGCCCATGCCTCTGTTTCATAGAGTAACACACTCCACGCTAATGTTTTCACAACTCTCTTCTTGAACTTCACGGTTATCTTTCATGTTAACGATTCCCGTCTTTTCTTAGATGAAGTCTTAGTCATTGTTATTCAGGATTTTATTTCTTTGATTTGTCTGTTTTATGAACATAATACCTTATTATAGGAGATCAACAAAGCCCTGACCTAACGATACTTAAGTTAACGCGAATCAGATGAACGCGGTTTGCCAAAGACACATTGAAATAAGAATTAATGTAACGCGCTTAAGTCAAACTAGGATACATGATGCATCCAATGAACACAGAAATAAAACAAGTTTAAATGCATTCCGATAGTTCTCTACCCAGAACCTATATAACGGCCTTGAAATTTACTTGGCTTCTAATTAACGGGTACTTTATTAACGCGAATTTTAAAAAGCCGCGTTAAACAAGTGCCGTTTTAGTTTCCTGGAATAAGGTATGTGAAGTATTGACACTTGACAGACGGTATTTGTCAATCAACAATTTGCCCAAACAACTTTCCAAATAACGCCCAAAAATCTAATAAACGGGGGTACAAAACAATTTGCAAACCTAAGAAGTGGACGTGGACATCTATTAGGGCCCTAAGCGTAAGTTAACCTGCCAGGCACAATGGGGAAGAGTAAAGTCCTTTATACCTACCGTTACAATCACAGGTAAATGTTTTGGCCGGGCATGTATCACGACAAACACAGCCAGATGGGCATGGATTAGACGATAATGAAGTACAATATGGGCCAAGCTGAAAGAAAAAGAGAATAATGGTGTATCAAAGGAGAGAAATAAAGTGCAAAACAAGTTTCAGTTTTGAAAAGAACACTAGAGAAATAAAAAATATGTCATCACCGGGGATCGAAACCGTGTAAGTTTCAGTTTGCTAACTGGAAATTCAAGTTGAATTCGATAACGATTCCTTAAGCTTAACATGTAAGTTCTGACAAAGGAGATGGAATGCAGCTTTATGCTCATTTAGCAAAATTTCCTGGAAAGGGACACTTTTTATAATGCCACTGCATGACCGACAAGGGGAATGGGGATTAGTCTTCCAAATTGCAGAAAGTTGATTTTTAATTTGCGTTGAAAAACCACTCTTTGAACCATCATTATGCTTCATTCATTACACATTTCTATTAATTGCTTCATGACAGAACTTAAGATGAATTCTTGAATTACCAAAATCTCCGAATTTGGTGCTGTGAAAGTGGCCAACACTTATCTCGCTTTTATTACATTAAGGGGTTCTTGTTTCTCTCTAACTTAAAGAGCCTTTGGAGAATCCACGCTACAGGCCTGCAGTTTATTTCTTAAGAAACCTTTACAAAACGAATCAAACTACTTTTGAGGCCTGATATGGCACTGTGCTAGTTATAGTTTTGACAAAAGAAAGGGACTGTCAGGCCTCCTGTCTATGAAAGCAACATGGAACGGGTTCCGAAACAAGGCTCCGTGATGCAAGAATTGACAAAAGACATATTAACGAGAATAAAACATTAAGGTTTGGAGTTGGCTCGGGCATTTTACGGATGAGCCATCACGAACAGTGACTAATATTTTAAGTGAAAATATATGGATTGTGGCGTGTGTAGGTTAAACTGGGACGATACCAATATAAGGAAACCCAAGTTCTGGAGACGGATGGATTTGATCCTGTCTGAAGACGATAGAATAGAGTGTTAAGACGGGATCGAATCCATTTGGCTCCATTTGGGGTCCTTGCCGGTGTAAAAAGGGTCTCACGGGTACTTAACAACTGATATTTGCCGCGCAGTTTACGCCTGTTGTTAATAGTGCTTTTACGATCCACTCCCAGGGAGTGTAGACACGTAGCATCCACACACGGCGCTTATGTGTTTTTTGCTATCATAGCCACGTCCCAATTTTGCACTTTGGTTACGGTAAAGCACAACAGAGTTTAAGTCTTGCTCAAGAATAATACAGCACTTCTGGGCTCGAAGATCTGAAGCTTATAAGTATTGAGATATGAGACAGTTGCTCTAAGCCAGGGCTGGCCAACCAGTCAGAGACTAACAGCCGCTTTTTTTATGTATTACTGCAAAGAGCCACATTATATACATCCACACATACGAACATCGCCCCGACTCACACACACAAACCTTAGCTCAGTCAGATTTAATGCGATGTCACACACCAACATGATAATGGCAGACATTGACTCCTACATTACTAAGACCACAGGCAAGTTATTTTCAACAGACAACATTGTGTGTTCTCTTCTGAAAGCCCCTTACGAGCCGCATGAAACCAGCCAAAGAGCCTATGCGGCTCCGGAGCCGCGGGTTGGCCAGGGTGGCTCTAACCACTCAGCCACCTTGCAAACTCTTTTTCTCGTTCCTTATCATTTAAATATTTCTCATATTTTACATAGATGGTACATCAGAATGATACAGGAGGTATTTAGTTCACGAAAGAAAGTTATATGACACTGCAATTTGCCTAAAGACTTGGTCTATGTTTCTTGTGGATCTCACTCTTTGGTTTCTCATCAGATAACCAGCTTATTAACGTTCCCGGCGATATATCAAAAGCAACTTACAACGATTGCCTAGGAAATCGTAGCATCTGAAACACCAAATATAATCTTTGCCGAAATTAATATTTTATGCACAGCACGGAGAAGTTGGAATGGAGTACAATACATACATAGAGCTGTCTTGAACGACAAATGGAAACAGATGGAAGCAAGAATTCTTGACACTTCTGTCAACCGTATTGACAATGTAGAGGTGGCAGGAGACATTATCCCAAACTTAGACAGATCACGTTTCAGGGCACTTGAAACATCTCTTCAGGTTTTGAGCTGACCTAATGTCAGTTTATAAAAGACTATCATGAAATAAATCTTAAATCCTGAAAGATTAAATATAGAGCTTTACAATTAGGTAATTGAGGCAAACATTAGCTTATTTGATCAATTGGTAAACAGAAGGGATTCGTAATATTGATGTAGAAATCGTAATATTCACATGAGGATAGGAGAGAAGTCGCTTAACCATCAATAAGCGTTATTAATTATGTATTGTGGATGAAAGGGTTTTGAAAGGAAGAGGAAGCTATGCACTTAGTGACATTCTGTTAAGTGATGGGAGTGACACTTTAAATTTTAACAGATGCAAGGCTGAAGAAAAGAAACCTTTTAGTGGTCAAGGGGACCTCTGTACAAAAAATGTTTCGTTTTCGATACATTTAAAATAAAAAGCAGTGAAAAATAATGGCATTGCCAAAAGAATTGCGTTTACAGCTTGAGAGATAAGCGAGTTTCTTTATCTAAGTAATGACGTCATATGCGTCTACCTTTCACAGGAACTCTAGCGTTAAAGAAAGGGCATCTCGTGAAAATAGGTCACTAATATTTACTCCCGCGGGGTTTAGTAATTATTACTCACCAATATATATAAAAAATTGATAATGGCCCAATTCTGCACAAGCCATTATGACGTCATCAAAACAGTGCAGGGGCGACGCATTCTCCATCATTGGTATAAAAGGCAATATCTTGTTAAGTTATCGATTTCTTGTCATTGAAAAGTCAATTAAGGTGACAATAATTCTTTATACTTTATAGTTAAGCGGAACTTTATCTAGGTGTAACATGTCAGAAATATGTAAAAGTTTTCAATAAGTTTAATAGAATTTTTACTTTTACATCTTACGACCGTTTTTACCAGTGTTTCTCCACGGGGGTTCAGAGACCCCCATAGAGGAACTTTGAGACCTTAATGGGGGTGATATTGAGACAAAGGGTACTAGGAGGGCTGTAGCTAATAGCATGTTCCACTGCTTTTATTATGTCAAAATGCAAATACCTAACAATAATGTTGTCTCCCTTTTTCCCAGTTTCTTTATTGAATTTGTATATATTGGTTTATTCGTGTAACATCAATGAGGAGAAAAAATAAGAATTTCTATGGAACCAGGAGGTTACTTAGAAATATTTTTTTTAGCCAAAGGGGGTGTAAAACATTTTCAAAGGTTGAGAAAACCTGGTCAGGACGATTAGTTAAAGTAGGATGATTTTACGGTAATTAAGGCGTCTTATTGCCCATACGGAGGCGAGTTAGCTCAGTCGATATGGAGCTAGTCTAGCAAGCTGAGGATTGATGGTTCGAGCTCTGCCTTGAATCTGAAAACTCCTACTGCGCACCCAGAAGGAAATGGGTACCTGGCATTATCTGAGGAAGGATAAAAGGCGGGAAAGAAGGGAACTGGCCATCCTACCTTACAAAGCCGTGGCTCAAGGCATGTGATTCTCTACCATATTACACCCCCTACGTTCTGAATAGAGTATGGGACAATCTTTACCTTTTAATGTCCATACAAAGGGGAAAACATTTCAGAGTGTGAAAACTATTCCAATGCTAACTAATTTGAGGATTTGATAATATCTACTTTGCAATATCATTAGAGGATAGCAAACTGAGTGCCTTGCTAAAAATATCATGAACCTGCCTGCGTTGTGTCATCCAGACTTTGACAAACCCTTTGAACTTCATTGTGACTCAAATGGGTTTGCTGCTGCTGGCATCCTTTGTCAGGGCAAAAATGTAGTTAGTTAATGAGGCTTTTTATATTATTATTATGTATATTGTTTATTTAGGCCACTAGGTCAACTAATTCAAAATATATTTAATACAAATATTCATGGTAGGAATAGCTTCGTTAAAGTCTAGTAGTATGTATCACGTTGAAGGCGATGCCATGCAACAATCTAAATTACATCACTACCGTTAAAAGGTCATCATGGCTTACTCGAATCCTTTTGATCAACATAGAAATCACTGACAGACAAACCATTTAAACTTAAACCAAGATCATCAATACTAAAAACATGCACGTGTAAAAAGATCGTAGTAAGTGTGACTTCACGTGCAATAAACGTTGTATGTTTGTGATTCTTTGCTGATAAACAAAAATATGTCCTACAGGAACTGTGTATGTACAAGGTCCTAAGAATTACTTATTCTTAGGACTTATTCTAATATATTCTTAGGTTATTCTTAGGACCTTGGTATGAAGGGGCCCGTACTCACGACTAGAAATTAGGGCGTGGTATTATGAACCTTGGGGGAGTTAATGCACCCAGTGCTGAAGTAAAGCCTATGGAATGCTTGGTTTTGACATGAGAATTTGTGAGGCTGATCGTAAATTGTACAAGCTTGGTCGAAAATAGCTCCCCGGGTCAGTAAATGGAACAGAGAGAGTCCCTGACCTGAGATACAATCTGTTGGCATTAGGCGACATTATAGAACTAATTTGCCCGTACTGCAATTGTTTCTTGCCTTAAAGATGTTGTATTACCAAGATCATAAAAACCACTGTCGAAGTAGATTTTTTTGCATTTCTCTTGGTGAACGACCCATATGAGCATTCCTCTCAATGCTACCCTCAATAAACAGCAAAATTACTAAACAGGCTAACTAATCAATAACGAGTAGTTGGGCGCCATTATGTTGCGAAGAGACAACACGAGAATGTGAAAAAGAACAAAAATGTTGGGAATTCGATTTTCCACCTCTTCTTTTCTGTACTGAATCCTTAAGATGATAACATTATAATAACATTTGACTAAAGAATATACTAAATTGATAAACGACTACGGTTGGCACGATGCCAACCGTTCCCTGCTTCGAAGACTACACATCCATACTGTTCAAGCGAAAAGTAACGACTGAGTACGCCTAAGATTACTGATGTAATAACGTGGACCCGAGAGGTCTGGGACTAGCCCTTCTAAAAGTATCCAAGAAAATAAGAGTTAATCAACTCAACCTCTTGTTGAGGAAAGATATGATTACCTGTCTCGTAAACATAAGTATATTTTCCAACAACAATTGATTGAAACAGTGACGAAGTAAAAGGGCTATTAAATTTATACAAAGAAACTTCATAGTGGAATTCAGAGGTAATTTTGCAGTATAATGCACTTCTAGGGAAATGTTTGCCTTTTGACTCCTTACAGATTTTTGTAAGTGTGGAATTTACTACCTCGCCTGGCAAGAACCATTTTCCTATTTATCAATTTTGATGGAAGTCTCCACTTGACTATCCTTAGGTAAATGAGCGTACTTTTGAAATCCTGAAGGTGTTAAGGTCAAAATCATCGAAGCGTGTGCGATCGTATTGAACTACATCTGAACTACATCTGAACAAGATCAGACTGTTTAAAGTGTTTTATAGAGACCTTGAGTAACAGAACGCAAAGTTCGGGTCCCAGGCATTTAGGAACGTTATAACTTTGTAAATTTAAACCAAAAATGACGGTTCCAGAAGCAGTTCAAGACATGTTTATATCCATTGGTGTATGCAACTTATATAGCGAGGTCCAGCAGGTTCAATTTTACAAAAATGGCTACTTTCGTCACATCTATTTACATACCGTTTGAACCTAAACGGACTTTTACAAATATGAACTTTGTAAAGGCAAGGCCTAGGTTAAAGCTATCAAATATTCCTCTGTTATGCTCTTTTCTAAATATAGACGTAAGCCATTTTATAGCTCATTTTATTTGTCTAAACCAGACTATAGCAAAGACGTTTACCTGGCAAGGAATTATTTTGAAATCACCTCATCATCGTTAACCGCGTCCAAATTTCTCAATTCAACACCTTTCTATGCAGTCACCTTCAAGGAGTCGATAGATCATCATCCTAGTTAAGGTACTCTAAATTGACATATTGGTATTCTCTGATTGGAAATCAAAGGTGTTAGCAGTCAATTTAACCACCTAAAGAGATTATTCTCCCACCCAAGTGCGTCTTCACGAGCTATCACTTACGACATGTAAACAATAAAGATAAACTGCTAACTTTGCGATGTACCTTTTC
>JAAAKM020006971.1:93208317-93250704 GCA_010016025.2 Alatinidae sp. Z8VKAUB7J3
AAGTGCGTCTTCACGAGCTATCACTTACGACATGTAAACAATAAAGATAAACTGCTAACTTTGCGATGTACCTTTTCAACTTTTCTTTAAAAACTAAATGTAGGTTACTTATTTATAGTTTATTTATTTATATTACCCTGTCCTATACCACTCCTTCGGTAGGATGATTGTCATGTTTTTCGCACGATTTTAAGGTTAGCTGATATAACCAAGAATCATGTTTGCTAAACATCAACCCCAGGGACGGGGGAAGGTAAGGCGGATTGGGGGGGGGGCAACTCGGTTGGGTTCAAATATATTTTTTCATAATCCAATAAGGTACCTTTGTCATTGTGTGGAAAGGGGTGTTTCGTGTCTAAATGCATATCTGGCTGTGAATGTGATACAATGTCTGTCTCAATCAATTTCAATTTTGATAAAGCTGAAAAGTGGTCACGGAAAAATTGAGAATTAGCACATCTTTGGGGGGCCTTGGCCCCCTCTGTCGCCCTGTTTCCCCGTCCCTGAACCCCTGATAGGAAACGGCCATATCCAGTATCAAAGCCTAAAATGCCATTAAGCAAACCGGCTCTTCTGAAGAGCAGCAATTGCTTTATAACCAAGACCTTGCTAAAATTTAAAGGAAGGTTGTTTTCATATGTAAGACCTGCTTTTGGACTGGCATTGATCTTGAAGTACCTATAATAAGGTGAGAAAATAGTTGCATTTTAGCTCTCTTTATTAGGCCCAGTTTGATATGGGATTCCAACTCCACCCCAGTGACGTAGGACTCGGCCCGGGCTCTAAGAATTGAGCACAGCTTGAAGTCCTATAAAAAAAACTATTGTAAATTTGTTTCGTCACAGGAAAAGAGATACATGGAAATTTTAAAAGAGAAGCAAAATATTAATGTATTGATTAATAATGATAATGATAATAATAATAATGATAATAATAATAATTTCCATATCCTCTTTGGCTAAACATAAGTTTACTACCATGGGCTCATATTTAACATTTGAGACATTTCGTTTTGAACTTTCTCTCACTCCAGTAACAAGAATCTACTTAATATGGACTTTTATTTTTTGGCTGAATGTTAAAACTATTTTCTACCATTAATTTATTATCATCGTATTGCATGGCTTCTTGTAAACTTTACAAAATTTCCTTAGAATTCACACGTTTTTCCTACCCTATATACAGCATAGCTTCTAGGAAAGGACAGTTAGAACGGCAAAAGAGTGCCCTCTAAGCTCTGGAGTATTGTGTAGAAACGTTTGTTAACTGTTGTTTTTCATAGAAAGCCTTCCTAAAAGCAAACAGCTGCTAGCTGTAGATATATCAAAGCAAGAGATACCTTCAAGTAAAAGACACCTCTAAGCAATAGTTACATCCAAACAATAGACACCTCCAGGCAATAGACACCTCCAGGCAACAGACACCTCCAGGCAACAGACACGAAGCAAAATACCTCAAATATACTATTGAGGATCTTATTATAAAACCTTTTATATTTGATTTTATTGAAATCAATGGTGCATTGTTGTGAAAACATGCTTGACAGCAGTTGAGTTAAGTAAGAAGTAAGGAGATTCATTCAGCTGCTATCAGTGTAATGGGTATATCGGAAGAAGTCTTGGCATAAAAGAAAACACAGAGACATTACAATTTTTTTCCAGCTTAAACGTCCGATTTTCTACGGTAAAACATTTTGTGGAAATGCGTAGGTAAAACCAAGAGTAAAGATGTTGCACATGAGATGCATGGAGCGATGATGAACTCGCTGCATTGACTTTAGACCACAATCTAATCGCATCAGGGGCGTGACAAAAGTAAAGAATATGCTCTTCAAGATAAAGTTTTCAACATCTTTACTTATTCGAAAGGCGATCCACACATCTGCAGGGGGAATCCATCTCTAATACTAAAGAAATGGTTCTATTGGCCAAGAAGTATTACTTGCTTTCCAAGTGTTACTAGGAGTAAGAAGATCACACAACTACTGCGTTGACATGGCTATTTGGGCATTATCATGCAATTAAGGATGGTAAGTGAATATGTCTATGAAGTAGCAGTTACCAAAATCATAAACAGATTGAGATAAGATATTAGGTAAGTTTTGTTTGCCGTGTGATTGATAAATTCGACTGCGTTTTAGAAATCCTGAAAGGTTAAGCCACCCTACACAACATGATTACATCTCGTAACGGACTTACAAAAATCTGCTTTTTACATTATGGTAAACGTAATAAAGTAGAGGAGGAAGGAGCTAAGATACATCCAATCAAGTTGGTTTAAATGTAGATATTATCAGAACAAAAAGGACACCATAATTGGTGATATTATCATCACCAAAAATACCAGGACACCTGAATACAAAAATGTAAACAAATGACACAACAGCAAAATCGAAGTCATTGCACGCAAAGGAAGGAAAGTACAACAGAAATTATGCAACTAGTGGGCGCCTTGCAATACTGCAACTATAGTTTGCACCTTTGACGTCGATATCAAATTATACTTTGACGAGGTTTTCCAAGTCAAGATAATTTCATAAATGTTAATAAAGATAGTTTATGAAATCATTGAAACACTTCACTCGATACTAATTATTTTCTAAAATCTAACCACATTTGATGGAAATTCTGTGGAAGATGCACTCTTGTTGCATTTTTTTGAAATACTCCTGATTTTAAGACACCATCCTCGTTCCTTTATAGTAGATTAGATTAGATGATTGGTCACCCAGCAAAGAATTCCTTTTGGCCATAGTTCTGTACTTGGGCAAGAGAATATAATGGCTTGTATTGTCATAGTGAATAAACGCTCATGTAATAGAGCGGGCCCCAAAATTGGACTTCTCACAGTTGCTTATTTCCAGAATCGATGTTTTTAAAGACGTCTCGTTCTGCCAGTAATATCAGTAATTTAAATTAGAAGATGCGAATTGGTTCTCGATTCGTCTTAGTGGAATTGTAAAATTTTGTATCAAATACTATCAGATATTTTTCACAATTAATATTGAAGTTAGATAGGCTTCTTAGTTTAATTTTTTTGGAAACGCTTTGGGTCTGATTAGCAATATCTGAATAAGTTTTTTCATGTATAGTGATCTATCAGTTGAATGAAGTCAGCTATTTTACGAAAGGATACTCTTTGAGATGCTAGCATTTGCAGCTTTCCATGGCCAACAAAACTTTACATTACAATTAAACCATCCTGAGCCCTCCCTTTCTATAGTATTATATGGATTCATTTTGTAAGCCATGTGCAAGGCCGCTTTGTTTCTACTTTCTACTGTTACAATGGAATTATAGGTAGAAATTATAAAGCTTTTTTCATAACATTTTTGGACAGTTTAAAACTGTTTAGAAAAAGAATATGTATTAAAATTTGAAGTTAATTCTAGCTACTTACATTGCTTTACCACTTTTGATTCAAGTCTTCGAATGAAGTAACGTTTTAGGGAATATATTAGTTAACAGAATAACATAGTTTGATTTCGGCACAAGAATTAGAAGCTCAAAAATATGTTTTCGATGCTCGAAATATAGGACACAGATTACTAATAACAAACTAGAAATTTAACAGATGGGGCGAGAACATTAGAGATCTAAGAGCAAATATTAGAAGTTATTGTTGTAGTTTAGTTTCTGTTGCAAGTACCTAAGTAATTCAATAAGACAAAAATATAGGCCTTCAAGAGAAAAATTTCCTGGAAAGAGAGATGGAGACTGATCATCGTGGTTGACCCTTCCCTGTCGAAATAACAATTGCAGGAAAGAAAGAGTTGCAAGTATGAGAAAACTGGAAAGAAGGAGAAGGATAATAACTGAGAGACGAAGGAATAGAAATATAAGAAGTAAAGAAAAGGTATGAGAAGTAGTAGAAGAAATGGAACGAAAATTAGAAGAAGTAGAATAAGAATTTATAGGAAAAGAAGAAGTAGGAAAAGAAGATGTAGAAGTAGGACGGGAAAGAGAGAAAGAGAAGGCGTAGAAAGATAAGAAGAGGGAGTCTTCTGAGCTTAACAAGAAGTAGCAGAAAAAGAAGAGAGAAGCAGGAAAATAAAAAAGAAGAGGAGGAGGAAGAAAAAGTAGAAGGAGTAGAAGAGAAAGTTCTTAACAAAGAATAAATATGAAAACAAGAAAAGAGAGCACGGAGCACCTAATTTCGGTACAATTTTGGATTGATTGTAAGTACCAAAGGAATATATGATGGAATCTAATTATGTGTTACCAAAGAACTACATTTTTTCAAGAGGAATGTATAGATATTCCCCATTTAAGAAACAAAGTAGAATATTACGTTTGGTAACAGCAGTATGCGTTAATAGGAAAGATAGTATTTATGTTTCGACATTCCTTTAATGGTACTAATCACAAGAGTCCATGTTACAATTTAATCATGCGTTACGATAGTTCGTTATGTCACAAGGGACACTTTGTAGGTCACTCTGGTGCAAAAGATGAAGTTTACAGAAAAGTTTTTAAAAATGTGGCTCGGTATTTTTTTGTTCTTAAAATATAGATATGCAAAATAGTTATATAGAGATGTATGTAACAATTATAAAAATTAGTTTAGAGTACAATATACAATATACTTTTTATAACAGTGTGTTTAGTTCTCTAATTCAAAGCATCTGATTTTTAATTCTTTGTAGCTTACACTTTTTAAACCTTTAACGAAATAACTCCTACTGTTTTCAAAAAGCTAAACATTAAATCTTCATCTGATGACATTTCCCCCACTATTGTTACCCAATATTTTAAAACCACAAATCCGCATCCAAACGCTGTTCACGGATCTTAAGCGACTACATAAAAAGCCTAGGGATATCATGGCGCAGAGAGGCTGGTCTCCAATTGCGTTGAGCTGGATGTCGATGTCCACCAGTGGATGATTGGGAGCTAATGTGGTGACTAAAAAAATAAAAGTGTGTTAACATCGGAGGTCACCTAGCTCAGTTGGTAGAGCGCACCCCGCGAAAGCGTGCGTCACGGGTTCGATCCCTGGTGGTGACATACTTTTCTATTTCTCTAGTGCTCTATTCAAAACAAACATTTCAAATCCTCCCTTCTCGATAATACATGTATCTGGATCGAAATAAATGCGTCGTAAGCATGCTTTTACTGTTGGCCAATGAGAACAGTTTCTACCTGAATTCATGTTCCCCTTTCGAAGGTGTGTGGGGTTTCGATTCTCGGCAGGATAGCAAAAGCGGAAAGATGCGTACGGCATCGGAAGATTTCAAATCTTGCAAAAGTTACATAACACGCCCATGGATAGAATATCATGACACGCCCCTTTACCTTACAGAAAAGTAGACATAAACATATATACACATATACATATCTACATATGTATAAATTTACATATATACATATAGATATACACATAAGCATACCAATATATATATATACATATATAGGACCTACATATGTACATATATGCATAAATACATATGTGCATATATACATATACACACATATACTGCATTAAATAGCGAAAACATTATGTACTTAAAAGCTTTGGTTCTACAATAATACAATATAAAATATAAAAGACAATTTGTTAAATGCTTTTAATTCCAAAGTAATAGTTTGATAAACACTGTACTTTTTGCTCTTTGACAGACATTCCTCAGAGAATTCCACTTTAATTACTCCTAGGCTTATAACTGTATACTAACAAAGTAAATCCCCGTTTCTTTTTGATGCAGTTAAAGCCATTTTATCCCGCTTTATCAAATCAGATCTTGTTACATCACTGAGCGTTTAATGCCTACAAAAGAATTAGCCTATTTTACGTAAGCAAGTGGTCTACGTAGAAGAATTAGCAAAGCTGTTGTTCAAATAAGACACAGTTTGCGCAATATGTGCCTTATCTACAAAGAGGAACAGAAATGCTTAACATATTGTTTGCAATAGGCAGGTTCAAATTGCTTCATTGTTACACTCACTGAAAATTAGATCCGTTACTTGAGAGATGAGCGGTTTAAACGCTTGGACCATTTTTAATTGATGCGGTTCGTCATCTGTGGCTGAGGTTTACGATGGCGTACATGGTTTCTGTTTTCGTTAAGAGATAACGAAGTGAGTATAGCAGAAGTAAAACCGAGTATATGTGCTTGAATGAGACGCAAGATGAGGGACAAGTGCACATGCAAGGGGTAGAGGTGAAAAGGTGGATGAATTCTACTATTTAGGGTCAACAATCCAGAGTAATGGAGAGTGCAGTAGGAAGGTAAAATGGAGAGTGCAGGCTGGTTGGAATGGTTGAGGTGACAGGAATGATATGTGACAGGAAGATATCAGCAAAAATGAAGGGTAAAGTGTATAAGACAGTGGTGAGACCAGCTATGATGTATGGCTTGGAGGCGGTGGCAATGACAAAAAGACAGGAGGTAGAGCTAGAAAATGTTGAGATTTTCCCTAGGAGTGACAAGGATGGACAGGATTAGAAACGACTATATCAGAGGAACAGCCCGGGTAAGACGGTTGGGTGATAAAGTGGGAGAGGCGAAATTAAGATGGTTTGGCCATGTGCATAGGAGGGATGAGGGATATATTGGAAGGAGGATGCTGGAGATGGGAATACCGGGCAGGAGAAGGAGAGGGAGGCCAAAGAGAAGGTTCATGGATGTGGTCAGGGAGGAGATGAGGGTCGTTAGTGTGACGGAGGAGGAAGCAAACAACAGACTGGTATGGAGAAAAAGGATCCGCTGTGGCGACCCCTATAAGGGAGGAGCCGAAAGAAAAAAAACACGAAGTGAGTACAAACGAGAGTGATTGACTTTGTACGATGCTCAGAAGAATTACTATTGGATGAAATCTTAATCTATTGCTAGACTATCGTGATCCCGTTTACAATAAGTAATCACCCTTGTTTACTATCGTAACAAAGAAATTGGGGAATCGAGCTTGTCGGAGTTAATTCAGCTGTTTAGATTCTCATAAAGCTATGCATGAACTCTCTTGCTTCAAATGAACAGCCGGTTTTGGCTTCTCAAGAAGCTAACACGAGATGTGCATACCCTTCTTATCAACATTGGGCGCACATTCTATGCTATAGTATGGCAGCTATCGGTTCCGACGGCAGAAACCCCTGCCACGCCCCCTAGCAAGGATGCTCCTTAAATTTTGGGCTTCTTCCGTCTGACTAAATGTAGGCCGAGTGGGTAGTTTAGTTAATTTAGAATGTTCTTTAATGACGATAGAAATGTGCCTGTTAGTAACTGAATGTTCATCGTAAAGGAGACAATCCATGCCATTGATCTTGTTGTTTGCTGAAATCTGCTCCTTTGACCTCCCACCCCACCCCACACCCCACCCTCCACCCCACTACAAACAATGGCTAGATCTGTTAGTGAAGGCGGCTATGACAAAACGGGGGGACATGCTCCTGTTCCTCACCAAGAAGGATCTCTTTATTAATTTCAAACTGTTATATAAATCATGGGCTCGAAGAAAATTCATCTTCTTCTAAAAATGAAAGACCGTCTACTCTGGAGTGCTGAATAAACGGGGGGGTCATCGTTACAATCTAAAAGGGGGGTCCAAATAAACGGGGGGGGTCTAAACTCCAGTCTCAATTTCGTGAAAGTTTTAAATAAGGATGACATACAAGAGGACAAAATTCGTACTTATTGACTAATAATTAGCAACTGTTTCAGGGTAAAAATGTTGCATGGGAAGTTATTCAAGTGTTTTTAGACATCATTTAAATTTTGAGTACTGGGAAAATTCCTTGAAATTAATAAACGGGGGGTCCTAGTAAGGAGCGGGGTTTTTATAAATTTGGCACTCGAGAGTACTCGTCGGTTAAGCCATTGTTTATAAGTATGAGTGCCACTGCCGAGAGCGGTGTGTAGGCCGTGCGAATGATGGTCTAGAAGAAAGGAATACTTGGCCTTTTAATCTTAAAGTTTGTACCTATATCGATAAAACCCTCCATATAAACACACCAAATTCTTATGTACGCTAGCTCCTTTTCGTCGATGTTATCGTGACAAACCGTTTCACCCGCTCTTTGTAGCGTCTGTTTTGTCCGACCGATCGTATCTAATTCAGAGTAATTTCGATCCTTTCTATAGTCCAACAAACCCCTTCTAATTCATGAAATGTGTACCGATGTCTTTGGTTTGAGAAGAATCAACACAAAACTTAACAAAGCAAGTGCGTGAGTTTTTTTTATGGAGACATAAAAATTAATAGAATTGTAGAGCCATAATAGAACATTCCATATTAATAAACGTATATTCTATCACTAATTACTGCATTGAGGTAAAACAAATGAAAACCAACAACCAAAGAAGCAAGGAGGTTCTAGCTAAATATCTGGAGTTTTGAGAGAAGACCATAGAAAAGATGCAAAGTGGCTTAAAGATATGAAAATAGACATCAATGCTTTACATCAACAAGGAGACTTGATTATCATAAATAGCCATTTAAAACAAATATTAAGAAAAATTCCGATCTTGAAAGACCAAAGAAATAATCGCTGTTAAGGATAATTGAATTACATTCTGTATATGAACATATGGAAGTTTTCGTAAAGAAGCATGTTCGTCGAAAAAGTCCACCCTTAGAGATTACTAAAGGCAGAACAGTATTGATGAAAAGCATCTTACTAAACGAAGCGGCTCGTGTTGGCCACTCATGTTGGCGATATCAGCAGGTGCACTAACGGACAATTTGCAACACCCGTCGGAGAGAATGCCAGGTAACCGGTACTAAAGACTCTTCTTCTTCTTCTTCTTCTTCTTCTTCCTCTTCTTCTTTTTCTTCCTTTTCTCGTTCTTCTTCTTCGTCTTCTTTTTCTTCCTCTTCTCGTTCTTCTTCGGTGTTCTGCCTTGTCGTAGGTCCTTTCTCATGAACTTCAAACGTCTCTGTGTTGAGCTTATTTCTGCAACTCTACAATTCTAAAACTTTTATGTTATTTTTGAAAGTTAGTTAGTTAGATGTCTTATTTCAGGAAATTAATGCGGCACTTAATTAACGCGTTTTTTAATAATCCGCGTTAATAAAATACCCGTTAATTCTGGGTAGAGAACAATCGGAATGTATTTAAATTTGTTTTATTTCTGTGTTCATCAGATGCATCATGTATCTGAGTTTGACTGAACCGAGTTGACTTAATTCTTATTTCAATGTTTCTTTGGCAAACCGTGTTGATATGATTCGCGTTAATTTAAGTATCGTTAACTGAGCGCTTCGTCAATTTCCTATAATAAGGTAGAAAGTTAGAAAGAATGCTATTTTGAACTAGTTTAAATGCGTTTATTATGTTTTTGATTATTTTAAAACTTTATTATATTGGATGTTATAAATACGGTGCAAGAATTATATAATGTATGAAGCTTCTGAAAATCAGACATGTAATGACGGCCCTTAGAGATATATTTCCTAATTCTCTAGTGTCTGTTCTAAAATTGCGTTTTCAGATTCTCTCTTCTCATTGATACTCTCTAACTTTCAATGGGCTGTGGATAGATTGACGGTCTGCATGGCAGTCCTTCTTGGACAAGTCACTTAGCGCAAAACGGTTGATTCTCCACTTCCGTTGAACTACATGTGTTGACGTCATCTAATAGTCACGTGACCAACAATTTTTTATTTCTTTTTTTTTGGGGGGGGGGGGGGGGGGATTTTGAAAGTTCTTTTTATCTTCTACATTGTGCTAACTTATCAGTCTCTGCTATCTTCAGATCACAAATAAAGTAGAAGGGTTACCCCCGCCCCCTCCCTCGAGTTATGATCTGGTCAAAATACTTTTAACGGAGTTGTACAACAGGGAGCAGTAAATAAATTTGATTACAGACGATCAAAAATTTTTAACAATTTATCTTCTTTGGTTGTTTCAAACGCTGTCACCAATGATGAAGAAAAGATAGAAAGTAATGAATTTGTTCAATATTTAGCTAGGTAAAAGAGGGCTAGAATGCAATCATCTACAAAAAGGCAAAGAATTTCCCTATTGCTTTAGTGGCTCTGCTATTTATACCAAAAAAACGGCAAAAAGAGGAATAAAAATGTAAAGCAACGTGCACCAAAAGCTCGGAAAAGTTGCATCAAGATTCTTTCAAAGTTTCCAAAATTTGAACCCAAGAAAAGGTGAAAATAAGACAGTTAAGGCAGACTACTGTATCTCCTCCGATAGCGGCCCTCTATTAAACGCCCTACATCTAGCCGAACACTGGTAACAAACGCTGCCCTTTGGTAAACGCCGTCCTCTAGTAAACGCCGTAATTCTAGCTGATCATTGGTAATAAACGCCGCCCTGTTTTAAAAGTCGCAATTCTAGCCGAACATTGACAATAAACTTTACCCTTTGGTAAGCGCCGTCCTCTTATGAACGCCGGCATCTTGAGGAGCGGCGTTTTCTAGAAAACACACCAAACAAGAAAAAACAAATAGATAGTAGGAGTCTTAGTTGTTTCCTATCAACAATTCCTTTCACAACTCAAGATAAAAGCGAATATTGCATTTCGTCTGTAACAGTTCGTCATGGAGAATTTTTTCATGAATTTGCTAGATTGATAACAGCTTTTATTTTGTAATAAACCCCCGCTTCATAAAACTGGAATTTGTAATTAGCGCCGCAGCGTTTATTAGAGGAAGTACGGTATTTTATCATAGAAAAGACAGAGAAAAGGCTAAGAGAGAAGCCAGTTTAGTTAACCAAAGAATCAAGCATCAACACTAGAAAAAATTGCAATGACCTAAATTTGTACTCTGTAAAAGTTTCCGATGCGTTTATTATGCGTTCTGTAAACTCGTAAGCTATAATTAAAGAGATTATAGTCTATGGGTTTTGTATTGTGTTGACGTCATTTGTCTGCCTCTCCATTTGTTCAGATCTGAGAAGACGATATCAGACAAGCCTTAGCAACCAGGTTGATTACCTGTGCACAATTGAAAGGAATTCATGATGGCTGTTCCTCGGTAATGACGCCCACATTTGAGAAAAAGAGCTGTACGTCCACCTTCACAATACCTGCTTGCCCGGGAATTACCCATTTCATTGAATTCCATGATCCTTTCTTTCAGTTGAATAGCACACCGCTCGGATTCGGTTATTTAGTAAATAAAGAAAGCACAAGCTTTGTCAATACCAGATTTAAATTCTTGGTATCTCTGCTTGATTTTATTATCTTGTTCTGTGCTGAATCTTAGGACAGATAAAGTGCTGTGGCTCAGCTCTGTATGATATGATGTAGTTTGAAGTTCGTGACTGGTACCCAATCTGGGCTTCGTGATGTTTCTGTGGGAGTAAGGCCATAGCAACGCAGCAAGAAACCATTATTTTTGAGTCAAGGAGAAGACATCTACTCAATCTCATATTGACACCTTGCATTTTAACAATATGGCAGAGAAAACGAAAACGAGGTACATTTTTGGAGCTTGAGTTCCAAAAGCGAGACAAATTTTTGCAGGCATAGGTCGAAACCATCCTGTTTTCAGGTTCTTAGAAACTTAAAAATATTGCTTGGTCTACGAAACTTGATGGATCATACAAACCAACTTTTGCGTATCACCTACAGCATAGCGTGTAGAGACCATGTGACTAACAAAACGCTGTATGGTTTCCTTCCCCGTATACTGTATCTACAGTGGTCAGACGCCGTTTTGCCCTGGCTGGACATGTATTCCGACGGGACAAACCTGCGGGAAAAGTGCTCCGCCAAATACATATCATATACACGACCAGGAAGATTTTCCCTCGTGCCCAAAAAGATACACTGCCCACCCTGAAGAAAAGTAATGTTATTTATCAATTTGAATGCTGATGTGGAGCTCGGTATGTGGGCCGTACGTCACAAACTTTGCAATAGAGGCTTAAGCAGCATGTTCCTGCAATGGTACGACGGGGAAAGAGTGCCTTGGACAGTAAAACACGCAGTTGTAAAGACAACAGCAAGTTATTCGATCTTAAGGTTGACTCTGCCATCAGTCAACACTTGTTGTTAAATCCCTTTGGCTCGAAGGTCACATCGACTTTTAAAATTTGACAGACGGGCCACGTCAGCACAAGATACGATACATAAAAAAAAGCATTTCTTAACAGTATATATCAATCATATACAGAGAGAAGCAGTGAATTATCAACATACTTGTTGATGAGAACAGTGTTGTAGATCACCCATTTTAGCCAATGCATCGAAGTCTGACGGTATGAAAGCAATCATAAACATTAAACTTTAATTCTCTGCCAGACTTCGGCAGGCCGGATCAAAAAGACAAACGGGCCCGATGTGGCCCGCGGACCGTAGTTTGTCCACCTCTGAGCTATAAGGATGACCCTTTAGCAGCATATGGAGTTTTAACTTTTGCCTCCCCTCTTCGACGTCACTAAACCCGGTGTTAGAAAGGCCTTGGTTACGCGCTAGCAACAACACACTCAGCACAGCAGTTTAGACAAAATGTTATAATATTTCTACTGGTTTTGAGTTATCAACCTGTAAAACGATCCACGTGACTAAATGTAATTCATTAATCATGACGTTGTCAGCACGTAACCAAGGACGTTATGATCTAACAAGTGTTCCCGGTTTAGCCACGTATAAGTGCCTGTAACGGATGAGGATAAAACCCGGTGCCCTTCATGACGTCACCAAATACCCATTGCCGGCATCAATCTCTCTGTGAAAAGGAGGACTGAAAACACAATAGAGTACTAAAGTGTGACGTCACGATTTAATGAATATCAGAAATTTGATAATTTTTTGGACTCATTGCTTTCTTCCTGTTGACATAAATAACCTGTCCAAATTTGAAAGTGATACCTTGAGCATTCAATGAGATACGCCCTTTCAAACTTTAAATCGTGCCTATCAAAACCTTGTTAAATGAACCCAGTTCATGACGTTATGAACTGAGCAAAATTAACAGTGTTTCCTTAAGGCATTTTCCAAATTCAAAGAGCCCTTTCTCGCAGCTCGTACGAGACCTGAGCGCAATATTTGGTATACGGGCATTTGGTGGTAGGGTTAACACTGTGATATAGTTATAATTGCGATTCCTCGAAAAAAAGTTTTTATGACGTCATCACTTTAGTACTCTATTAAAAGGCCAACTGTAGGTGTCTAATTTATATTCTCTGGAGAGTACGTCGACATTCGACTGAGTTCTGGGGTGACCAATACCAGCCGTCTATAATTAGTTTGGTACTTTTTGCCTAGCTTATCAAAAGGCACAATTAGTCTAAGATTCATAACAGATAGTAGACGAAACAACACCAATTAAAGGAGCATGTAAAATGTCATTTCGCTTACAATAAGCCTGCCTTCTGGTCCCATTTCTACTTTACCAACCTACGGAAACTAAGAATCCCAGAAACGAGGTTTTTAATCATCTCGTAGCATTTAAAGTGAACAATTCAACCGTGGCGACATGGAAAAGAACTACAGAGAAGGATACGGAAAAGCTGATTGTATGAGAAGATAAGGAAAAGATGAGTATATGAGAATGGTTTGGGCTTGGCATAGCGAAACACAGAAGGTTTATAGCATATCCAAGCATACATATGGGACAAAACGATGGCCGACAAACGAGGAGGGAGATGACAATAGGCCTTATAATGAGTAATGCAAAATATATGTATATCTTTGCATATACTAAAGAAGATAATATCGAAACTTAATAAAGAATGTGGCATAAATATATTCTCACGGACATAGATGCTGGATATGTTGAGTCATAGGTAGACATAGATCAATATCGTGGTGCGGTATCCAAACCCACGCCTAACCGTCTTTGAACGGTAAAATTTAAAAAGAACGAAAAAAAAAATCTTGGAACTTCTCTTGGGTGCCTAATATACGTCCCTCCCGCTAATTAATTTTTCATTGAAATATGAAAATTTTACTTTAAAAAGATTTAAGTGTCCTTTTACGAGGCTCGAGGAAATGTGAAGACGTACGTTCCATATGTTAGCAATAATGCTGTCATTGAGCAGGAGAACGAGGGAAACATTCTTAAAATCTTGGAAGGCATGTAGGAGACTGTCATGACTTCGAATAACTGGCTAATGTTTGTGTTGTATTACCCCACGTTTGGAGAGTTGCAGTTGATTCTAAACATTGAGTCTTTACTTCCTTTTTGGTCATTTCCCAACGCCTCGTCTATTAGGCACCCAAGAGTATCTGAATGTATAACATCAACTCAAATGGAACGTTTCACTATTAACTACAGCTCCCAAAAACTTTATGAATCATTTTCAATACAGAAGGGTCATGCTTGAAAAGATTCCTGAACGAACTTTGAGTTTTCTCAACGTTTATATGTTTGACGTTATTACAGGAAGAGTAGTTAGTAAATAAAAGTGCTCCTTTATTTTAAGAAGTAAAACACAGCTACTCATCGAGTACATTATTTGAAAAATGATTCTGAAGTTATGCAACCACTGTACTCGATAGTTATATCATGCGATCCTAAACTACATCTTCTGTATAAATGGCCAACGGCTTTTCATCTGCGCGAAGAAGAAACAAAAACTAGGTTGTGTAATACAGGCTGGTATAAGATAATTATCTACTAAGAATGTGCACTGCACGTGTTTTTTTATAAGCATAACGCCCAGGTTGTTAAAAAAGTACGCATACACCAAGCATATTGCCCAGCCTGCTTTTCTGAGCGGTGACATTCTCGTAATTGTCCCAAAATGGATTGCATGTTAATGTTATTCTTAACCGGTACATTTAGTTTGAAGTCAGCTGCAAGATAACAAAATTTGGTAAGCCTATACCTACCACAGAAGCCTTACATTATTGTTGAACAGTATATGAGTTGGATTTTTCTGGATTTGAATTTGACCCAAGATAAGCATATGATAAGTATATTTTGAGCCCGAAATGGAGCCTTGCTTAAGCATACCCGATCATGTCTCGGAAAATCATATCGCTTATAAAAAAACAAACATGTAGAATGACGAAAAGAGCCTATAAATTTTCTATCTCCGTGATAAAACCCTTTCCCCAACTTAAGTACCAAAAATATTATGAAAATGCAAATAACAAACGAAAAAAGTTACACGAGCAGGTGGAATAGTTGGAGTAACGGAGGATTTTGATAGTCGTGCGAAGGCAAAAGAAGTTTAAAAATACGTTCTTTATATCCAAGAAAATGCTAGAATCTTAACGAAATCTTAAATTCCTAGCGTTCCAGAGCATGACGATCAAAACCCATGTTATTTACACGCTGCTAGAAAAACATTATTGGGAATATTTATGTCAAAGATTCGCCTACAGTCAGTAATAGATAGCTACTATTTGAACAGTGTAGGCTACTATTTTACAATTTCTAGGATTGACCCTAGCATTCCTAACGTTCTGATAAAAACCCGTAACTTCCACTGTGGTTCCACTGTCTGGAATAGAGGAAATACTGCATAGATGGACTTAAATTTTATTAGAGTTCTTATCAGGATCTCGATGCTCACCGAACTTCCACAGCAGATGAGCTCATCAGATTCAGTGGTTTTCTTTGCGAATAAAACGCTGTGTTACAGCAGTAGGAATAAGTTGTTGCTGCCCATAGATTATAAATATATACTATTATTTTAGCGATCTTGTTAACTGCTAGGCCTTCTCGCTATGAAAAGGTCTAAACTGAACTTTAAAGATATGGTGTTAACGCTTATTTCTCAAGTGTTGGGGGTCGTGCTAGATTTGATGGGTCATAAACTATTTTTTGTGATGATTATAGGATCGTTATCGGAGTTATTTGGGTAATAACGCGCATTTTGTTCAAAATTATCCCTCATGAAAGTTATTTAGCTATGATGTCACCATTTTAATTGAAAGTTACTGATCAACGAAAATCACTGTTCGTGACTCCCCAACTTTCGATCTATCAACCTAACCTACGATTTCATTCAGTTCAAATCATGAATCATCCCGATCGACGTTGTGGAGTGTGGATGCCAACAGAAAAGCAAAACAGGCCGACTGTACAGTAAAGAATTCGATCAACAATCAAAGAATTGTTCCAGTACAGTGAACGAAAGACAATGCTATAATAGAATCTCAACACTGAGAGATCAACATTCATTCGTAATCGACTTGATTCGCTTCACATTATTCCAACCCAATTTCTATCCATTGGCAAAGAAACTTCAGCTACTTGTTTTTAAGAGCCTTGAATCAATATTTGGTCAGCTTTTGTAAGTTACCAACGGTTAGGGATTCCTTCACTGACCAAAACTCTTTGTTACAACTGAACGCCTAAACGAAGTTCGATACTCAGATTATTAAATCTCAGATTGCGATCGAGTCCTCTCAGTAGCAGCTTAATCAAATAAATATAAACTTCCTAGGTCTAGGTGTTGAAAGGTTTTAACTGTAAAGCATTTTAGCAGCCGATGGCCAAAATATAAACTCTTAAAAGCAATCAGCTGATTGTGTCCACGTGTGATAAAATTAGTGACACTGTTTCACAATCAGCTCAAAACCTAAGTTCTCGGAAAGCCAATTTACTCTCGGTTCAATCTGCTAGTAACAACTTTCTAAACAGTACTGGTGTTTGATTTACAGTAACTTAAAACCATTCTAAGCTGTCATTTTTCTGATATTTATAGGCTTAACATCACTAAGCTGGGATGTAAAAGAATGTATTAAAAGCTAAGTCCACAAGATCACCATCAAGAACGTGGTTCCTCTAACGGAATGTTAGACCTGTCGACGCCTCCTGATCTTAGCGAGAGTATGAATCATTCGCACTGAAATTCACTGATCTGCCTCAAGTAAGCATTTGGCTTACGAAATTGTGATTGCCAGAGGTAGGTCTCTACGAGGTGAGGCCAAACCATAGCTACCCTCGTAGGCAAAAATAAATATGAAGAACGTCGCCTAGTGACATCTTTGACTTCGCGTACAGAGCACGATCTTTACGTTCGGAAGCTCTCTAATTCCCAACAACCGACACAGAAACTCCTTCAATCGTACAAAATCTTACAGAAGATTTACTTTGTTTACCTAGTTACGATAAATAACAGATTTAAAACTTCTGACGTTTGCCGACCCCTGCATGTCGAAGGCTCGCAAAGTGTTCAATTCCTTCCTCATAACAAAGTTCACTCTCTAATTACTTAGCGATCGCTTGTTTTCTTTGCAAACGGTTAACTAACAGTCAACATCTAAGGCAAGGTTTTACAGATGAAACTATAACCAATAAGTTTATACTCTGCACAATCGTTAATTTGACAAGACTCTCAGTGAACTTAGAACAATATCGAAAGTTGTTCAACAGTAAACGCAGCATGGGGAACCCAACAAGTACGGTTGACTTTTTCAGCAGTACTAAGAAATCAGTGAAACTCAAAATCGTTAAGTCAACTTTAACAGGATTCCTTGTGCTATGAGAACCTTCGAGACTTAAAAATTACGTCTGTCAGACAAAGTACTATAGCTTCGTTCAAATTTACTTGTGTTAAAGCGGCATAACTATTTTCACTCCAGCCAAGTGATTTGTAAACACGAACAAAGAATGGTTTCATATCAATGAACCTACCTTGACTAAGTGGAAGCAAAACTAACAGCAATAACCTTGCCATTTTCGTAAAATCAGCTCCTAATATTCTTCAGCGTTGTCCGTCTTATGCAAGTAAACTCTATTAACGAACGAGATCCAGTGAAGTTTGCTTGTTATTCTCAGACAATCGAGGGAAGAATGCATAACCAAGATTCTGAAGTTTAGAAATGGAGCCTTTCGCACCTTTTTCAAAACCTGCGCACTTTGCTACGATTGGCTCACAATGATGACGTCATAAGATATTGAATTTTGATTGGTGGATTATGCCAACAGATCCTTTGCTTATCCAAGGTGAAACAGAAGATCCTCATCAGGGGGACACAAGACTTCCACCCACTCGTTAATGTACAATCATATCCTGTTTATTTTGAAAGGAAGTCATTTTAAGAGAAAGTTAGTACACATTTTTTTTACAAAAATGATATCTTGGTGATCAAATAGTTTGTTGGTTAAAGTTGCTAAGGGTATGATACACTTTCAGGGCTAAAGTTGCGGAGGGTGTGATACACTTTTTGGGCTAAAGTTACTTAAAAGGTTGCTAAGGTTATTTTTTCTCTGTTATATCAAATCATATAAATATATACAATATCTAGTTGTTCTTCAGTCTACTTACAGTGAGTTATGCATGTAAACAGTCCATTATGCATTAGTTTCAAATCAATAAAGAATTCTACTGTCTTTATTTTTAAGAAAATTTGTAATTTTGTTCTACGAAAAAAATTGCTAATTAACTGTCAGGGCTGGGGGTTGCTAGGCAAGTTGCTTAATTCTTTTTACTAATTTGAGGGCTGAAGCCTTAGCAACTGGGTTGCTTATATTCAAAAATGTGTACTGGAATAGAAAAGGATTTTGAACGTTTAAATATTTGGCAAACCTAACCTAAAACAAGGGGGGGAATGAATAGACATCGTTTTCGACATCAGATCATCTATTTTGTGGAGTACAGTAGTTTTCGATTTATTGGCAAACTTTGAAGATATTCACAGAAGTTACTGTTGTGTAAAAGTAGTCAACCCGAGTGGCACAGTCATCATGGGACATGGCATGGACAACCTGTCAGCAGGCCAGCCCCTCAATGTGTACTGAGAAACACTCAGAATCACAATATTGTACATAGGCATGCAGTTTGTGGTTTTGTTTTGTTCTAAATTTTATTTTGGTACGGCACAAAATGCACGGAAGTTACACTCAGCTGGCCATTTATGCTCTAGAAGCCCAGGCCTGTAACTAGATAGAAGTAGAAGTAGAGGTAGCGTTATGTTACCCAAATATGATGTATTTTTTTTACAACTTTACCGAGCGAATATTAACATAAAAGAGAGGGTGTTATACAGACTTTCGGCTACAGTCTTGAAAATTCGTTTCTTATCTTGAAAATACAATTTCTTAAATTTGAGGCTCTTCTTGTTCTCAGACGAACTTTCCTACTTCGTCATAAACAAATCCGTGTTACAGTCAGAGATGCCGTCCTAAAAGTTAAGAGGGGGGCTGTATGATGAACAGCGGATGCCACGCCCACTATTATTCTCCTCTGCGCTGCTACGCAAGATATAATTTTGAATCAAGTGCAAATATTCACACTGATACATAGGTTTGTATGTTAGTGTTTCACTCCAACTGGGCAAGTGCCAGACACGCTTTTACACCCTTAATTCAATGTTCAGTATAACAAACTAGCAGCAGGCCTACCTTTTGTTTGATCAAGTCTATACTTATTCAATAACCTTTACCAGGTAACATCTTTTACGTAAATTGCTGACAGTAGTAGGATGCTCGAAAGGCAGTAATTTTTAAATATTAACCGTAACGTTAGCATCAAATCGAATCGGCAACAAAACATACAAAACAAAACGGACACCATCAGTACAAAGTCAACTAAAACGAATGGTAACTAAAGAACTAAATCCACATCAGATGCCATGTGATGATTCGCCACTTTTCCGGACAGACTTGCCTGGTCATAAGGATAAGTTTGGCGAATGAATTCCTTATTCAAGGGCACCAAATTTAACCACAGCTTAAAAAATCATCGCGTACGTCCTAAGGTATACAATAGTTTGTGAGCGAAGTTGAGTATCACCTTCAAACAAGGTGCACTCCCAAGGTCACGAAGAAAAACGACATCCGTACCCTTACCTAAAAATTGCGAATGAAACGCCTTCGTTTATAAACTTTCTTGGATCAAAATAAGTTGCAAGTTATCCCTTGATTCTTAGCAGTTTCCTATGACTCAGTTACATAGAACAGGGAACCTGGGAATCCAAAACTTCATGCTTCCTCCTAGTTTTCCCCACTGACTTCTATGATGTTCTATTTGAAATAATAATAAAGTCCCCTTTAATCAACAATTTGATAATCTTTCTTTAGAAAACGTTTTCATTTTGTCTTGAAAATTAACTCAAAGCCAAACAATTAATCCTTAAAAACAACTTATTTAGTATTATTTACGCCCTCTGTCACGTGCCATTTTCCAAAAGTATAATGTGCTTCTTTGCATTTTGAAAATGCTGTATAAGAGGAGAAATAGGAATCCTGAAAAAAGTCTCTTTTCTATAGAACAACTTACCTCTTTTCCTTCGTAGCAATCACATATACTAACAGACACAAAAATGTGATTTGTCCATAGAGTAATAAAGTGTGACGTCACGATGTACTTAATATCCAAAAAAATTTGATAATATTTTGGGCTCATTGCTTTTGTCTTGTTGACATAGACGACCTTTCCAAATTTGAGAACCATACCTTGAGCAATCGATGAGATATGCCCTTTCAAACATTAAATCATGCTTGCCAAAACTTTTATGAACTGAGCAAAATTTAACAGATTTTTCATATCAAAACAGCCGTTTCTCGCTTCTCGATGATACGTGAGGTGAACGCGATATTTTGGATACGGGCATTTGGTGGTAGGGTTAACACCGTGATGTAGTTATAATTGCGATTCCTCGAAAAAGGCTTTTGTGACGTCATCACGTTAGTACTCTGTACATTGCTAAAGTGTATTAACACACATGAAACACTTTAAGGCGATCTAATATTTGCCCTCCACATGGTAGTTTCCTTTTGCTAGGATTTTTTCATTACATGTGGTTTGTCAAATCTAATCTAAGATAGCAAAATACAGTCAAAGCGAATCGTGCTTCAATATTGTACCCCATTACTGTAAGATAATGCAAATTGAATCAAGCACGATATTCTCAATATTTCATTTTAAAAAACATAATATGCGGCCATCAATGCCTCGTTCACAACAATAACGGATGTCGAAACGGTTGTCGGAACGGTGTATTTGGTGCATAATAATTTTGATTCATGATGGCGGATGACAGCTGCGATAGAAAGTTGATCTTCCTTGTTATGGTCAAAGAATAGGAAAATGGTTTCCCTGCACAGCATTATTGTTTATTTTTATATTTAGGAGGCTACAATTGATCCAGGGGAATATATATAGTTACTTTAGGACAACTCTTGTTCTCGTCGACGAATTCTACAGCCCTACAGCAATCATGTTTGTTTTCCTGTCCAAGCTGGGATCAACTTGAAAGTCATTTATAAATCAAATACCAATTTCACCTGAAACTCTTATTAATGCTCTAGTCAACCCCATAATTTCACACATTTTGACAATTTCAGACACCAAGGCTTTTTTTAAGACTGTTTCGAGAGCACTTTTACAACCGATATAAACTACAAAAAGTTTTAGTAAAAAAAAGGTCAGTGTGAACCATTAAAAAAATGACGATTGTTGACGTTATTTTGAACGAATTAATAGAGATATGCTATACAACTTTTGCGCAGGGCATACACGTTTCCTTTTCTAACTAAGTTTATAATAGCAAGGCAAGCACCTTCATATTTGTTTGCCAGGTGATACTGCTGATCAAATAGCATGAAATCGTAAAGCAAGCGTGAACAAGGTCAGCGAAAAGTCAATTTTAAAAATAGTGCAGAAGAGTCAATCCCAGGCTCAAGAGCTTATTTGCTTGTCGCACGTTACTTGAAAGGCTGAAAATACAAATAATTTATAATGAGTTCTCAAAGTTCTGAAATGGAATATAGCTTTCGATATCTTGTTGATGCAACAACATTAATACAAAACTAGCAACTCTTTATTCAATACATCTGCAACGGGCAGTAGTATGTTTACACACGTAGCTCTTTAAATTGATAGCAGCGTCATACGTAGGTGTCAATTTTGAATATCAAAACGGCAACGTTATTAACAATGTTATTGTAAACTATTGGAGGCTTGACTTCATTGTCAAAGCTGTATACATACATCAAATAGTACATCAATATACATCAAATTACAAACGACTTGTATTTTCTCCGGATTTTAGCATCTGTTCCTTATTTTAAAACTTGTCACTACCATTATAAAACTCCTACATCATGTTTTGTTTGTGGTACTAAACATTCGACTCTAGCGAAACAGGGTCAAGAAGGAATGAACCCAATCTATACTTTGCTGGGTATGGGGTACAAAATAAAAAGCTGCGCTCTTCCTTTTGGAGTCCAGTTCTGATCATTTCCCCTTACGCTTGCTTAGCAAAAAGAGGAAATTTCATGTGTTACATTATACTCCCGCCCATTCTATTGGATTGCAGGTGATTCTCCATTGACTGACAAGTTGGTAAGCTACATGGATGTATTAGCTAATGGCAAAATATTTCGGCATAATTTATGAAAGTATTCAAGGTTGATATTGCTAAAGCTTTTGCAACAGTTCCATATGCATTTACTAAATGTACTTTTTCGAAAACATTCATGTGTGAAAAATACACCAAAGTAGTTTCTACATACATGTCAGGGCTATAAGTATAAGCCCTAACTAGTCACATACTGATATCCGATAATGCTTTAAAAATAATTGACAAATTATTTAAACTTTTCAGTATTTTTTCTTTATTACTTTGATAAAAAAATGGAACAGTGACCATTAAAACCTTTCACGGGACGCTCTGTAGAAACTATATATATTAGATAACGTTTGTTCTTTACGCACATAAAGCGAGAAAAGCTATGGTAAGGGCAGGCTGAGGAATCTGATAGTATTAGTTAGCTGTGGTAGGGAAACGTTGGAGAGAAGGAACCAGGTAAGTAGTACAAAAATTAATACATCTTGCTTAATCTCTAACGGCGTATGAAAGTATGTTGAGGTTGAGGTTGTGAGGCATTCTAATCCGTACCAAATTACCAAACTATGGCATGGACAAGATTTTTGATTGCAATGTATCCCTTCAATTTATTATTTGTCAACTTTACCCTTTACTTTTTCATTGTTTGCATTACAAACATGACTTTCAGTTAGGGCAAGTAATTTAACAGTGTGAAAGATCAATGCTGAGCTTGAAAGTTCTGCTTTTCTGAAGTCTACACAAAGATATTTCATTTTTGTCTAGACACAAGTACCCTTTCTCCACCGTTGCAAGGTAGAATAGATTACTCATTTATAATCCTCATCAATAATATTTGTGTAAGGGCCTTCATTTTGTCTTAAAATGTCAATTTCTTTGGTGTAATTTCTTCTGATCATAAATTTTACGACCATTTTATTTACACTTAAAATTACAAGTTAAACAAGTTTATATCCACGGAATTCCTTGAGACAAAAGTAGACCGGTTTTTTAGCTTTGAGGTATCTTTTGTTATTAGACCATTGCTTAACTATTGTAAATTTGTATTGCAATGGACCATACTACAGCTCCTTTTTGAAGACATTTTAAGTTTATTTTGCAAATTCTAGTCTCTTAGGGCACTCTTGCTCAAATCTTGACCTCGTCCTCAAAATTTGTCGTTGCCTCTTAATCGTTTATTTTGAACTGTCAAGTTCTGAATTTCTTCATCGTTAAATAAGAAACCATATATCAGACTTGGTGTTTGGCACTGTAAGGATAGCTGTAGAATATTGGAACTCTAACCTGCACATGTCCCGGGCCACATTTGTGTGCACGATTGATACCCTTTGTAAGAAATCGTTATAAGAGTGAAGTCTCAAATATATACTCAAGGAAGTAAATTATGATGTTAGTTGTTCCCAAATATTGTATTGGTGTATTACATGTCGCCAAGGATAATAAAGCACTCGAATTTAAAATTGCAGGAGTTGCTGTACGTTGAAAACGGTTTTTCAGTTTCTTTTTGAATCAAAATTGATTATATATATAGCAAATTCCGCGTATCCCATCTATACGAGTTTTTGAAAGCAACAATTTTGCATGTCAAGCCTAAGGAATCAGCTTCACGTAAGAATAGATTAAGTCGGCATTAATTTTTGTAAGCAGTATCGTTGCACAATTTTCTCTAGTTGTATTTATGCCGTTAAGAATAGGTCTCCCTGGATTCTTAAAGGAGCTTACTCGTTAAAATTTGAGCGTCAGTTAATTAGCTACGGCTTTCTTGTCTTCATTAATTTTTTAATTAGGAGTAATCGTCTGTTTCTTTATGAACCACAACAAGTATAATATTTCTTAATTTGATCTTTATGCTTTGCTTTCACAGAGTTCGCCAACCCAAATTATCAATAAAATATTTGGCCAACACGAAATTTGGTCATTGTCTATGCTTGAGATCCTGAAATGAACGACCAAAAAAAAATGGTGGGCGAGTAACATTTTTCAATTTGTATTTGTTCACCATCCAAAAATCAAAGTGTACCATTATGTGAACCCTCTACAGTAATTTTTGTTATGGGCAACTAAACAAAAATTAAGAGAAGCTCAAACTCCTAAATAAGCGAGGTTTGTGCCCAGTAAGCAACTTGAAATTTTAATGGTCTCCCTTAAAGTGTTTTTTGTAATGCTTTCTTTTGCTTACGCTACTGGAGATCAACCAGTTTAGCAACATTCAGATTATTACTTACAGTGTAAAAAAATTAAGCAACTTTAGACCTTAAACAAAACCTAAGTCGCTTATAGAAACCGTGTATTCTGCCAATATTACGTCTAAGATCCTAAAATATGCTCACCTAGACAGAAACGATAGAACAATTGACGGCAAACCTCTATAAGTAACACTTGTCGGTTTTTGTGTTCATTTTGGCGGTGCATCTATCAACCTAAGTACATAGGGTTTTTATTCTGTCTATCAACTGTCATCAGATTTTAGATAGTTGTATAAAAACCACCTGTTTAAACAGGTTTTCCATTCCTGTTTACTCATAGAGATGTTTGGATTTTAAAATTACACACATTTATGAAGTATCGCAGTCGCTTCAGCAAAGCTCTTCAAACGAATACAAAGAAGAATATTTCGTCTATGTGCTAATGCTATCACTATCCAGAATACTAGCAAACATTTTACATTCAATATTTGAGTACATTCTGTCACCGAAACATCTCCTTGGCACTTCCACATGTACCCAATGAATAAGCTAAAATGGCAAATTACTTCATTTCGTGACGTTTGAACTGTATTGATGTTCTTTAGTAAAAAGTGACCAATACTAGAAAGGGGACGGGCGATGTCTGGTATTGTCAATAAGTTGTACATGAGTATCTCTACACAGCAGCAGCTGAATACTTCAATTTATACGAAGACGTTAGAGAATATCTAACAGGTATCTTTGCTTTAAATAAGTAGCTCAAGGCTAGTAAAATGTCTGATACTTTAATGGTTCAAGTGACGACACACTCTTTGAAAAGCTGATCTCTTGTGGGCAAAAAGTTGTTTTAATTGTACTCCTTCTATCCTGTGCACTCCCAGATAATTGTCGAGAAGAATAGTAATGTTTATCAGGAAATCACACACTCTTTTTGGTAGCAGTTTTGTAGCAACTGATAACCATTAGACAGTAGACAGCATAACAAGAAAAGTAAAACTCAGGAAAAGACAGAATGGCAACATTTTCTCCAAATTTCTAATAAGCAAACTCCCTCAAATAAAACACGCCCCCGAGAGGTGGTACACCTAAAAACTAAAAAACATATGTAACCGCACCAAAATTTACATTAAACATTTACAACTCATAGAAATAGTCTTGGCTAAGAGGAATGTATACATTGGCTCATTTAGTACTGACTTTAAAAACGTTTTAGAAACCATGCTAAATCTTTTCATAATACAAGGTATCACTACTTCAATGTAAAAGCTGCCAAATTTAGTAGAATGTAAGAGATTCACAGGGGGTAATTTATAGTCCACATAAAAATAAAATGTTTTCAATCTTTCTGCTTTAGTTCACTTTCTTAATTTGTCCCTTCTGTGTTAAACTTCAAATCATCTTCTCCTTAAGCGATGACAATATACGACGTTGGGCATCGTCCAAATACTGTTGACAAAATACTATTGAGTCTAAATGCAGATTTTTATTAACCCTATTCCCGCCAAGGGGGGGGGGGGTAAAATTACCCCACCGCTCAATCTTTTTGAAGTTTCTCAAAAACTGTGTCATATATCATCCTGAATTTTTTTGACTTTCAGTTTATCTCTATTTGACATATTTATGTCAATTTTCAGCTTATGACGATGGTTATTTCTGCTGTTATGAGCGTTTTGTCGGCAAGACCTACGATTTTTTGCAAGAAACCGGACAATTGAAATTTTCAACTTTATTAAAAATTTGATTTATTATGATGCAAACTTTACTAATATGATCTTTTTTGCAAGTTTATAGGGAAGAATAGAAATAAAATCCAGTAATTGATTCATTTATAACTAATTAATGATGTCATAATAGCGTTTATCCTGACTTCTTTTTCAAATTTCATTCAATTTCAAATTTATGGGGTTTAGCCGTCAAAGTTATTCCCCATATGTAATGTACTCGAGGAGACTACTATCTCTAGCGAACTTCAGTGGAGCATGGAGTACCAATGAAAGCACAAATTGTAAACGTCGGCTCAAAGGTAGTTAGTTCACATTTTAGACTAAGTAGGGGTAAAATTACCGCAATACGAAAATACACTGCATGGTAATGGGGCTACAGGAAACAATTACAATAATCTCACTTGACACTTTTCCCCTAATTTCATACACACTTTTGCTTTTCCCCTTTTTCTCTACGAATAGCGCCCTATTGGGAATCTCTCAGTTGCAATCGCCCTTCCTACATTTTTAGTATCTAGCACCTACCCAATGTAGTTTTTATCTAGATTAGGCCTACCTACTGCACTTCTTATATTTGTTTATCGTAAGCCCAATGCGGTTACCCCCCGCTTTTTACCGTACGTACCGACATCAAGAAGCTTAGGGTGGCGTTGTCTTTGCTCCTCCATCAATAAACAATGAATCTCAGCTTCTGTTTTTAGCGTTATCGTTGCCTATGGTAATCCTAACTTTTGATAAATAAGACTGTAACAGGTGGCTAACTTCAAAGTATATTTATAAAGTTGTCATAAATGTAAGATAGTCAATTCGATGTCCTATTAAAGAAATAAACAGACACATCGTTACTACCAACGTCATACTTTGTGACTCTCATAAAGTTACCTACGGTCGTCAGAAGAAAGCAAAATACAGCCAATACATTTCCTTCGTAAATTCAAACTTGCTGAATTTGATATCCCTTGATCTTTTAGTTTTTAAATTAGTAAGAAATGAAATATAAATTAAATGAGTTGAAGGTTTCGATAAAATCTTTCGTGTTGGTTCCGACACTTCGGAAATGCCAACAATAACGTTTGATGACTTAAAGCATTCCTCGGAACAGATAATTCGTGATTTAAGGTGTTTTAGCAACCATTGAATGCTTAGAATGGTATTACTCTCTAAAGCTTGTTGTGCCAACCAAATTTTTACAGTTTTATCACAGATAGTCTAACTAACATGAACGCTCCGCAATTTGGAAACTGACCTAGTTAAAATAATGTTAAAATTAGACAATCATCACTATAATCAACATTGAGTTTGGGAAACGGGACAAAGCAATAACTTGCTTTTTGTTTGCTCTAGTTAAAATTTAAAAATCTTTTTGGTGGTTACTTTCCGGTTAAAACAATGCAAAAACATGAAAGGTTTTAAGAAATTGTCAGATCGAGTGATTTGTTAAAAATTGCTAAGACTAAAAGACTAAAACTTATGAAGTGGCATATACAAATACACCAATTAAAAAACATAAAGATCTAAAGCTATCACAATTTAAGGAAAAACATAGTTTTGGCTTTCCCAGAGGTTTTGTTACTATAGTTTCCTTACAACGACTGTGATATACACATTTCAAAGAGCTTACAACGCGATTACACTGCTTTGTTGACAATAAATATCTCTATTAATATCTCTTCTTTTAGAATTATCATAGCAAACATACCTTCCAATATATTTAATTTGGTATTACTAAAGGTTGACATGACGGAAAGGGTAGCTTTACAGTGAGTATTTCTCAAAGGTAGGGTAGAATACTTTATACGTTTTCCTAAATAAGGTGTTTTATTTGATTGAATTTTCAGATTTCCATTTTACAACTTACTGTCCAAAAAAGGGACTATATAGAGTTAGAAATGAGCAGATGAGTCTGGCATACCCAGCATAATTAAGTTAGAATTGTATACAGATGCTACCTTAGAAAAATTATTTTACTGAGAATGCTACACCGATGGCAGAGTCATCTCGACCAAAACTGATCTGCCTGATATTCTTGAAGCTCAAGACATTTCCAAAGAAAACAAAATTTTTGTAAAGTTTCTGGTTTACATGGACGTTGTTGCTACATAAAACTTTAACATTTGTAATGATATCGCTCTCCCACCTGAAATCATCTTCAACTCACCAAATTTATCCTGAATTGAAAATATTTTGTATCTATAGTGAATGTTGTATATACTGCACACTTTTTTAATAATAAATAATCGAAAAGGAGTGCACCTAACAGTTATCAGGAACAAAACGTAGAGTAAAAATAAGGAATAATTTAAAAACCATCTTATTGTGAAATCGCGTTTGTCATTAAAAATAATGAGGATGCTATAATTTTATTCAGTTCTTGTTAAAACCATGCTGTACAATATAATCCAATTTCAGATTAGATATCAACAATTTTACCGCGGTGGATAATTGGTTTAAATCTAAAATTTATACGCCGGTTCTATATAGAAATGAAAGAAAGCGTCTACTCTACAAATATAGCCACTGCAAACTATGACATTAATTTGTATACTGCGTTGAGCGAGGGATTCTTTTTCAGGGGTCGAAATAACCGTCCGGCTCCGGCTAAAGCCGGCTCAAATTGTCGTTTAGCCGGTTCGACAAGGTATTAAATTTCAGAAAAAAGCCGGGTCGAAATTACATTGGGTATGAAAATTAATCAATTTTTGGTAATTATGGGTAGAAATTTTCATGCGCTGGGCATCTCCGTTCATCATGGATGAAAGTTAATCACACTTCTCTCCATAATGCATTGGCTAAGATGCAATGAAATCGCTAAAAATGGTCCGGGAAATAGGCATTTTGGGCTAAATAATCCTCCAAAATCGAAAATTTTTCGGGGCTTCGCTAGGGGGATTACCGCGCCCACCAGACCCCCAGCTGAATGTACTCGCTCCAGGCGCTCCGCGCCATTTGCTCGTATCGCTCGTTCCGCTCGCATCAAAACAGCCGGTCCGATTAAATTTCCTTATTTCGACCCCTGCTTTTTACTAAACGTTTTTACGAGACACTGGTCACAAGAACTTGCCTAAATTAAGAGGGAACACTGTGACCAGCGTGGAGCGAAAATATTTGGTGAAACAAATCCGTTACACAACCCAACATTCAAATTTTGTACATTTATGAACCAGCTTCTTTTATGGAGTGTTGCGGTTAGGAAAGTAATAACACACTGCACTTTGATATACTTCTTCGTGAAATTTTGAATTTGACTAGGCTCGCTTCTGTAATGTACATGTACTCTCGCATTCTACCAACTCATGATCGCGCGGGACGGTACACAGTAATACTAAGCTCTCTCAGGAAGAGCTTGTCTTATCAAATCACATGAACAACAAATCACCTCTATACGTAATTTTAAAATGGGTAGACCCTGCCAACAACCTGATATCTCCCTGGTGCCTCCCTGATGGCTCATTTAACCGTACAATGTGAATGGGGGCGACTGAGATAGGAGGCTCGTAGCCACAAGGCCGGCCCGTAGACAGGCATACCTATCGGGAACGGGGGGTGGGGGGCTATCCATTGGAACTTGTTGCCGTTGTCGGTCGCGTTTGATAACAATTGACTGATAAAAAAAGAAATTAAATCGAAAATCTATCTTGACAATATTTTAATAAGGGGTGGAAAGTTTTATCTGAGGAGCCATATCCCACTAATGCCTCCTCCTTGCTAAGTACTTCCTAATTGATCATCAGCTCCCCAAAGATGAAATAACAAAATAAGTTAGAATACACCAACAAAATTTTTTGTTCCGTGAGAGAGTATCGTAAAGGAAACTTCATATGATGTACCTTGTAGTTCTAAAATCGGCACTTTAAAATAAATACCTCCCCTCCCCTCTTAATTAATTGCTCTAATCGCCATCTCTATAAAGTCATTTTTATGACCTTGACTGCAGATTTAACAGCATCTGAGGGAAACTGATCATGTATATCAAATCCGCGATCTGTGTGCCGCGTGCCGCACCTTAAGTGTCTGCGGGCCTCAATGGACCCGCAAAGTCGTCACGCTTCGTTCTTCAATAGACATTTGAACTTCCACCTTGAACTTTGTCTTCTCAGTTCCCTTTACACACGAATGGTGGATGCACAGTAGAGTTCAATTGGCTGTTTGTTTAATTTGCCTTAAAGTATGTGCACGTTAAGCCGGCAAAAAGAGGAAACACAACAACTGTTCGCTGTTCTTGGTTTCCATTTTCCTCCGAACAATTAGCGTTTGGTTGCTATGAGGACAATTGCCATACTTACACCACCTGTTTTAAGCCAGGGCAACAGTGCTTTCTTACAAGTTGATAAGTCTGTACTTGGATTATTTTTTTATGGGAAGGCAACTTATGCGGTATCCCGAATGGAAATAAAGGTATGTCTGAAAAAATTGACTAAGAATAATACAGTATTACACGAGTTAGTTGCCTTGAAAATTAGCAATATGTTGTTGCCAACATAACACGCAACGAAGGGAAATCTGCGGTTACTGTTGCTTGTTTCAACCTTCCAACGATGCCATCGGTATTTTTTTAGTCTGGGGATAATATGAAAGGTACAGTTACTCCTGTAAATGGTTGTTTTATTTCTGCTATGAAAGTATTTTGCAGAGAGAAGGGAAGGATTTAGAAGTTATCATGCTCAATCTAAGATAAGGCGCACCACACGATTTGTTGTTGTTTTGGTATGGTCAGTTGAAAAGCCATTTCTTACAAAGCGTAGGCAGATTATTTGAACCACTTTGACCAAAAGTGCTTCAGAAAAGTATCTGAAAGGCTTCTTCAACCGCTTGCTTGAAATTTACTCCTTAAACTAAAGGGTAGCAGGCTTTGAACGTTATGTACATGATAATTTTTGCAACTTGCATTTGCAACTCTGCAGTTTCTAAGGATGACTTGTAAGCTTAAATTTCGCCCGACAGACTTTAAGATACAGATGAATCCATATCGTTCAAAATAGAATACCTAGATTGATCTTATCACCTTATAAATTAAATGAACGAACGATAGAAAGCAATCAAGTTTTAATTAACGTTGATTTTTTGTTACCTCAAGAGTAAGATGTTCTTTGCTCTTGTTTGTGTGATCATGGAAGATAATCAATGACGGAGAGCATTGCTTTATTTCAAGATAATTTATTTACAACATAAATGTTATCTACACGTAGGCTTTAATATTTTAGAAGAATTTCCATATTTTTCAAAGTTAAGTAGCCTAGCTGGGCTGATGCTACTCCTCCAAATTCCATGTGTTAAGCGACAAAATTGACACAAATTATATTGATATAACTAACTTTTGCTCATTTCTGTGAAATCGAATCAACCTTGCTTATATTCAAGATTGATTAGCAAATCTTTCAGTTCTGTATCACTTAAATTAGGTATTTTTTAAGCCTAATTTACCATATTGCATTTTGTTCAGTTTCTACACTGCCTTCTATGTACGTCTGTGTTGACGTTTTTCTAAGACCTGTAATTTTATTTAGAGCAAGCAATCAACGTAACAACCTTCAAAACAAACGAATCTGTCACATTTCATTTAACTGAAACACGTACTAGTGGCGTCAGCAATAGAAACTATATAATGAGATTCCAATTCTAGAGAAAGCCCAAGTTTTCACACATTTTAGTGGATAGTTTTCATAAGTCGTCCTGTTGATCCTTCCCTGCCTGTAAAAATATGGTGAAATCTTATCGAAACTTCCAGTGCACTTTCTTTTCTGAAAATATAAAAGAGTAGAAATCAGATATGCTTATTTCCATAGTTCAGGTTTTAAAGATTACAATACAGATGTAAATTAAAACTTCAGTTCTTATCTCCGATAATTAACTGTAAATAAACTTGAAGCAATACAATTTCCAACTTGCAGCTCAAAACCAAAAGTGATATCATTAACATTATCAAATATGCCTATATATAATTCTGATTATTTACTATATGTATCCTTTATTTACATGGTTGATACCGAGTCACAAGTTCCAGCGATACTATTACTGACGTTTGTAAACAATGCATTTTCCACCGATAATGATGATGAAAAACTCTAGCTCCTGCAACCAGACTAGCCAATGCTTGTCAAGTGGAACAGGTACTCCTTACGTATCTGCAATATTTGCCGAAATTACCCCACTTTCTTGACCGATTATTATAATTTTAGTGTTTCTTTATTCTATACGTATCATTTATTGAGGGTACATGCAGGGGTGTATATTCTGGGTGTGCTAAGTGTGTACTGCACACGCTATGAAAGTAAACAAAAGACAAATCTACAGGAAAACCTTCTTCCCTCCCCCAGAAATATTACTACTGTCTCATAACTTAAGCCTTAAAACTTATAATTTATAAGATATAGGTCCTACCCCACCCCCTGGGCCCCATCCCCAATGTTAATGCAATTAGTGCAACTAGCTTTCCTGATTATCTGCCATCTTGATGACAATGTTAAAATCCTGATTGAGAAAATAATTTTTAATGAAAGTAGTACTGTAAGTTTCTGATATATACTTTATTCTGGTGATGTTTCTTCAGACCCGAAGTTCCACACAGTGGAAGCCCCCTCATGTCAAAAATTCAAGCACACATGTAAAATACATATGTGTATGAATGTTCCATGCATCTTACATCAAACTTTCATGCATCACACATTTTGCCTATAATACCATTATATTTCTGTGTAGATCTTATTGATTAGAAATTAGCATTGCTGCAGCATGTAAGTTTGTGTCTGAATAAAAGGAGGGAGTTATTAATTTTCATAGTATATCCAGCCTGCAGGGAGTGATTGAGCACTATGGTACATATTTTTTGCACTTGTTTCATGAAAGAATATGTGAAGCTGGGTTTGATGGGAGCAATTTAGAAAATTTCATAGTAGCTTAAAATTAAGTTGAGCTAACATCAATAGTTACTGTAAACCGGGGTAACTCAGGCAGTTTTTTGAGCTTATTTGATGTTTTCTGCCAAACTGAACTAATAACTTCAACATTGCTACTGAAAAAATAGTGGGAGGGTTGAGTAAAATTGAGCAAATAAGGCATGTTACATAATTTTAAATTTATGACCTAGATATAGCATCCATTGTAAGTGGCCAAGGTTACCCGGCCCCAGGGTTACTTTGGCCGGCACATATACACTGCATTTCTGACATTGCTGGAAAGGAATTGTGCATTTGGTGTTCATTTTAAATCATCCTCTTAAAGCTCCACATGTTAAGGCTTCATTCACTATAATCCTGGTTAAGTTTTATGGTGAGGATAAAGTTTTGTTGGTCTCACAGATTCAGGATGGAATCTTTATGCTATCTGTATTTTAAGATTATAGCCTCGTTTTGTATTTTAACTCACTAGACCAGAAAGATGAAGACTAAGTCCCTCAAGTGCGATTATGAGCCTTCTAGGGACTGTAAATATTCAAAATTTGCCCAGCCAAGGAAAACCGTAAAGGCCTGGTTTCGAGGGAAGGAGGCGAGGGAAACGATTCCGTTTGGAATATGCCCCCCATCAAAATATGACCGGCTGCGTGGCTGCTATATTGTCACTGTTCAACGCATGCTGTTAGTCTTCGTTAGGTGATGTGCACAAGGTACTCTCGAGTGCCAAATAATTGTACCCCCTCACTCGCTTATTCATTTTTGGAAAATTATAACCCCCCGCTGCTTATTAGGACCCCCGTTTATTAATTTCAAGGAATTTTCCCAGTACTCAAAATGTAAATGATATCTGAAAACACTTGAATAACTTTCCACCCAACATTTGACCCTGAAACAGTTGCTAATTAGTCAATTAGTACGATTTTTGTCCTCATTTGTGTCATCCTTATTTAAAACTTTCACAAAATTGAGACTGGAGTTCAGACCCCTCCGTTTATTTGGACCCCCCGTTTATTAACTTTAGACCGTAATGATAACCCCCCGTTTATTCAGACCCCCCGTTTATTCGTCACCCCAGAGTAGAGAGTTTACGTAGACCAGTGACTTTACACAGACCGAGAACAACGCATTTCAGGTCCATCTGTCACACAGAAGACGGAAGTCCGATAGTTACCGAGACACTAAAAACTCTACTGGGGTCTCCACAAAATGCTTTTCAAAAAATTCTAAGTGAAAGTATAAAACTTCCCTGTTTTACAGTTGTCAAAATAAGCTGGGAAACTACAGTTGCATAGGCGAACTCCAAGAGCAGTTTTACTACAAAGTATTGTAAAAGGTATTACGATACCGGGTTTGAAAATTTCATAAAGGACCTGGCACACGCTCAGATGCAGGGGAGTCGCCGTCATGAGTATAAAACCTACCTAAAAATCACAAAAAACCTTCACGTTTTTTTATAAGCAACTCCATTTTCGGGGTCCGGCTTCTTATTGCTTTGCAATTTTCCAAAATCAGGCCCGGAGTTGCTTAAGTAGTTGCTTAGGTATCAATACAGGTTGTCGTCGAATTTCGTTGTGTTGTAAATGATGAAATACCAAATAATGGTTGGATCTTTGATCTCTTTGCTTGACACATTGTCAACAGTGAGATATTTGTTATATATAAACAGTTAGTAATCAATTTTTAATGAAAAACGTTTCTTGATTTGTTTTTCAAGCGTTTTAAAAATTGTCCCTCCTGAATTTGAGGCCTTTGAGTTGCTTAGCTTGTTGCTTAGATTTTGGACCGAATCGAGGCCTCACACTTAAGCAACTGAGTTGCTTATAAAAAAACGTGTACGAATTTAATTACATTAAGCTGTAGCCTATTGAAGGTTCAAAACGAACTATCTCGACAACAGCTAGTTTTCAGCTTTTTGGAGATTTACAAAGCGGAGTAGATGGTCAAGTTATAACAGTAACAGACTCAGTCTGCATAAATTTACTCCATTCCATTCACGCCTCATTTTTATCTTAAACAATCTTTGTTTCCTATGGTTACTTTTATGATAACATTTGAATTGATCTTCAGTTGCATTTAATTTGATGGACACAAATCATAAACATATCTTAAGATCGATTTCTAGTTGATAACAGGTTAGATAAGAGGTAAATGTGGGCACTGTATCTTATCATTAGGAAACATCTGTTATGCTATCTTTCAATTCTTCTTCAAAAGTTTTTGTTGCAGCTGACTGGCATCAAATGATAGTCAATTTCATTCTTATATACGTAGGTTGATTTGATGAAGTTGGTGTAACTAGACTTTCAAATATCGGATGAAAGGGTAGGATATCGTGTACTTATGACTTTGATAAGGTGAGGTTGGGGGTGTAGGGTTAGGGGGGGGGGTAAAAATGTATTACTTTAAGAAACCCTCTTCTCATTCTTCTTGACTAAGTAATGGGGTCTAGGGGGTTAATTTAATATAATTGTCATAAATTTATGGTTCCGGCGTGCGATCCTGCTGGGGAAGTAATAGCAGCAAGATTAGTTACAGGAAGATGATTGGGAAACTGAAGATGAAGGGGAGCGAGGGGTGGAGGGTGTCATTAAGTAGGGTTATATTTTCATGGTGGGATGAGGACTGGGATAAGAGTAGATAAACAGAAGTGATAGGTAACATGAAAATAAAATTGATGAGCGCGGGAGAAAGTCAGGAAATTCTGGTGTCTTTGCTTGCTCGTAGTTGTGTTTGCTGGATCACTCATTTTGGTCTGACTTTTTGAATGGCAAGATACACAAACACCTTAGCTGCTCTACAAATGGAAATTTTATCACGAAAGCAAAATGTGACGAAAACTAGTATTTTTTATACCGAGACGGTGTAGATATTGACAGAAGATGAAGCAATAAAACAGTGTAAAAAGGGCCCTAAACTACAATCAATTAGTAGAACTTTCACTTGAATTAATATATTTTTTGCTTCGAAATAGTTATTTGAAGTAGCGGTTATGCTTGACTTGCAATCACATGAGCAATTCCAAACGCAAACTTTAACCTAATTTAATAAAATTTGTCTTCAAAAAACTATGCTTAATGTACAAAAATATTGCAAATAACGCCTTTTTCAATAACGCGAGTGGCAGAAATGGTGTCGCTCTCGTGACCGTTATTTTCTACGACGTGTTTTGGTCTTCTCGTTTTCTATAAATTCATCGTAAAAGCTTTCTCACTTCACTCCATACGATTGCTGTGACCAGTGTATGGCGAAAACGTTTACCGTTACTTAACGCAATTTTCAGATTTTTGTACCAATAACCAACTTTTCAATTACAAATAACATAATTTAAAGTCAAAGTAAGAAAGTTTGGACTCATACAAATCGATTGACAGGAAAATTCCTAAATTATAAAGATTCCTAAATTGGGCTCCAATAGCAATGGAAATGCTCGAATGGCATTGGACAAGGCGGACGACCGATCCCCACGCCTGAACGGCGACAATATCAAAGACGAGGACTTAACAAACAGATGAATCCAAATACAGTATATGTGCACTGGTGGCTCAAGGTAACACTTCAAAGATGAATGTTTAAAGCCTAATGGCATTTTCAGCTCCGATAAAATTGAAACCGTTGTGCCATACAGTACTACCAAATATTGCAGTGGTTAGGTTTCGGGCCATTTTCTTGTCAACTATTTTTAATATCCTACAGGTCCCCTCGCAATCTCTCCATCAAAGACCCCTGATGAGTAGTGGGCCCCACATTGAAACTACCTTAAGTAAACAGAAAAAACACCAAACAGTCTAAGTAATAATTAAAGGGCAGCTGGGGCGTCCAAGGGCAACGCCCCTCAATTTTGGGGCAGAGAAGAAAGCCATTAGGCAGACTCAAACAGGTCCCCTCGCCATACCATGAGACGGTAGTATTCCCACAAAATTGGAACAATACGCGATTTGGGCACCTTAATTTTCTCATAGTATTTAGGGGTTCGAGTGGCCCTGTTTAGAAATCGATGAGCTAAAGCAATCCTTAGGTAGAAAAATGGAATATACCAAGGACGAATAAGAAATCATTTATGAAGGATGGAAAAGATTGAGCATCATCGAATAATATGAAAATAATGATAAGAAATTGTTGAAATACTTAGGTTACTCTTCTCATATGATTTCAGATAAATCAACTACCATCCTCTTGAAAAATTGCGCTTAGTCCCGGATGTGCACGAGCTTGTAATTCTTGTGCATCAATCGACCCTACTAAGAATGGCGCATTCTAGAGGGTACTCCTACACTTCTGTATTCATGCCCAACGACCCTGAAGAGTTTACTTTACAAGAAAAGAAAGAAATCTAAAACTAGTCTCAGGCAGTATAGAATCTACCCTCTTGATGGTGTTCAGTATACAAAGATCTTCTAAACCGCTTTGAAATACGTCACAGCTGGACTTATCGAAGCTCGCAAAAGAACAGTGAGCACGGCAACGGCACAACAGGAGGTCTGAGCACAATACGGCGAAAGCGAAGTGGCTTCACTAAGTTCGTCTTACAACTAAATTTATCAACTTCTTTCAGGCATGATAATTACCAAATGACACCTATTATTACCCTTACCTTTAAAAAGAGTAATGACAGGTCAGTTTTGGCAAATATAGGGTAGCATAGGCCTGCAGCAAATTGAACACGCTATAGTAGGATACATGACTCTTGCAAACCAATTCTAAACACTTTGAGACAATAACTGAAATTTTTTGACAAAAAGTCTAACAAGCCGCTGTTTGTATGAAATCGATTGCAAATCAGCAGCAGACACTAACTTCCAACATAAGCTCTGTAAGCAAAGAGCGTGGCTAAACTCCTAAAGAAGGCAGAGAAATCAGTATAATTTTGCATTGTAATTACTCAATAGCTATGCCATGTTTCAACCATATTTATGAGTAAAACGACAAAAGGAACTAAAAATTACAGCTTCCTTTTTGGCGTTTTACCGATTGTTTGTCGGTGTTCTTTTCACTATAATATTGTCACGATTTCATCAGAAATGGTTTAGCTTTGTCTGATGAAAATACTAATATATACACCTACTCCTTGCTACGCAAAATGATAATGAAAATGCGTCTCGTCAACATCCTGCATAAATCTTCTGGAGATCGTCAGTACAAATTTCTCGCTAGAGATCGCGATTATTGTTGACTATTGTTGATTTTTGTTCACCGTTGTTGACAGTTGTTGACTGTTGTTGACTATTGCTGAATATTGTTGACTATTGTTCCTATTTTTGACTATTGTTGAATATTGTTGACTATTGATGATAGCTCTGAGTATCATACTCTTTTATCTATTGTTGACTATTGTTGACTATTGATGATGGCTCTGAGTATTATAATCTCTCATCTATTGTTGACTATTATTGACTATTGTTGAATATTGTTGACTGTGGTTGACTATTGTTGAATATTGTTGACTATTGATGATAGCTCTGAGTATCATACTCTCTCATTTATCAACCTCCCCTATACTTCATTATACTGCAATACCCACAGATTATCAAGATCCTATCAACTACGGATTGAACATTTGTAACTCATGTCAAGATGTAACGTTAAAAGGGTTATTTTGCAAAAAAATCGGGAGTTATTATAATCCTCATTTTCAAAATTTTGCCCACATTATGAGTCTTTTACTTAAGAAAGAAAACCGGAAATAGTCATATAAAAGTCATGGTCATTTTAATGTATAAAATATATTAAAAATCGCCATAGCAACAGGCATCCCTCTGGGCCGTTGGATGAGACCTACAGCGACATACAATCAGAGCATCTTGAACGGCCAAGAGGACACAAACATCTAACCAGATAGCCACAAATCAGGAGTTTCAAATCAACTGATAAAGCAGGTTTTACGGTCACGGCTTTCAGAAATGTACTTAAATACTTTGAAAATTGCTCTTTGAAATGTACGATGATATTTAAATGGAACCAACTTATAAAGACATTAGAGTGTATGAAAATGCGATTCGGACCCATAGCAAAATCTATCTATTTTGCATTCTTGATTTCTTCTTAAGCATGCATGAATGTGCTGTCTCTTTTTTCTGATGTCATGGTATCGAATTCCGAATGAAAGGTGAACAGTCCACCGGCAAGTTATTATAAGTAAAACGCCAAATGTGGAAACTTCATTGACAACATTATTTTGTCTAACAGACGTCTTCAGGTCACTACTGAAAATTGGCTAAACCAGATAAAATTGGCTAAATCAGCCAATTTTGAGTAGTGACCTGAAGAAGTCTGTTAGACGAAACGTTGTCAATGAAGTTTCCACATTTGGCGTTTTACTTATAGTATCGAATTCCGTTGACGGATGATGGTGATGCATTCTCGTTCCATCTTCTTTTGTCTTCAGCGACGTCTCCTATCAGTTTTTCACTCCTGATACCTGATTTCTTCATCATCGAGTCTAACATCTTCGGTCTTTGTCTTCCTCTTTTCCCCTTCACCTCCTTCATCATCCGACTATTTTCAAATCTATTCCTCCATCTCAATCCGTATCCAATGAAAATTGTTCCTTGTCACGTTAAGGTTAGACTAGAATTCAATCTAGTTACACGATAACATTCTTATCATCAGAATCGCTTTGTAATAGTACGTTGTATTTTTCGGCAGGGCAGTCGTTTACCAACGTTGTTTCCACAACCGACCAAATTCCAGCGACAGGTAAAGCAGCAATCTTTAGCCACATGAAACGCATAAACCTCCCTTAAAGCATGTTAAAAAAATATTAGTAAACATATATGAACATATATGCGTGGGTCACGGGTTTGATCCCCGGTGATGACATATTTTCTATTTCTCTAATGTTTATTTCAAAACTTATATATGAACTCCAAGGTGGACATAACAATGATAATCTAAAATAGAGTTGTCCCATTATTAGACTAGTTTGGTCGTTTAGAGGAGCCTTTAAATATGAATGAAGGTAGGTAGTAAACATTTTTATCTGCATTCCAAATGGTTTTAGAGCTATAATGAGGTTCTAAACCTTAAATAGTTGACATTTTCTATTGCTTGACGTCATTTACCTCAATGTCATGGCGAAACAAAAACAGCCACTCCTTATGGGCCAGCTGAAACATATCTTTTCCGAATAAATCTTTCACTGCAAAGATCCTTCCCAATCTTTAAATCATATACATACAGACAGACACACAGACAGACACAGACAGACAGACAGTATTTCTAAGTATTTTATTCTAAGATTTCAGCCTTTATACAAAATCTTCTTGTTGCTGTTTCGTCGCATTTGTCGCAGGCCGTTTTCTTCGTTTGGCGACTATGTCACAATCTAACATGTGTTGAAGTACGAAGTACGAGAAAGTAAATTTTTGTGGAAAGACTGTCAAGATAATATTTTAAAGCTGTACAATTCCTTAAAAATGACAGCATGCTTTGTCCTTAAACTGTATGCCCAACTTGGTTAGTCTTTCTTTTATGAGAGTTCACCTTCTCCACCTTCCACACTTCATACTATCTGCGGCCTCGTCAACACAATGCCGCATACATTTGACAACGCAACTTTAGTGAGACACAAAGTTCGAACAATCAGATTAGAACGTTCTCCTTCGTACATACTTTTATTTGAATGAATTAAAATAGTCTGGGGGGAGGGGGGGATAGGCAACAAGTACCACATTATGTACTTATTAACGTTTTTCGTCTGACACTCTTGTGAATCGTCAGAAATTATTGATATAAAACGTAGGAAAGAACAAACTCAACTGTATTTTTGAAAGAGCCAATCAGAACTTGGCCTGCCTGAATGGCTTATATTTTGGACCAATCAGCATTAATTACAGTCATATTGATAACGACTCTATAACACAAATAGTTTAAATAACCAACCGCTGTTATAAGCCTGCAAAGCTTTATATTAACGCATGTCATAAGATCTATTTTACTCCTAGATTAACTGTTGGACATAGCGAAATTTCCCAATGTCATGTTAATAAATATAATATGAAATTGATTTAATAAAAAAGCGTTGCATGAGAAATTATAAACCCAGCATCGAATAGTCCCTAATCGTAGCTCAAGACCAATACATACTAGAGTAAGTACGACAGTGAAGTAAATACTAAATCAAATATTAGAGGATGACAAGGTGCTTCACAGCTAGAGTAAGAGACGTATTTGTCATTAGCTGAAACTCCTGTACAACGTGCGTCACGCGATTCAAAGATGTTTTAGTACAAGATTAAATCCTTGGCATATGTTGTACTAGCTACAATGGCGACTATTGGTCTGGACGAGAATTGGGGACTTGAGCCTCCAAACGTTTTTGCTAAGTGATGTTTGACGTGATTGGATGATAACATGGGGTGAAAAGCCCAATGGTGAAAACGTAGGACTACTAGGAATCGAGCCCAATACTTCATCGTTGTAACTCCGATGTGCTAGCCTGAAAACAGAGACAAGCCCCCTCCCCCCCCCCCCTCTACGTTTAATTTTATAGTGAATCATTACCTGGATTTAAAGGTGTGGGATAGCCATAAATTTGCCTTCAAGTGCTATCCTTTCGAATATTTTTGTTGACTTCTTTGAAACTGGATTTGAAACTTGTTATCATGTACACTATCCTCTGTTTCTTGAAGGTTTGTTGACAAAGTCTTTGCTATATTTACCTTATATGAAGCGTTTCGTAATTTGTGCTCTTTTCGTCAGTTGTTGCGACTATGTTTGGCTTCATTGTTGAAGTTAAAGAACGGTAGATGCAACGAGATCAGCCCCGAGATCTCTTTCACCCCTCTGGAAGGATAGTTTTCTACGCAAAAGCTTCAAACTGACGCTTCTTCGTAGCTTGCTGTCGCCGAGTGCTTTTTGTGGAAGTGAGAGGTGGACCCTGATAGCTGCCGACTACAAGCCTTCAAAATGTTCAGCTATAGACGTTTACTCGGTATAAATCGGTCCGACCGAAGAACAAACGAGTCAGTTCTAAATGAAATGGAAACACAGAGAACATTCCTAGCTATAATAAAGAAGCGGGAACTGCATTCTTTTGGGCATGTCACTAGAGCGCAAAACTTGTGTGCTAACATATTGGAAGGCAGGATTCATGGAAGACGGTCAAGAGGATGGCAGAGAAGGTGGGTGGATGACACCAAGGACTGGACGAAGGAGACGTTAGCCAAGTGTACAGCTACCGCACGACGAGACAGGAGTAGATGGCGAACTCTGGTACACGAATCCATGATACCTGACCTTCAACCAGGAGGATGGGAGCAAAGAAAGAGAGAAGAAAGCAGAAAGTCTCTTTTGCTTTAAGATATGTTTGTACTGAGGACTCCTCTCTTTTCTTTCCTTACTTACACCTACAGAAAGCTATCATTTACAGGTCTCCAAACAATGCGGGATACGTTCTACCATAACAAGAAAACGATGTTTCTCTACAGAGTTTTTTCCAA
>JAAAKM020006971.1:93260172-93273383 GCA_010016025.2 Alatinidae sp. Z8VKAUB7J3
ACGTTAATAAGCGACCTCTGTTGACGGAAGACATTAATAAGCGACTTTGGTTGACGGTTGGCGTAAATAAGCGACCTCGGGGGACACTTAACATTAAAAAGCGACCTCTGTTGACGTAACGTTAACAAGCAACCTCAGAAATGTACAAACTGTTTCGTTTTTCCATCTGCCATATTTCACTTTAATGATAATCGGCGAACATTACCCAGCTATATGTGTAAAACAAGCATAACATAGTAATCTCCTGTTTGATATTGAATTTGAATCACACAAATGTGTTTCACAAACCAAATCAATTAAGGTGGTAACATTTTTGGAGTTTCAGTTGATGGCCTACTGTTTTACTACTCTACCCGTGATGCACATGATAGTTATTATGTCCTAAGGTTTAAATATCCTGACATTCTTTCCATCAAAGACCCCTGATGAGAAGTGGACAAATTTTTGAAACTACCCAAAATAAACAGTAATAACACCAAAACAGCTGACTAATAAATAAAGGAGAGCTTGGGTGTCCAAGGGCAACACGCCTCAATTTATGTCACAGGGCACAAAAGCAGGCCAAGAGGCAGGCTCATCAGTTTGAAAGAATCTGCCTACAATGAGAACAGATACTACATCCATCCTCACCAAAAGACCAGGAGACAAGCCTGAATATCCCGGCGCAACAAAATCATCAGGAGATTACCATGTTACTATTATGCAATCAAAAGAAATACATAATACACAAATAAAATGCTCACCCTCTCTGCAGACGGTCTATGAAAATTGGTATTATCATTATTGGGAGGAGATTGTCTTTAAACTGCTTCTTTCATGATCTAATCAAAAATGTAAGTCTATCTATCTTATCTGCCTTGAAGGGGCCGCAAACATATCGATTTTTTCCCCAACAACGTCGTTGGACGTTTTGGAAGGGGGGGGGGGTCTCAAGACGTTTTCAAATTGAGATCATACATCGAAAAATGGTCTTATAAAAACAAAAAGATACTCAGACCATAACATAATTTTCTTTAAAATTCAACTCAACAGTAATATGAAAGCAACTTGCAATTAAACTCAATTGTACAAGATCAACTGAATCACTATCCTGATGGCGAAGGTACGAGAGCATCGACGTTCATGACTTTCGCAATTATGTAAAAAGGACTTCCCATCAATAATATAAAGGGAATATCCCTCAAATTAGGTATCTGATATGAACGTAAGGCCAGTCTCCCATACTAAGCACGGCAAAATACCGGCCTATAACATGCACAAATTTCGCATATATCGATATTTAGGTCCTGGACGTAAGGCGGTCTGAAGGAAAACGTTGAAACAATGTTGTTGGGGATAAAATCAATATGTTTGCGACCCCTACCTCAATTATCTTAGATTTCAAATCTGAAAACAAGCTAAAATTGAAGATGGTGTAACTTGAGATACCTTCACTACATCCCCAAACCCATAAATACATCATCAGTCTACGTAGTGTTCCAGTTGCCAAATTCGCGAAGTCAATACAATTAGCGATTTACCAGGTCCTGCCTTTTCACCCTTGTTTTGAAATGAAATGTCCTGTTACAATCAGACCAAAAAGCTCTTAACCTGTACAATACTGTGTAATAAGAAGGTGTTGCATTTAAACAGCGTGATGTCGGCTTAACTAGTTCGTGGCTATGATTTCTGCTAAATTTTCTATTGTTATTGCAGATGATTTAGCTGCGGTCACACACACCAGAGTAAAATGGATTTTCCACTTCGGAATCCCAGGTCTCAAATCTGTCTTGGTATTTCAGTTATCCCAGGGCTTGGGGTCACACTGCAAAATTGACTCACAGCAGGATCTAAATGCCCTGGTCAGATCGTGCCTCCCTTGCACTGTTCTCCTGGTGTGATGTCTTTGAACATGTTTGTATTTGGCGGGGAAATCTATTTTGAGTTTGAGTTTACCCAGAATCTTTCAACAATCTGTCAAAGTCTGATTTGTTAATTACATCTGGTGTTCGGAACACACTACTCACTAGACATGGTGAATGTAATCCGAAACTCTTTTGTTCTTTTTGACGTTGTTATGGAAACTCAAGATCGTCAGATCTGAAGAGGGATTTGCGGTCACACACAAAAAGTCGTTTCCCTAATTAAAACCCGTTGTTTCGCTGTGGTCAAAAGTGGCAGTGTGACCGCAGATATTAAAACAAATATGAAACGAGATCTACCTTACTTAGACCATGTTGAAACCGATGCCAAAAAAGTCTTTTCACCATAACTGTGAAGTTGGGGGTGGGGTGGAGGTGGGGTACTAAGTAGAGTTGATTATGAGCTACTGGTCTATGCAAAGGGTGACAATGTCTCCATGGCTGAGGTGGCAGAAAGTGGTATTAAAGTGGCGGAGTGAGATTGTGTCCCATCTTTATACCGAGTGACAGGCTGGCTTGACCATAAGGCACCTCGCAGTACGCTTCAAGGAACATCAGAACTCGTGGTCATCAAAACTGTCACTCAGGCTCAGCAGAGAAAATCGACAAATGGACGACGGCAAGCAGTCTATCTCTCCAAACTATTGCTCCAAAATATAAAAAAATATTCCGGAAAGGTCATCAGAAAAACTCTTATACTGTACATCGTAAGCTTACATTCCTTGATTCACTCGAACTCGAAAGAGAGCCTAAAAGATAGAGAAGAGAAGGAAGTGTATCAGGCATTACAATATTCAAGATAGCTAACAATAAGTATCTTAAAAAGCTAACAATAAGTATCTTAACAAGTCTTCTAGTCAAAGACCGTTGATGACTAATACACGTTTTTTTAATAAGCAACTCAGTTTCTTAGGTTTGAGGCCTCCATTTGGTCCAAAATCTAAGCAGTGGGCGTTGAATAATCTGCAGGGTGCAATATAGAAAAAGTGGCATCTTAAACCTAGTTTGTGTACACAAAAGTCATAAGCACTGTATGATAATACGATGAAATAATATGAAATTATTAGCCCTCCCCCCGTCGGTATTGGTCAGCACGACCATTGACAAGAGCCCAGCTACGCCACTGACCGTATAACCGACATATCATAGGCAATAAGATTTAAAGTAGTACTACTTTTTCTGGTGAAGATGATTACCTAATTGTTAATCATTTCAATACAATTTCGAAGATGATTCTATTCAACGAAAGACGAATTGTGTATGGAGGGATGTATGTTGCGAATAAATTAAGGACCTTCCTATTCTCAACAATATCCACACAGAGCAAGGACGCCGCTCTGGACTTGGCAGGGCATGCACAACTTGGCTAGCTCGACACGTACACACTTCAGCTTTGAAATTGACTCCTCTGTGTGTAAACTGTTAAGTATTCAAACCACTAGAAATGAAATGCAACAAAATCTTTACCTCAAGACGTTTGATCCTTCGCTTCAGCTCTGCTACTCCAAGTTCTTTGATAGATAACTCCGCCTTCAGTTGTACCAATTCCTTTGACTTGCTCTCCATGTTGTTGTTCGGCTTGGAAGTGTGTTGTAATGCCTCGTTTGGCAATTAAGTCTATGAGGGAATTACCAACATGGAGACGAGGCTGAAACTCCAACAATGAAACAGCCGAACCGATTTCTTTAAAAAAAGGGTCTTTCTTAAGAGATCAGTGAACAGCCCGCAGTATTCGATTGTTGCAGTATTACATGGCTTCTTGGTGCTAAGAATTACATTATCACCAGAGCAACTTTATGTAACTAGAACATGAAAATTATGCATGTTTAAATGACAGGGTACTTTACGTTACAAAACAACACGTACCACGTTGATGCGGTTCGAGGAAGGCTTGAATTTAAAATAATTATATAGCGACCGCTGAGCGACATTATCATTTAGAGAAGGGTGTTGTCGCATAATTTTACGCATAAAACAAGAATAATATCAAGAACTAAAGAGTTTGAAAAACCCTGGGGTCTGAAGCCCATTATAGGCTCTGTGGTCCCTGATTTACTATTACTATAGAAAGTATCATCGAGAAGAGAGGATTTGAAATGTAAGTTTTAAATAGAACACTAGAGAAATAGAAAAGTATGTCACCACCGGGGATCGAACCCGTGACCCACGCTTTTCTATTCAAATATTACTATAGAGAGGAAACCTGTGGACACCATCTCTGCAATCCTTCAAAGATTAGAAATCGTTTCCATTGTAAAGAAAACTTCGGCTCATCTATTAACGCCAAAAGATTTCTTACCACTCATAGTATCGTGTATTTGTACAAGCCAGTACTTCAACCTTTCATTGAATAATTAGGCCTATGCTATATCATAGACTGGTACTTCTCCTATCTCAACCTGTTGCTATGCATGCAAGATCGTGATTCTAACGCTGTAGTTTTTAACCCTCGTTGTTACCTCGATTTACTATCTCATCGTTGAAATTTTGTTTCTTTTGCACTTTCCTTCATGTTTTCTAAGGTTATCGCTCAACGAAAACCAGTTGTACCTTGATTTGAAAAAAGCTCTCACCGAACAACCATGTTCCCAATCATTAACTGATAATACACTGTTAGTCCGTCTGTCTCATACAAAAAATTTTCTAGCAACAATAAACCCCGCCGTACTTCTAAGCTTTGGAATTCACTTCCTTAATCTTGCTATTCTGTTGAATATTTTCTTTAAATCATCAAGCCAATTTACACTGCTATATATTCTCCTATCTTGCTGATTTTCATTTCGTATTCTAAAGCTACGTAATTTTTTGTAATTGTGAGCTTTCTTCTTGCCATAAAATTTATATAAGAAAAATACTCGCTTTAACTAGCGTCTTTAAAGTATTTTTTATGGAAGAGCACCTGAATCATGAGTCGCTTATCAAAATACAATACCTATGTTACATTATTCAACAGACTAATGATTAGCAATCCATGCTTTAACATCATAGAAAAAACAACGAAAATTCTAAAAGTTTCAGTTGAAAGTATACTGCTCTATGGAAACATGGCCCCTGACAAAAAAAATTTAGAAAAGGTTGCTACAGTCGTATGCTTCGATACATTAAGAGCATCTACTGGAAGCAACATGTTACAAACAAAGAATTATAACGAAGCCTACCCAAAGTTACAGATACCAATATAGTACGCCGACTATGCCTTGTAGGACACAGCTTGCTATGGTTATAGGAATGTCGGCCGACCAACGCTGGACTATGCTACCCTGATTTAATAAGACACAGGCCTTCCAATACCCAATCTCCCAAAATTTATGAAGAAAAGAGATTCGTGGAGAATACCATGTCTGGTATTCTGTCATGGATACCTTCTCTTCTTTTTTAAGCTACATAACGGTAAAACTCGTAGTAATTTGGTGCGAAAGACTAAATAAAGAACCGCGAGCTCGAACGTATGCCCTTGTATTAGCAAACGCAAAGATATGTATGTTAAAGCGACTTTCGGAGCTAGTGTATGCGGAGATTTATCCGGTTTTATGTGTGGATCGAAAACTTTTGTTCCGTTATCGAACGTAAAAATTGAAATACAGTGCGGGCGGGGCCATAGATTTCCAATTAAAAGACTGCTTGATCAAAAGTGATAATCTGCTGACAGCTCTAAGCCAATATAAATTATCCTTTTAAATAAATCTTAGCAAACCGATGTCCCATGAATTCATAGAGTATATTTTATCTGTTGTAAGTCGTTACTATTCATTCGAATAATTGCACAGTATAAATGCAAGCAGACACAAAACGTAGTCAGTCATTAGTCATTTATCAGATCCCATCATTTATGGCCACGCCCTCTTCAGACGTTACCAGCACCGAACACTTGACAATCGTTGCTGATGTCATATTACCGCTGAATCAGAAATCTCACGAAGCAGAGGGTACCTATATAGGAGCAAGTACCGTTTTACTCTACCAGATACAACCGCATGTCTGTGTGTGTGACCCGTAGGCCTTCTATTGGCACCATTTACTATTTCGCTTCTTCGCATTTTATGGGCACCAGAAGTACTTTGGCAGGTTTTCATTGGGTCCGAGAATTGCTGGACCAGAAGCTCTACTTTTCACCGTCTGAAGACTTTTCGACTGCGTCAGATTGTGACTTCCAAGCATATCTGGAGTCCAGTAGTAAACACGGTATTATTCAACTCACATGATTACTGAGATAGGTTGGCTCGTGGATTAGTAAGAGTGAACGACAATAAAACTCCAGCTTTGTGCCCACAGATAGCAAATTGTCCGCCTATTGTACGACGTCTTCAAACAGGCATACTGAGAAACAATCGTAGGATTTGGTGAACCGCAAATCAAAGGTCTTGACTCATTTTACCACATGTTACATTCATGCAATGTCTGTTGTTTTCAAACTAGTTCTTTAACGTACTTTGTTTTCTCGTGTCTATGGGTTAGTTACATGGAGTGACTAATCTTTTTGTTACGTCAGAGTGAGAGAGTCTGGGCAAATGTCTTGGAACGCCAATGTAGACGAGACGGGAGCGCGGAATTTAAACACTTTTTGTATCGTGTAAAATATCGATATCTCGCTAACTGCACATGTTAAAAGCCGTCCTGGAATTGTTGGAGTCTGTTTGCCAAAATTAAGGTTTATACTCCAAAACGGCTTTGCAAACCTGTTGCACATGTTCATGTGCCATTGAACAACGACCCTAGCCTGCGTGCAGAAAAAAACTACTAAGGGAACGCTCTACCCTAGAACAATGGGCTGTTGACGCCCTTGATATTTTAAGCTACAAACAGTTTACATTTCTATACATTTATATACTGTCTATTTTACAAATCATCAGATCGTACCGTACCTCAAGACATTTTTAAACGACGTTTCACTACTCTTTACTATCATGCATCTTTTTCTATCATCGGAACTACGGAACATTCACCTTTTACAATATGTAGCTAGGGACTTATCCCAGGGACTTAAAACAAGTAACTAAGTTCTTGAATTAATTGAGCAACAATGTTGTTTATTATTTATCATATATGATATTATTATACAAACAATAAATTCCCCCAAGAAGGAACATTACCAGAACAGCTTGCAATTTTAGGATAAGGGGATTCGAACCCACGACCTCATGATTTGTAAAGCAACACCTAAACAATTGGATCATCTATCTATATATAAAGATATCAACAAGTATATACCAACATATTTAATCTATGTTGTTGTCTGGCACAATATCCAGCTTTATACCACCACAAGATATCACATCTTGAAAGTAGAGGACATCAAATTCATAAAAATGTCAACTCTCGGCACATTAATAGTGTGTGCTTTGCATGTAGCAGCCCCGCCACGGTTCAGAGCGCAGTGAAAGACATTAAACCTATCTCCAAGGCCTCTCACTTTTTAGCTATTATATTTCAAAAACCCTTCCTTCTGTAAACAAAGTATAACGCAGATTTAAGACCTGATGCCCTTTGGGCCTCAATATCTGAGAAAAGCAGTATCAACTAACTTGTCTAAATATTTGCCATTCCCGAAGCGATTATAATAAAACGAAAATATACACAGCGAACAGCACGTGCGCATTATGGTGAGACGTACGTTGGACTGTTTCCAGTATAGTACTATAGTCACTCTAATTAACAAGGAAATGAATGTATGATACAAGAAGGGCTTCTAGCAAGCCCGTAACCAAAGGGGGCATTTGGGTTTGTGCCCCCTAAATAGCTTTTTCTTCCCCCTGTTAGAATACTGTAACAGTACTTTTTGATTTAGCTTTTATTTCAATTAATACCATAATGATGCAAATAATTAATTTAAACTAATCCTGTAGTATTTAAGGTTCTCGTATATTATCAAAAATGAATCACAATGTTTCTAATTGCTAGTTTAAATTTGTCATTTTCCATCACTTATTGATGCCCCTCTGACAGCTTATTGCAGTCTCCAAGTGCAGCCATTTGTTAAGCAGTTGGGCCATTTCCCAGACTCCGTTCTTTCAATTAGGGAAGTTGTTTCCCTGGGGAGAATCGTCATTGAGATTGCTGTGGGGATTGATTTATTATAAATTCACAATTTGGCATATACATTCATATAAGTATAACATAGTAGAATATAATATAATAAGCGTGGCAGCGCTGCCACTTTCTCTCGCTCCGCTGCGTGAGAGTTATGAAAAAGAATGACAACTCAACGAAAACTTTTGAGGGAAACAGTTCTTCCAAGGCTGTACTTGGATGTTTCTTTCAGTGACAGCAGTTCAGCTTGCTGTTGCTGTACATCTTTGCTAGCTCCAGATGTAAAAAAATAAGGAAAACTTTCAAAACTGATCAAATTCTCGATAGGAAAGATATTGTTTTAAGGTTTTAATATTTGCAATGATCGGAAGAAGCGGTCATACCTTGAAGCTTAAACTTTTTTCCCTTTGAGGGAATGGTCAACAAAAGATGGTGATGATGATGATAAATCACTTGTCGTTATTTTCATCACCTAAAACAAATAGTTCTGCATCTTGTCTTGGCAGTAGAAGAATAAACGTATTAATCATATCCAATGTCTATGGCAGTAGTAAGAAGTTAATGCAAAAAAAGCTATTAAATAATCAAACGCCGCGAAAAGAACTGTTTTCACATTTCGTCTTGAATACTTCTTCCACATTTTCTTTTCAAATCGGTAATATTGAACCCGACTGTTTAAATTGGAAGTTATTAAAAGCAGTCTGCAACATTGTATACTGGGACATATCCAAGGAAAAGGTCCCGGAATTTCCAGACTTTCCTCAGCTTTGAGCAATTTGATCGTCATTATTCCATGGTGTACGTCCAATATGCAATCTTAAAGTGCTCTCGAACGTTTTTAGTGGAGGCTCTAGACTCTCTCAGAGCAAGCCTACGGCGCACATGATGTTTTCCCACCCGTAATGGGCCTCACCCACTGCAAAATTCCCCCTATCTACGTATTCCAACGAAAGTATATTGTTGCAAACACATAAGAAATCTTTTCAGTCTGAGCCGATTGTGGGGCTATACTTGCTGAAAAAGGGAAGAAGAGGCGGGGTGTTCATATTTGTGTATGAATAACGTAGCCATTTCTGTCCTACCAATAGTAATGATACTACGAGATTACAGAGTTCTATTTTCGGACCTTAAGGACTTTCTCAGCAAGTCATTTCTAAGAGGAGTTTTGTGACATCAGCAAACCATTTTGAAGAGTGGTATGCTCTGCTTGTTTTATCCAAAAAGTTGAACACGTCACGAGAAGGAACGCTTGAGGAACAGTACAGTAAACTGTCCATGTTATCAGTGATGAACATTACATTTATCGATAAACTCAGGTGTCTGTATCACAGGGATCCTCATACGTAAGACAAGGCTTTTGTCTGCACATGATCCAGCACTTTGGTCTGTTACCTTGAAGGATCTTATCATCTTTAAAATAATGCGATCAAATTGCAGCAGAGTGGAGAAATAAATTAAATGACATTCATTTATCCCTTCGTATCATGAGACCACTGGATGAGCAACCCTACTTTTCTCTTAAACTTTGAACAACATTGCTAACCCTTTTATGACGTAAGTCGGACAGTTTACGTAAGAGAGATAGATGTGCGTAGCGGGAATGCTGTCTTAATGACACCAAGCATGAAGAAGAGAAAATGCTTTATAAACATGCTATTAAATGGGAAGCGTATTAATGGATCTTTTATTAATTCTAGCTGTAATTAGAAATTATAGAAACTATCTTTTAAGTTCACAGGAAATTAAGAAGATTTATGATTATAGGGAGTCATTCAAACTTTATCTAAAGGTTGAAGTTAACTAGTATATTATGTATGTTTATCTGTAAAGGAGGATCCAAGTTCATTTGGCGAAATTTACATGCAACGAGATATTTAAAAAATGACTTCATAACACTGGTCTCTCTCCCCAGAACAGTTATTGAAATAAGCTCCTTTCCTTTACATTCATCGGAGAGTTTAGCAGCTTTAGTACCAGGATTAAAATTAAAGCCTTGCTCGACACGTTGCTAAAACCTCAGTCGATAACAAAAATGTTTTTCCATTTAGCTCTCAAAACACTGAAACGATGTTGAAGTAAATAATCACTAAGGACGATTTATCTTTAGTGCACAATTTGTCTTTGATGACTTCGTTGTTTTTCATTAGATTGTTTACCTTGTTATTGATAAGCATTGCACATCTAGTATATAAATTAGCAGCTTGTAAAATAACCGTAAAAACGTCCAAAATGTTACCATTTCGCGCTCTTGCCAGAAAATCCAGGTCCTATCCGATAAGTTATTGCTAACCCACCTATCCAGCCGCCTTTTGCCTCTTGTCCAGCCATCTTGCTAAAATTGCTATAAAAATAGAAGCAGAGAAGTCAAAAAATCCTTGAGTATTTGTGCATTTTTCTGCTATTGCAGGCAGCATCAAACATACAATCTACAAAGATATGAAAACGATACAACTTTGTTATAAAATACTACAACAAAGTAATTAGAAGTCAATGATTGCTGCTTGATTGTTAGTGCCCTACTCCGGAATTGTCCTTTGAGACTTCGGTTCCCTTATCCATCATGCTTTAAGGCTCAGTAAGTTATTGTCTCCTCCATGAGTCATGAAATTTGCATAAATAACTACTAAATTAAAAGGTCATTTAAAAGGATAAAGAATTTTATAAAATTGCAAAGAACAGAGGCTACAGTATGTTAATGAAGCAGTACTGGTTCGACCTTTGAAAGTTCCATTTACAGATTTACTTTAGAGGTAAAAACTTAGTCCGTAAAAAGTGACAAAAGTTTGGGCAAGTGACTAAAGTTTTAACCGACTAATATGTTTTACCGACGAATAGTTTTTACCAACTAAAATTTTCTGCCGAGCTTTTTTTTAACGACGAAAATTTTCATCAACAAAAGTTTTTCACCGGCAAAATCATTACCGACTTTATACACACTTTATCTTCATGTTCATCTTATTATATTCATTTTGGGATAATTGTAAATGAAGTTATTAGTATTGATTAACGTTACCGTTATGAAAAGAAAGCGAATCATTTCCTACCCCTTTAACATTTTTAGTAACTTAAATTTTCCCGTTGGTTTTTGAAAATATAAGTGATGAAGATATCAAAAACTTTTATTTTTGTAGGAAGGAAACTGATATGGTAAATGTCATCATTGAAATGTATCTATATTTATATAGAACTATATAATTACGTATAAAGGTAAGCTTTTTCACAAATGTATACAGAGCTAAATTTTTAGTTAGCAAAAAAGAAATTTTTAAATTTAAGATTTTAGTCGGTAAGAAGCAACTAATTTGTGACTTAGTGGTTAAAGTTTTTAGCGATCAAATTTTTTGCCGACTGAGTTTTTACCTCTAAGGTACTCTAAATTCTATCTGTGATAAAAATTAACGTGTTTAAGTATAATAAAAATAAGTAAGCTAAATATCTGTACTAGAAATTGTTTTATCAAGTCTTGATGTGCGGTGAAACATAACACTTACTTTAGACCTGAAAAAACACTAGCTTCATCAGCCTCTTTATTGCTAATCACTTTATTGGAGATTGACACTTGTTGATATGTTCATCTCTTTGTTATTTTTATCCATTCTTCCCACGCTTTGTTAATGATTGGATCAGGATATAAATGCTTTATCTTACTATTATTTGGTAGTTCAGACGTGCGACGACCGCTCTATCCCTCCCCCAATTCTCGTTGCGCCCCGCTAAAAATGGACCCTCGACAAACCGGGGGGACGCCATCTACCATTTGAGAACCTTAGCCTTAGAGTGTATTTACGTCTACAATTTACAAGCTTAGACTTGAATATAAAAATTAATCGTAATAAAGCAATACAACTTATTTGGGGGATTTGAAGTAAGAAAGGATATAGAGAATTGCATAAGAAACAACTGTCCAAATTTGAGCAGTATGGATACTTCTGAACTTGACTGTTAATATCATCCACTAATGCTATGCAAGTGCAGACAAAGGTTATTAATAGTGAACGTAACTGAAATGGCCCATCCACGCAGCCAGTTAAATTTTGATAGGGGGGGGGGGCAAATTCCAAGCAAAACCCTTTCCCTCCCATCCTTCCTTCCAAGCAATCCACCATGGTTTTGTTGGCAAGAAAAATTTTGAATTTTTATGGTCCCTAGAAGGCTCAGACTTCTCGTCTTTCTCGTCTAGTGAATTGAAATACAAAAGTGATACATGTTTTAATGCCTGTAAGGATTATTCTGGGGGGGGGGGCAAACGTGGTCACGTTTTACCTGTTGGGCAGGCACAGCCCCCCGCGCCCGCCCTTGGCTGCGTGCCTGAATAAACCTCAGAGTCAAAAGGAGATGAAACGCTTCAACAGCTTGCTTATTATTGTTTGTAATCTGTAACATGTAAATACAGAATAGGAAAAGCAGAGTAGTATAACTAACAATAAAACTCTAGAATCAAGATCACTAACCATCTTCAAAAATTTGCTGAAGCGTTTCAACTCTCAAATACGCCATCGACCTATTTACCAAGATGCACTAAAACTCAAAATATCGATTCGCCTTTAGACCATCTTGTACACTTTAGGAATATTCACTTACCTTCCATATCATTGGTGTTGTCAAGATTATTTTAAATTGTTCCATTTGTTCACAGGGACGAAATGTCTAAATCTAAGTGGTTATGAGATAACTATTCTATGCAGATAAAACGCTACATAATTCTTGTTATACCTTAATAATTGTTGGGCATCCTTTGCTGAAATTGGTTGACTTGGAATCTTGGGGAGCACAGGATTCGCTATTCTGTAAGCGCCATCTGAAATATAAAACCAAACATGAAAAGAAAAACCATTCTGAAGATGAAAATGGATTGTTTGATATAAATGTATAATAAACCAGAACGGTCAAAATAGTTCACCCTCTGACATTGCACTTGTTGAATCAAATGGCCTGTAAAGCAGATTTCCAACTCTCGATAATTGAAACGAAACGCAGGTGTCCGTTTTGCTACAATACAGAATCCGACGTCGTATGGTATAATAACAGTAGCTCTTCTGACTAAAAGGATCATAACTATACACTCTGTATAAAGAGATGGAAAATGTACATAAATACTGTTGTATATACATAAATATTTTAAAGCATGCTAATTATGTTTTTCTTATTGCCACAATTTTGCCAAGAAAACGATTTCCTTGTCGAAAGCTTTTCTGTTTTAATTTTTACATTTCTCTTTTTCAATAATACAATACTGTGGTATAATGTGACTTTAGACTCTGCCTGACCGTGTCTAATTTACAA
>JAAAKM020006971.1:93273483-93302867 GCA_010016025.2 Alatinidae sp. Z8VKAUB7J3
ACATTTCTCTTTTTCAATAATACAATACTGTGGTATAATGTGACTTTAGACTCTGCCTGACCGTGTCTAATTTACAAAATGCATGTTTCAACGTCGGTGCGGGCTGCGGCAATATTTCAAATCGTTTTTTTGCAGTAGTGTTCATGGTAACAGCACTCTTGGCGCACATCATATGGCTGATTTGATACGTCATTACTAAAGCGTTTGTGTTGAGGAATTTGTAAGGTGTCGCTAATTTTTATACTGATGCAGTTTATGGGTAAATCCATCAAAGCATTTTTTTTCTTTCTGACGATTTCTGGTGTAGTGAAACTCTTTGAGACTGAAAGTCTTTGCAACTTAAATATTATCTTTAGACCTTGTTGCTACCTCGATTGGTGTATTCAATAATTATAGACTAAGAATATTATATAACGTCATACACATCAAAAACGTCTGCTGGTTTGCTTACCGGTGGAGGGGTACCCTGGAGTCAGTACATCTCCCTTTATTGGTACTACCGATCCTCGCTGAACGCCATCACGTGATAACCACCAGCTCTTTGGAAAAACTTCATTGTCTGCGACCGGACCGTAGTCTGCTGGATCGCTGTAAATCAAAACACCGATCGCGCCATTCGTCTGTGCATTTTTTACCTAGATGATTGTAGCAATTGTTTTGGAATAATACAAGAATCAAGCTGGATGAAAAAATTTAACAAGTAAAATGTAAACAATAGGAACATCCTGGAGAGGTCAATAATATTCTTTGTACTTGTATGGCATTACCAAACTTAGGTACAGTACAAAATCAAGACCCTGAAATACATCTTTGTAAATTCTCATTGTTACGCCTTGTTGTATTGGGTCATAGAACTTCAACCTACGTCAAAGATCCCTGGTTGGGTGGTCTTGTAACCTCAAGAGCCACAACGACTTTTTATAAGGAACTTAGTTATTGGGTCAGGCCTTGAGTTGCTTACTTTTTGTGTTTAAAACAGTATCAAAGTAAAATAACCGATAACGTATTATTTGCACAAGCGTGTTGCTTTCAGACCTAAATTATAATTAGAATTGACGATAAGAAATTGTGGGACATTTATTTTTTACTATCAAGTCTAAAACGTTCCTCTGATTTGCAGTTATCGAATATTATATATCAATAGCAAACCTTATCTCCTCGAAATATCTTTCCATATCTCACGATGACGATCTTGCCTTTGCAGCTAACATTGTATTTTGCTTTCAGTTCCTTGAAATCTTCATAGCGACCGTAGTTCACATATACAAGGTCCCCCTGTAATGAGAGATACGCAGACTGCTCTTAAAGAACCTTTAGCATTTTTTAAAACTCCTAATTGAAATACATTTAATAACCTAAAAAATACAAATATTTAGTTAATATTGGCAATTCTCACACAGCTATAAATACTTGAGGTCTTGGTCAACTTGACTGGTGACTTTTTATATGATGCATAAAACTGGCACATAAAAAAAAATTATTCTTAGTTTTACTTCGTATTTTCCTCTCTCTTTTCCCATGTGCTTTGGAGCTCTTGTATGTAGCCGAACTTTACCAAATGACAGCTTTGTAAATGATGAAAAGGAGGATACCAAAGAAATTTTGAAAGTTTAAAAATCAAAGTTTTTCGTTTGGCTCTCTTTAGAATCTTACGCAAAATTACAATACAACATAATTTAAATGCTTAAGTATTCTCACAGGGAACAACAAAATGTTTTAAATACCTATCAGAGATTTTTTTGTTAGTATAATAGGAAGGAAATGCTTAAATTGAACAAAGACAATGAAAATAAACGTATACGTTCTCCAGTGTTGCTTGAAGCATACCACATATACGTTTATTCAAATTGGGAGTGTGTTAGCGGGTGCTGCGTATCAACTGAACGCATAAACAAACAAACAAACAATAGAATGTTCAGTGAACTATAAGGCAATCTCGAGCTGGTTCATAAAATCAAGAAACAAAAACTCAGCTTCTTCTGACATATGCAGAGCGCGTGGTATGGTTGGAGATGTTGTCTTTGAAAGACCCCTCAGACAATATCTGGAAATAAGGCACGGAGTGGAACTTATCTAAATACAGCAATACATATGACAGAGGAGCGAGAAAAACCGAGGTCCATAGAAAGTACTGGTGCACAACTGGAAGACAACTAACCTCGACTTTGGGGATAGTGAATAAAGAAGAGGAAAAGTAGTTCGTCGTTTTGTTCGTCGTTTTCTAAACCTGCACAGGTACTCTCAATTACAAGGATTTCCGTGGCCTCCGATTCCCTTAATCAATAACTTTATACAAAACAAGGGTACTCGGTAGACTCCTGTAGTTAAAAACTTTGCGGTGAAATAAAAGAGTCTGCGGAAGTAAGCCCCTCGGTGAAGCCTGCCTTTTCACTGATGACCTTACTGTTACTTGTATATGAACCGCGCGGTTAAACCTCTTCTGTGGTACCTTTTCATTCTCTTTTTGCTTTCTTTACCATTGCAATATATTCATTCTGGTTTATCAAAAGATTTATTAAACACGTACCAGTCTTCAAGCTACACTGATAAGGCATAGGGCTTTAAATCTGGGTACCATAACTACTGCTCTAATTTTCTTTAAAAAATTTGTTGGATATCAAATCTCATCTTGAAGTCGAGATAACCAAGGAATCAACATGCTTACATTATTACTGAAATGTATTTAAAGTTGTGCGCTGCTTTAGTTACTGCGAGTTGATGTCACTGAAGTTCATGTCAGGCTTGTTGCCACAGGGGAGCTACTGGAAGCTAAGCCACCCAACTAACGATCAGCGCTCTTTTCCAATCTCAAATGCTGTTTTCAAACATTTATAATCTCAGGCCCAAGTCAAACGTCGCTCTTCTCATGCGCCGAACCTAATAAAATTAAGCTCGACGATGGAGCGGCTTTGGAGCAACTCTGAATCAAACGTCGCTCCTAATGTGCCGCTCTTAATACAAAAATATTCACGACGCCATCACAACAATGGCACATTGACAAGTGTACGATCAGTGATGCAATGCCGAGTGAAATTTTAACAACTTAAAAGTACTTCTCCAAGATTCATGAACACTGCAGATCATCACTCCCACTTCCAGTCTTCATAGTATAGTCACAACCCCGCTATCCTGAGTGGCATTCGGGTTTGGGATTGGAAAAGAAAGTATCCTAGAGCAAAATCAAGACGTGCTAAGAGAGAGAGAAGTGTTTAACTTTAGTTTTGTTCTGAATCTGAGCAAAAGAGTGCTGCTTTGACTAGAAAATGTTCCTCCAGAGTTTTCTGTTTCGCGATCAAATAATACCAGTGGGCAAGACCAGAATTTTCTTGTTAAAAATGTTGATTTATCCAAACCTTGTGTATCAAATACTGTTAGAAAATGGGCAGCTTCTATATCCCTATACAGCCACTTGATGGCTCCTTTCTTCAAAGCAAGACTTAATTTTTAAAACAACTCACACTCTTACCACAAATCGTGTTTACAAATGCAAAGAAATTATTGCTTTCCATGTGTCACGAGAGACATTCGATTTCAAAATCTCTCGAATTTGCAACAAAACTCTGTGAACGTCCTCCACGATAAGCAACATATTGTCCTCGTATGTCACAATAAACCCATTTGCCCAACACTGGAGAGCCACAGACATTGTACATCGGAATGCAACATGTTTTTCGTTTTATTAAAATGTTCGATTATCATTAATACTGATACTACTAGAGACACTGAATATCACAGGAATTGGTAAACAACATCTCATAGACGACCGCTATGCGCCGACAAAGTTGCACCTGCGCATGCTTTGCCCTGTCTCAAACCGAAATATATTAACAGTAATTTATGCATTAGGTTCGGCGCATGAGAAGAGCGACGTTTGATTTGGGGTCGCGTGATCATTACAATTTTCCCTTTGTTGATTAATAAGATCATGGGCTCTTCGCGGTGAGGATAGTGGACATTCACACAACATCACATGAGTAGATTAACAAAGATTGGATCACGAACTTGCTTCTTTCAAAGTAAACATTTTTTATCTATGCTATGTACACGCACCGCTGATTTCCAAACAGAGTACTGAGTTACTATAGGCACTGCCGGTCGATAATAGAATTGCCCTCAAATTTTAGGCAGTTGGATACCTGCGTCAAATAAAAATCCTTGGCCCAAGCTTTTGGTGGCGGTAGCATAGTAGCATAAAAAAGTTCGTTTACTGTATAGGCCTAAGTATACAACACATCTTGAAAAGTAGAGGGCTTGTGCGTCCTACCCCTGTCTCTGTGGTCTATGTATTAGCAAGCCTAGTCAAAGATTCAGACACTGAAAATAGTTATTTCAGGTGAATATTACAACAGTGTCTATTGACTTAGGATGAATTTCTTTGATCACAAGGATTTGCTGTACTTATGATACCTGTTTTGGCAATGCCTCAATATTTTGCAATCCTTTAAATTCCATCACATATTTCCTCCAATATGTAGAAAATTTGCGACATTCAAAATGCCAAAAAAATGGCAAATATTTTAATGACCCTCATGTGACCTCAGCGTTCGATACAATTTTACCTTGTCTTTTACTCCTGCTCTTTGTTACCTGATGGTCCCCACCCCCGTAGATAATTTTTGAATAATTTTCGGACGTCTCCGTCCTTATTCAAGCCCCCCAGGCTATAAGATACCTTCGGGTATGCCACTAGACAAGACTTTTCCCATCCCAATATCAACAACAAATGACTGCCCCACCAACCCCATAACCGATTTAGTCTACAACCGTTTTGAAACCTACTCCATAACCGATAAACTTCAAAACGGTTCTGCCTGTCTGAACCGATTTAAAGACTAGAACCGATTTCAAAACCGATTTGAAAAAGGGTTTTAAACACCAGTGTGAACACAGCTTTTGTGTTACCATGACGTCACAGGTATCTCCTTCATGTAGATATTAAGCTTGTTCATACCTTGGATATTAAAGCCTGATGGAACTGAGATAACCACTTATACAGGAACGGAAGTTCACCACTCCTTTTAACACTGCTCGATGATGACTTTCCTCCTAAGGTTGACGTCACAGACTGTAAATAAAAGGAGGACAATGAACGAACATTTTTACATAAGCAACTCCTTTATACGCAACAAAAATCAAAACGTGGACAAAATTTTTAGCAATTTAAGAACCGAGGTTTCTGTCTAGTAAGCAACTTGAAAACTGTGCACCCTATAGTATACTTTTGTAAGTAAAGTGCAATATTCAAAAGACACTAGAGAACTAAAAAATTTCACAACAGGGGATCGAACCCGTGACCCGCGCTTTCGCGGCGTGTGCTCTACCAACTGAGCTAGATGATCTTCAGAAGTTAATATACTCTAATTTTCTAGTCTCCACGTTAGCTCCGAGTCATCAACCTGCGGACATCGACATCCAGCCTCCTCGCAATTAGATATCATCCTCTCTGCGCCATTTGACTTAAGCAAGAAAGGACTGCCAATCCGACCCGTTTATCTATCCAAAGCCCATTGAAAGTATGAGAGTATCACCAAGAAGAGAGGATTTGAAAGGTCACTATTAAACAGACACTGGGGCAATAGAAATATGCTACCACCTAGTATCGAACCCGTAAAATGCCTGCATCCGCAGAATATACTCGAGGTCGACCCTGACTTTAGTCGGTTCCTAAAGCTTAAAAATGAATATATGTTTCATAACCCCTCACTGTCACATCGCTCATTATTTGATGTTCAAAATCATCATTTCTATAAGATAATATACAACCAGTTCAACAACTTGAGTCTCCACGGTGAAAATTTAGGAACTCGATATCTGACTCAAAAACTCAAATTGCTCACAAAAATAAAACCGTGTATATCAACATCAACATAACCATGACTACACCCAACGCCCCATCAATCGAGCAACAGGCGACACCGCTGGTGTTCGCTGTCAGCCGGGATAAACCTTCCCTGGCGGCACCGGACAGGGATCCGCAGCAGGTCAGCATTCGAGTAGCGGCCCGGGCACTGGCAGGCATGCAAAAGGAGGCCCTTTGCGCCTACGGCCCCACCGGTACAGTCTGGCGTATGGTCTGCGACGAAGGACCCTACCTCAACGGTACCGACCTGGCACCACCGCCGTTAGCATTCTTCTCAGCGGGTATGGCCGCCTACACCGCCTCTGCTCTGGCCCGGGAAGCTGCAAAACAGGGTGTTAAGATAACCGACCTCGAGATCAGCCAGGACAACAAATACAGTATGGAAGGTTCCGCACTGAGGGGGACCATGATCGCCGGGGCGTTGCCGGTAACCCTGGAAATCAGCGGCAATCTGGACTCCGAAAAAACAACCCTGCAGGCATTGATACGCGCCGCCCTTGAGAGCTCCCCGGTGGATGCACTCATGCGCGACGAACTGGTCGACACCTTCAGCATCACCCGTAACGGCGAACCGGTAACCACCAACACCGTTGCCAACAGCAACTCCGCGGTACCGGAACCACCCGTCAACCTGTTCGCGGAGTCAAACCTGCCTGCGGCCAATGCCTTTACTGAAGCCCTGATTGCCAAACTGGAATCCACTGCCTCGGTCTTCGAGGCAAACCACGGCGCCGGCGCCGCCCTTAAAGATCATCAGAAAAGAGAGCTGCACATACGCAGTCACCTGTTTTTACGCGCAGACGGCCTGAAACAGATTCGGGTACAAATATTCAAACCCATCGGCAGCGTCTTCCAGTTTTTGGCCGACGACCCCTCCCCGGCCGGAAGTGACGAATCAACACAGAATAACGGGCGTGCCCCCACCGGTCTGGCCTACCTGTCCGCCGGCCTGGCCTTCTGTTTTATGACCCAAATCGGCCGCTACGCGGACATCGCCAAAAAACAGCTCGATGGCTACAGCGTGATCCAGGACACCTGTTTCGACCTGGCTGCTGGCAAAACGCTGCCGGTGGATACACATACCTACCTGGAAACCAGTGAGCCCATAGAATCGGCGCAACAGATTGTCGACATGTCGGAGCAAACCTGCTTTTTGCACGGCGCCTGCCGGATGTCCAACAAAACCCGAATCAAAATGAAATCCCTTTAACAACCAAGCCAACCTCAATACAAGCCATGGAAACTTAGAAAAACAATGTAATAAATTAGATCACTTTGGGAGTACCGCATGATGAACTACAAACTGCTACTATCCGGCCTCACGGCCACCACCTTTGCAAGCACTTCACTGTTGTCGGGGTTTGCCCAGGCGGCCCCGGTGTTAGACGAAATTATCGTTACAGCCGAAAAGCGCGAGGAATCCATTCAGGATACCCCCATTGCCATCAGCGCCTTTACCGGCGATGCACTGGATCGTGCCGGTGCAGTTGATGCCTTCAACCTCAGCGACGTGGTACCGAACCTCCATGTGGGTACCGAGGGCGCACGGGACGCCGTTTTCATTACCATCCGGGGCGTTGCCCAGACCGAACGGCGGAACGCAGCCGACCCAACAACCGCCTTTCATATTGACGGCGTCTACGTACCCAGAATGTCTGGTATCAGTGCCTATTTCTACGATATGGAACGGCTCGAAGTATTGCGCGGACCGCAGGGCACACTCTACGGACGTAACAGTACGGCCGGTGTTGTCAACCTGATCACCAACAAACCGGACCTGGAAGGTTTCGATGCCGCCCTCGACTTTTCCGCAGGTAACTACGATTTGTTGACACTCAAGGGTATGGTCAATATGCCGATCAGCGATAACGTCGCAGCCCGCCTGGCGTTTATCAAAAACGACCGCGACGGATACCGCGACAACGGCCCCCTGGTAGCCGATGGTGACGACGCAGACGAATTAGGTATTCGCGCCCAATTACTGTGGAATATCAGCGAAGATACTTCGCTGCTGGTGGGCGCAGACAGGTACGAACGAGGTGGCGTTGGTGCGGTGACCGCGAACATCGGCTGCCCTACCTGTACCCTGCCGGTCGCCCCCGATCCGGCAGATACCAACCCATTGAACACCGAGGGTTTTCGGGACAATGAAGACACCAACTTCAAGCTCCAGTTCACCCACGCCTTTGAGGGTTTCGACCTCTTTTACCTGGGCTCCCTCCGCCGCCATGATCGCGATTACCTGATCGATAACGAAGGCACTGCCGTTTTCACCGCCTTTGTTGACGAAACCTTCGAGTCGGAGGCGGAAGCCCACGAAATCAGGCTGTCCTCCACCTGGGACGGCCCCTTCCAAGCCATGATCGGCGGGTTTTACCTCGATGAAACCATCGACAGCCAATTTGCATTCAAGCGCGAACACATATCGGGCCGACAACAATGCATTTGCTTTAACGATATAAACTTCAAGGTGGAATCCCAGGCGGTATTTTTTAACAGCACCTTTGAAATCAACGAACGGCTTAGTCTGAATGCGGGCGTTCGCTGGACCCGCGACGAGAAGAATAAGGGCGGTATCAACGACCCGAGCAACCCCACCCGCGGCAGCCATTTTATCGTCACCCTCAATGATGCCCCGGCGGCTCCGGTATTCCCCAGAGCGGAAGTTTCCAACCCGAGCTGGAACGAGACCACTTATAAAATAGGCCTCGACTGGAAAGTCACCGATGACACCCTGCTTTACTTTAACCACGGCACCGGCTACAAATCAGGCGGCTTCAACCGCGGCAGCTCTGACCCCTTGAGGCCATCCGGTGCCGGTAACGTCGCCAACCTGATTGAATACGACCCGGAACTGATCACCTCCTACGAAGTAGGTGTCAAAACAACCTTCATGGATGGCCGCGCGCGGGTCAACGCCGCCCTCTTCTATTACGACTACGAAGACCTGCAACAGGGCGTAGTACGTGATATTGGCGGTATTGCCACCAATACCACCCTCAATGCCGCGGAGGCAACCATCTACGGTGCCGAGTTCGAAGGCACCTTCCTGCTTGGTGAAACCGGCTCCCTGGATGTTTCGCTGGGCTGGTTAAGCACCGAGTTCGACGAATTTGTCGGCCTGGACGATCCCCTAACACCACAGCAGGACAATCTCGACGTCTCAGGTAACGAGTTGATCAACGCGCCGGACTTCAACACCACCATTACCCTGGTACCCCTGGTTTGGTCCGTAGCAAACGGCACCATCACCCCCAGACTCCAATTCCACTATGAATCGGATGCCTGGGTGCGGCCCCATAACTTCCCGGTGGACGAGCGCGAATCCTACACCAAAACAGACCTGAGTCTGCGCTACGACGCACAGGACCCCAAATGGTATGCGGAAGCCTGGATACGAAACGCAGAGGACTCCGAAATAAGAACCTTCGGTGACTGCGGATTTTCCGGCGGTGGCCTGCCGGCCAGCGATTGTCAGGCAATATACGCCTCACCACGGACCTACGGTATCACCTTCGGCTACCGCTACCAGTAGCACGCGTTATAGCAGGTAAAACTTTCCCGAGGCACACTCCGGAGCCGGACCCAAAATTGTCTTTCTGATTTTGGGTCCGACCCCATCCGCACAACCCATCTCACTTCTGAAGTCACCCTCGCCACCCCTAAAGTTGCTTGACAAAAGTTCACATATTTGTGAACTTTCAGGTTGCAGTGGTATGGTTAATTTGGCCGAGAGATTAGCAATGACACTTAGAATCCTGATTGGCAAGTTCTGGCTGTTCGGTCTCAGCATCGGATTTGCCTTCGCTATGGTATTGACTGCAATATTTACAATCTGGGATTGGGCTGAGAATCCCGGCGAAATCTTCCGGGATTCAAGCGGCACAAATTGGGCATTCATCTACGATACCGCCGCAAGTTGGTTTCTACCAACCTTCCTGTCTGTATTCATCGTGGCATCAATACTGCACTTAATAGTGAGCAAGTTGATCATGATCTACAAAACGAAATTTTCAAACGACAGCGAAACATAACAGTTCTTCAAACCAGCGAGTAGCCGATGCATACTGAAAAGCGTTTCAACGAACTCACATCAATCAGCCTAAGCTCAAATGCCCGGACTCCGGACGCTGAACCCATAAACTTTGCAGACATCAGCCCCGCAGCAAAGGCGAGGATAACTGCACTATCTGAGGCCTTAAGGCTATCCGAACAGAAAATTCTTGAGGAGCTTTTGGATAGCGCGTTGGGCGATGCGCATGATGGTTTTTTGGCCGCCTTCAAGAATGCCGAAGAGAGGAACTCAGCAAATCAGAAGCTGAAGTCTCGTGTTAAGGCGCTACTTCGCAGAGAATAACTTAGTCATTATTTTTTGGTTGCAAGCGGGTTGCCGGGCGGGCGCGGGCGCATGAATGCCCGAAAAAATCTTCCAAATCCTCCCAAGTTAACCCTCAAGCTTGGCCAACAACCCCGCCAGTTTTTTTCTTTCCGCGCCGGTCAGGCGATCTTCGAGCAACGCTTCAATGGTTGATAACACGCGCGGGTAACATTGCTTAAAGGTTTTTTTGCCTGCGCCGGTCAGGGAGACGGTCACCACCCGCTCGGAATCGGGCGAGCGCTCACGCTTAACTAATCCCTGATGCTCCAGCACCTTGACCGTGCGGGTGGTGTTGGCCGGTGAAAAGAAGGTATGGCGGGCAAGCTCACCCATGGAGAGAGTGCCGTACTTGCCCAACATATCGATGACATTCATTTCGGTAACATGCAACCCCAACTGTGCGGCCACCTCCGAACCGGACTGGTGCAGCGTATTGCGGGTCCGCATAATCGACCGGAAGATTGCAATACAGATTTCCTCATCCTCCTCGGATAAATGCGTGCTGACCTTGATTGACTGCGGCTTCACTGTGCCGGTTTGCTCCCCGTTGCGATTGCCCATAATCCATCGACGCGTTTTTCCACCTCCGGGTCCGGAACCACCCGTTCCATTACCTGCAGACCGAGCGGCAGGGTGCAGTCCACGCCCATCATGGTGCGTACGTTAATGGGAATTTCATTGTAGCCGTCATAAACGCCCAGTTTCGCATTCTTACCGACGATGCCCTGCGCCATGGGCTCTATGTTCATGCCCATCACATTGGGAATAATCAGCAAATCCCGGTGCCGGCGGCCTCCGCGTGCCCGGCTCCGGCCGCCCCGGCCCGCGGCGCCGTGAGCTGCCAGGTGCGCTCGCCATCGTGGACCCAGATCTCGTCGCCGTCGCGCGCCACCGCCACCGTGCGCCGCAGGCCGTCCTGCTCCAGCACGAGCGTGGCGCCGTCGCGCTCGCCGAGGGCGAAGGTGTGCTCTCGGCCGTCGATCTCCAGCCGGAGGGTGTCGTCGCGGCCGAGCTGGGCGCTCACCGTGTGCTCGCGACCGTCGCGGTCGACGTAGAGCTGCTCGAGAGACCTCACGACGCCTCCCCCATGCCCTGCTGGCGCCAGCGCGAGCCCTCTCCCCAGGGCGAGTAGGGGTCGGGGCGCAGGGTACCACCGCTGCCATCGCGGCCGGCCGCCCCGGCCGTCAGTCGCTCGGCGGCGGCCCCCGCGAGCACCCACGGTGAGGCCTCGGGCCGACGCTCGGCCCAGTCCGACAGGTGCTCGTCGAGGAACGCGGTCGACAGCTCGCCACGCACGAACGCCGGATGCTCCAGCACGTCGATGAGATAGTCGACGTTGGTCCGGATGCCGAGCAGGACGTACTGACGCATCGCCATGACCATCCGCCGGCGCGCCTCCTCCCGGTCGGCTCCCCAGGTGACCACCTTGCTGAGGATCGGGTCGTAGTGCTCCGGCACCTGCCAGCCCGAGGCGACCCCGGAGTCGATCCGCAGCCCCGGCCCGGTGGGCTCGCGCAGCAGCAGGATCGGGCCCGGGCTCGGCAGGAAGCCCTGACTCGGATCCTCGGCGTAGACCCGACACTCGAAGGCGTGCCCGCGGGTCGACAGCTCCTCTTGACGGAACGGCAGCGGCTCGCCGGCCGCCTCGCGGAACGACAGCGCCGCGAGGTCGACACCGGTGACGAGCTCGGTGACCGGGTGCTCGACCTGCAATCGGGTGTTCATCTCCAGGAAGTAGAACGCCCCGTCCCGATCGAGCAGGAACTCGACCGTGCCGGCGTTGCGGTAGCCGACGTGACGGGTGACCGAGACGGCCGCCTCGCCCATGCGCGCGCGCAGGTCGGCGTCGAGCGCCGGGCTCGGAGACTCCTCGACGATCTTCTGGTGGCGTCGCTGGATCGAGCACTCGCGCTCGAACAGGTGGACCACCTGGCCGTGGCCGTCGCCGAAAACCTGAATCTCGACGTGGCGGACCGGGGCGACGGCGCGCTCCAGCAGCAGCCGGTCGTCCCCGAAGGCCGCGAGCGCTTCGCGGCGGGCGGTCGCGAGGCCCTCCGGCAGGTCCTCGGAGCGATCGATCCGTCGCATCCCCTTACCACCGCCGCCGGCGCTCGCCTTCACCAGCAGCGGGTAGCCGACCCGCTCGGCCTCGGTGCCGAGGCGTGCGTCGGTCTGGTCGTCGCCGTCGTAGCCCGGCACGACCGGTACCCCGGCCTCCCGGGCGATCCGCTTGGCCTCGGTCTTGGAGCCCATCGACTCCATCACCTCGGCGGGCGGGCCGACGAAGGTCAGGCCGGCCTCGACGCAGGCGCGGGCCAGCCCGGGGTTCTCGGCCAGGAATCCGTAGCCCGGGTGGATCGCCTCGGCGCCGGTGTCGCGCGCGGCCCGGACGATCCGTTCGATGTCCAGGTAGGACTCGACGGCCGGAGCCGGTCCGATCTCCACCGCCCGATCGGCGGCGCGGACGTGCGGTGAGCCGGCGTCGACGTCGGAGTGGACGGCGACCGTTTCGATGCCGAGCAGGCGGGCGGCGCGCGCCAGACGCACCGCGATCTCGCCCCGGTTCGCGATCAAGACTCGCTGAAACACCGTCCCCTCACTCCTCTGACCAGCTCGGCCGGCGGCGCTCCAAGAAGGCCTGCACTCCCTCGCGGCCCTCGTCGGAGGCACGCACCCGCGCCAGGGTGGTCGCGGTCAGGGAGTGGGCCATGTCCATCGGCTGGAGGGCGACCGCCTCGACCAGCCGCTTCGCCTCGGTCATCGCGTCCGGGCCGTTGCGGAGCAGCTCCTCGACGTGGGTGTCGATGGTGGCGTCGAGCTCGTAGAGCTCGACCACCCGGTGGACCAGGCCGATCCGGGCTGCCTCGTCGGCGTCGAAGCGATCTCCGGCCACGAAGTGGTGACGGGCGGCCGAGACTCCGATGCGGGCCAGCACGAAGGGTGAGATCACCGCCGGCACGAGCCCGAGCTTGACCTCGCTGAAGCCGAACTGCGTTCCGCGCGCGGCGAATGCGGTGTCGGCGGCCGCGACCAGACCGCAGCCGCCGCCGAGGACGTGCCCGTGCGCCCGCACCACCACCGGCTTGCGGCAGCGATCGATGCGGGTCAGCATCGCCGCCAGTCGGCGGGCGTCGGCCTCGTTCTCGACGTCCGTGTAGGCGGCGGCCCGTCGCATCCAGTCGAGGTCGGCGCCGGCGGAGAACGACTTCCCCTCTCCGGCGAGCACCACGACGTGGGTCGTCGTGCGGTCGTCCAGCCGGGTGAACAGCGCGTCGAGCTCGGCGATCATGCGCTCGTCGAAGGCGTTCCGGACGTCGGGACGGGCGAGCGTCACGCGGACGACCGGGTCGTCGACCGCGACGCTCAGCGTCTCGTACTCGAAGGTCTCACCCATCGTGTGGCTGCTCCGGCTACATGCGGAAGACGCTGAACTGGGTCGGCTCGATCGGAGCGTTCAGGCTCGCCGAGATCGCCAGTCCGAGCGCCGCCCGGGTGTCGAGCGGATCGAGGATGCCATCGTCCCACAGGCGGGCCGTGCTGTAGTACGGATGGCCCTCGGTCTCGTACTTGTCGAGGATCGGCTCGGTGATCTCCCGCTCCTGCTCCGGAGTCAGGCTCTCGCCGCGCGCTGCGAGCTGCTCGCGCTTGACGGTCAGCAGCACACCGGCCGCCTGCTCGCCTCCCATGACCGAGATACGGGCGCCGGGCCACATCCACAGCATGCGCGGCTCGTAGGCGCGGCCGCACATGCCGTAATTTCCGGCTCCGAACGAGCCGCCGACGATCACCGTGAACTTCGGCACCGAGGTGCTCGACACCGCCTGCACCAGCTTGGCGCCGTCCTTGGCGATGCCGCCGGACTCGTAGCGACTGCCGACCATGAAGCCGGTGATGTTCTGGAGGAACAGCAGCGGGATGCCACGCTGGCTGGCGAGCTCGACGAAATGGGCCCCCTTGAGGGCGCTCTCGCTGAACAGCACGCCGTTGTTGGCCAGGATCGCCACCGGGTAGCCGTGGATGCGCGCGAAGCCGCACACCAGGGTGGTTCCGTAGAGCTCCTTGAACGGATGGAAGCGGCTGCCGTCGACCAGCCGGGCGATCACCTCGCGCACGTCGTACGGCGTGCGTAGGTCGCGCGGCAGGACACCGTAGAGCTCCTCCGGATCGTAGGCCGGCTCCTCCGGCTCGCGGACGTCGAGGCGGTGCTTGTCGGCGACGCCGAGGTTCTCGATCACGTTGCGGCACAGGGCGAGCGCGTGCTCGTCGTCGCGCGCCATGTGATCGGTCACGCCCGAGGTCCGACAGTGGACGTCGGCTCCGCCGAGCGCCTCCGCCGTGACCTCCTCGCCGGTCGCCGCCTTCACCAACGGCGGACCTCCGAGGAAGATCGTGCCGTTGCCGCGCACGATGATCGACTCGTCGGACATCGCCGGGACGTAGGCGCCGCCGGCGGTGCACGAGCCCATCACGACGGCGACCTGGGGTATCCCCTTGGCCGACATCTGGGCCTGGTTGTAGAAGATGCGGCCGAAGTGGAAGCGGTCCGGGAAGACGTCGTCCTGACGCGGCAGGAAGGCGCCGCCGGAGTCGACCAGGTAGATGCACGGCAGCCGGTTGGTCTCCGCGATCTCCTGGGCCCGGACGTGCTTGCGCACCGTGATCGGGTAGTAGGTGCCGCCCTTGACCGTCGCGTCGTTGGCGACGACCATCACCTCGCGGCCGTGCACCGAGCCGATGCCGGTGACGATGCCGCCCGAGGGCACCTCGTCGGGATAGAGCTCCCAGCCGGCCAGCGGCGACAGCTCCAGAAACGGCGAGCCGGGATCGAGCAGCCGCTCGATGCGGGCGCGCGCCATCAGCTTGCCGCGCTCGACGTGCTTGTCCCGGGCCCGCGCGCTCCCCCCCTGCCGGACCCGCGCCAGGCTCTCGACGAGCTGGTCGCGCAGGGCGAGGTGGTGCTCACGGTTCTTGCGGAAGTCGTCGCTCTGCGGGCTGATCGAGGAGGACAGGACGTCCATCGCCGCTCAGCCTTCTGCGCGCGAGGGGATGGACTTGCGCACCCACTCGATGATCGACTCCGTCGTGGTCCCCGGCGTGAACACGGCGGAGACGCCCTTCTCCTCGAGCCCCGGGATGTCCTCCTCGGGGATGATGCCGCCACCGAACACCCGGATGTCACCGGCGTCGCGCTCGTTCAGCAGCTCGATCACGCGCGGGAACAGATAGTTGTGAGCGCCGGAGAGGATGCTGAGCGCGACCGCGTCGACGTCCTCCTGAATGGCGGTCTCGACGACCATCTCGGGCGTCTGGTGCAGGCCGGTGTAGATCACCTCGAAGCCGGCGTCGCGCAGCGCCCGGGCCACCACCTTGGCGCCCCGGTCGTGGCCGTCGAGCCCGACCTTACCCACCAGCAGACGCAACTTCTTCTCGGACATCGTCACTCTCCCCTGTCGCGCACTCTCGGCGTCTCGCCGAGCTCGTCTCCCCGATGCTGGCCCGCCGACGGCGGGCTCGGATGTCGCACGGTGTCGTCCGACGGCGCTCCTACAGGACCGCCGTCTCGCGGTAGACGCCGAACACCGGCTTCAGCGCGTCGCTGATCTCGCCGACCGTGGCGTACGCCTTCACCGCCTCCAGGAACCTCGGCATCAGATTGTCGCCGTTGGTGGCGGCGGTGACCAGCGCCTCGAGGGCGGCCTGGTGGCGCTGTGCGTCGCGCTTGTCGCGCACCGCGCGCAGCCGCTCCAGCTGCTGCTGCTCGACCGCGTCGCTGATGTGCAGCAGCTCGACCTTGGGCTCGTCGTCGATGGTGTGGCGGTTGACGCCGATCATGACCTTCTCGCCCGCGTCGATCTGCTGCTGGTAGCGGTAGGACGCGTCGGCGATCTCCTTCTGCGGGAAGCCCCGCTCGATCGCGGCGACCATGCCGCCCATCTCGTCGATCTGGCGGATGTAATCGAGCGCTTCCGCCTCGACCTTGTTGGTCAGGTCTTCCATGAAGTACGAGCCGCCGAACGGGTCGACCGTGTGGGTGACGCCGCTCTCCTCGGCGATGATCTGCTGCGTGCGCAGCGCGACCCGTACGGCCCCCTCGGTCGGCAGCGACAGCGTCTCGTCCATCGAGTTGGTGTGCAGCGACTGGGTGCCGCCGAACACGGCCGCCAGCGCCTGCAGCGCGACCCGCACGATGTTGACCTGAGGCTGCTGCGCGGTGAGCGAGCAGCCGGCGGTCTGCACGTGGGTGCGCAGCTTCCAGGAGCGCTCGCTCTTGGCGCCGAAGCGCTCGCGCATGAAGCGGGCCCACATGCGGCGCGCGGCGCGCAGCTTCGCGACCTCCTCGAAGAAGTCGATGTGCGAGTTGAAGAAGAAGCTGAGCCGCGGCGCGAAGGCGTCGACGTCGAGCCCGGCCGCGACGCCGGCCTCGACGTAGGCGAGCCCGTCGGCGAGCGTGAAGGCGAGCTCCTGAACGGAGGTCGAGCCGGCCTCACGGATGTGGTAGCCGCTGATGCTGATGGTGTTCCAGCGCGGCACCTCCTCGGCGCAGTAGCCCATGATGTCGGTGATGATCCGCATCGACGGCTTGGGAGGGTAGATCCACTCCTTCTGCGCGATGTACTCCTTGAGGATGTCGTTCTGCAGTGTGCCGTCGAGCTGCTTCGAGGAGACGCCCTGCTTCTCCGCGACCGCGATGTACATCGCCAGCAGCACCGCGGCCGGAGCGTTGATCGTCATCGAGGTGGAGATGCGATCGAGGGGAATGCCGTCGAACAGCTCCTCCATGTCGGCGAGCGTGTCGATGGCGACGCCCTCGCGACCGACCTCGCCGCGCGCCAGGTAGCTGTCGGAGTCGTGCCCCATCAGGGTCGGCAGATCGAAAGCCACCGACAGGCCGGTCTGGCCGTGGTCGAGCAGGTAGCGGTAGCGCTCGTTCGTGTCGCTCGCCGTCCCGAAGCCGGCGAACTGGCGCATCGTCCAGAGCTTGCCCCGGTAGCCGGTCGGGTGGATGCCGCGCGTGTACGGGTACTCGCCCGGGTGCCCGAGGTCACGCTCGTAATCCAGCTCCTCGACGTGGGCCGGCGCACACAGGCGCTCGATCGGGAAGCTGGAGACGGTCGTGAAATCGACCGGACGCTCGGCGCGTCGCTCCAGGGCCGGGAAGAGCGTCTGCTGCTCCCATCGCTCCAGGCTCTTCTTGGGGTCGCTAGAGTCGGCCATGTCGCCTCCCGGCACCCGGACCTCATCCCACCTTGGACAGGGCCCGCTGCGCGATGTCGAGTGTCTCAAAATCCGAAGTCGCCAATAGTCGAAGCGTGGTGGCGTCGCGGCTCAGCCGCTCCACCGAGGAGCCGCTCGCCGCCCCCTCCGCTCCCCAGAGCCGGAGGGCCGCGTCGGTCGCCCGCACCGCGGCGCCGAGCGCGAAGCTCTCGGCCATCGCGATGGCCGAGGTCGAGCTCTCCCCGAGGTCGTGCAGGCTCGCCGCCTTCCAGGCGAGCAGGCGCGCCGCATCGAGCTCGGTCGCCATGTCCGAGATCTTCCACTGGGCCGTCTGGTGCGCGCCGAGCGGTCGGCCGTCGTCGCCGTCGCGGCGGCAACGTTCGAGGCCGAGGTCGAGCGCCGATCGTCCCAGGCCGACCGCGATGGCCGCGTATCCGAGGCGCCGCCGTCGAGCGAGTCCGTGCCAGCGCGCGCGCGCCGCATCGCCCTCGGCGACGGTCCGGTCGGCGGTGATGCCCTCGAGATCGACCGTCCCGACGCCGGCGCCGCGCAGGCCGCGGAGCGTCGTCGGGTGGACCCGCTCCACCGAGACGGAGGCGGCCCCGAGCCAGCCGGCATCCTCACCCGCCACCACCAACGCCCGGCCGGCTCCGACCGCGCCCACGACGGCGCTCTCTCCGCCGCTCAGCGAGCCGTTCGAGGTCCTTGAATGTTTGAACAACTTGTTCTTTGCATGAGCCATTCTGATGAGGGTGCAACGAAACCGGTCAATGGCATTTCACTAATGATTCTGTTATTAAATACTATCTACAAAACTGATATGACTGACAAAAAGACTTTGTGTAAAAGAACATAGTTCATGAGTTTAAACAATTTCTTTTCAATGATTCATGACCCAAGAGGAAATAGACACAGGGCTTCGGAAATACAGCAATGAAAACAGGGCACATTGAATGTTGGTTGAAAATTTATTGGAAAAAACGAGTTTCCTTCTCAAAGACAATTTACACAAGACGTTCTTGTTCATACTTTGTCAAGAATTGGGAAAAGATGTCATGATATTTGTCATGAGCTCTTTCACTTGACCTACGAATGGCTTCTTCTATTAAAGCTACTTGAATATCCACTAAATATTTAATGTAAAAGGCAGGTTATAAGTTATTTTCTGGCATATAGAGAAATGGAAACTCACCTTTGGGCAATCCCTAGCAAAATGGCCAACTTGTTTGCAGAAATTACAAGTTTTCTCAATGTAATATCTGCTTGAATTCTCTGTTTTTGTCCCCTAAAATAACAGTGTAAGATGAATGAAAGAACTTGTATACAAATGTGGAAGTAGTATGTCAATCCCACATTAATATTAATCAGTAAATAAACCAGAACTATTTATTTCAAGAATGTTCAGAGTTAGTAAGACTTTTTAAAAATACATCTGGCCTTAACTATCCTACCAAGCATCCTCCATATTTTCGGTGTTTGCCATTCTCACTGAAAATAGATAAACCGGGTATTCTGGCTCCTTTTGGAATGTTCATTAATGGCAATAAATAAATCCTACTATTTCCATAACATTTGTGCATTCTTATTACTTCATCAATTATACTGCGGTACAGCCAACAATTGATCATAAGTAAGGAGGGCTTCGAGGGGACTCATGTCAACACTTAACAAAGTTGATTGCATGGATTTTCTTGTGCTACACTCTCTAGGTGGGAGATAACTATATTTCTATGACCAAGCAAACTACCCAATCAGCATATTTTCAGTCAGACAAACTATGGCTAGATTTTTATGGAGAATCCTTGAAAGAGGGGTAATAGCCTCTCTAGTACATTTCTTGGATCTCCCACTGTATTTGCCAAATTATTTGAGACAAACGTTAGTGTAGCCTACTAATGGTTGATCTAATAAGTGGCATACACAAAAGACCCACATTAAAACAGTCCACAGCATTGGTCTGTCAAAATGTTAAGAACACGGAAATGATTAACTATATATTAAACAGAACTCATACTTCTTGGATGTGGCTATGACTTTCAATAAGCATTACCAGCTGACAACAAAAATCTCTACCATCATCAACATCATCACCACAATGGGCAGCAGTACCACTACAACTACAGTATTGATACAGCAGCTTTTCAACTTCTTAGAGACACTTTATAAAATGCTTTTACAAGAAAACTTACCAGAACATTGGCCAGTTTTGCTTCCTTTTTTCCATCTTCCTCTACCAATCAAAAAGAAACCGTATTCAGCATACGTTATTGGTCAAGAGTAAACAGAATCATGACATCACAATCCACATGATCAATGGGAATCAATAGACTGTGATATATTAGTATGTGATAGCACTGAACTCCTTGACTATAGTCAACATCACTCCCAAATGCCCCAACATAACTCCAAAATGTCCCAACATCCATGCCAATGTCCCAACATCACTTCCAAATGTCCCAACATCACTCCCAAATGTCCCATCATCACTTCCAAATGTCCCAACACCACATGTTTTATATTTTAGTCTGGGAGAACAGTATTTTCAGTTATATTTATTTAATGTGAAGGTAGAGGTGAAAAGGAAGGAAGTGACAACTTAGGAAGGGGCAAACCAAAAAGGGTTTGTGAACACTGCAGTTAGGCACATTACCTATAAGTTTGGGTAACTTTCTCCCTCTCAACAATGCGCCTCACTCATCATACCATCAGAACTGATTCCATTAATAGGAAGAAGGTCAGCAAGGACACACACATTTTATATGGCAGACAGGAACGACTTAGAGAGAGAAGTCAGAATATTAGCTCTAGACCTTCTGGTCATGCTGTCACGAATTATGATGAAGCACGAAAATCTTTTTGCAAGACATTGATTGGTACTGTAGTAAGCAATACCATTACGAGTCAAACACAACCACATCCCCTGTTAGGGCAGGGAATGTGATGCAGACTCTTGCAATCACAATGAAACAATGGCAACTGCAAAAAATGCAACAGCAATTTCTTTTCTAACAAAGTTGAGTTAAAAACAGAAGGAGAGGTTGAGTTGTTGCCAACAGCAAACAGCAAAGTTGACAGGTGCTACACGTAAAGCATTGCCATATCAAACAAGTAACAATGCCAGTGCTGCACAATTGGTAAACAACAGCAGATACAAAAAATTGAGACAAAGGCTTCTTCAAGAACATTATTCCCCAACTTGAAGACTTACAAAGAACCCTTAGAGCTGACACCAACCTTTCATATGACTTGACAATGGGGATGAATCCAGCCGTTAATTACTTTAAATAAAACAAATCTCCTTGAATAGACAATATCCATCCAAGATATGCATCAAAATTCTGCTCTACATGCCATAAGACATCTAAATTTTCAAAAATATGGCATTGTATGAAAGCCATTGAACTTGTCAACTCCACTCGGTCCAAACATCATTGCAACCACACTCAGCATAAGTTTTGCAACTTAATTTGATTGGACATATCTCAGATATCTATCATATCACCTTCTGTTGGTTAGATGCATCCAGTGAAAGCATGTCTGGGGGATCAGCAAACTGCCTAAGAATCCCAAAAGTGCCTCATATAAATTGATAGAGTGCCTCATACATTCTTTCAAAGTACCTCACAGCTGTCCCTAAAGAAAATTTTAAATGGACCTGGCTAGAAAGCAGGAGTTAGTTCTACTGGACCCCTCAATGGCATGAAACACTCTTTGGTACCACAGACTACCTCAAACTTATGCAGACTATACCAAACCACTGTGCTGCATGTCAGATTTATCATGGTGATGCTTAGAAACTATATACATTTCTGTATTAAACAGTAACAAGGGCCAGTTCAGCCAATAATGATTATGAGAAAACATATCTGGAGGTAAATAAGAAAGGGCTAACAAACAAGCATGATGCTCTGCTCCTATTTGAGAACCATATTAGTTTCTAACCAAAATTATAAAACCTGTCACTTACCTTTCACACTTTCTGATAAACAATACTGACTACCAATAAAAAGCTATCCTTAGGCAGAAAAGGATTTATCTATTTCCAAATGTTTTTGTGCGGGACTGGCAGTCAGAACTACTCAAAATTCGGCTACTTCAAATGAAGTGCTACCGTGTAAAAATGTACAATATTACAGATGAAAGACTTACCATTTTCACCATCTGATGCATCCATTGACATATAGTGAACTTGACTGTACAGGTAATTTTCAATGTCACTGTCAATGTCCTCACTAATGCAAAGTGAAATTGAAACATGTCATATACCAAAACTTGCTTTTAATTTAGTGCTGGTAGCTAATAGGAATGAACAAAACCCATTTTTGCATTCCCTGCCATAGATATTTTTGTTCAAAAGTGAAGACACTCCTATGCAACATATGTTGCATGTGCCAGCTTACATGTTACAAACTTGCTACAAAGTGGCATGGTGGCCAGGGGGGTACAAGGGGCAACTACACCCCCCAAAAATTTCCATAAATCATAAGGTCCATCACATCAGATTTTAGACTGCAAACCAAACCTGTATCTAGGGCCTTATACCCCAGGCAGAAACATGGAAACTCACCTTATAGACTATTGACCAGAGTTAGGCAGGGCCACATGAACTTCTGTAGGATTCAGACTCCACCAATACATTATAGCTTCGCAAATGCTTGTTCAGTTTGCTGTGGTTTATTCACAGGCTCACCGCTACTGTAAATTTTGTTTGCACAATAGAAGACAAGATCCATCTTCTTAAGCTACACCTATAATATTTTGGTACTTATCTGTGGTCTTCATTAAAGTTCATCTGATTTCCCTTTCGGTAACACTTGGTGAAATAATGTTAATATCTGAAACATTTTTTATAATGCTCTCCAGAGTATAGCTGTCTACATAATGAACACCAGCACAGAAAAACAAGGCTAATTTAGCTCAACAGTAAAAATGTTTAAGACACCATGAATGTCTTTTACACAGAATGTGCAAGTTCAAAGAAGCAAATGACTTGTGTAGAATTGTCTTGTAAATTAGTTTCAACTGAAGATGGATAGAGGTTATCCAACATGTCTTGGAAAATTAAATCAATAGTCGTTTTCTTTAAACGTATCACTAAGCAAATGACTGCAGAAAAATTCTGGATGCAGACAACGTCTTCACACTTGCAAAAGGTACATAGAGAAAGCAATGCATATAAAATTGTTGTACTTGTGTGTTTTCTTGCCATTCCCAGAGAAAGGGGAAAATGCCACCTAGAAGTTACATTACTGAAAGAATGCTTTCCACCTCCACTGACAAGACCTCAAATGTCAGATTGACAACAACTGATCCCCAACTGAATGGGCTACCTACAAACAATCACGCCACGAGACAGCCATGAGCTCCCCCTCCCCCCAGTAGGACCATGGGAAGAATCTGTCATGAAAACAGATACTACCTCCTGTCCTTGCCAAAGGCGAAGGACCTATCTACTCCAGGTCCCTGTTGTATTCTCTTCATGGTTAAATAACTCATGGCAACATTTGGTAACATCGGCTACGAGAAAAAAACTGACCAAATTCCATCTGGGCAACCGCCCCTGCAACATTTTACACTTTAATTTTCTTACATTGATACATGGCAGTTTTTACTTACATGTATTTTTCTTGAAGCTACTTCAACTGATACAATGATCTGATGAATCATATATATGAAAAATATCTTAAAAGGAACTTTTTAAGTCTAAGTATAGTGGGAATCCGAAAAAACCTAGTACACAATGCTAATGAAATTTAAAGAGATGTGTGACACTAACACCTTGAATATTACCAAACTATAGCACTTTTATCTTTCTCTCCATAGTACATGTTGCTACATGGCAACACCTATTGTGTAGACTTCAGTCCCAAGTGTTGTTTTGGAGTGATAATTTTTATATTGGTTAGCAGGGTATCAAGTGTTGCTCATTAGTGAAAAAACCCAATATGGCTGGATTCTTAACATAATGATTGGAATTATGGTGATATTTTGATAGGATGTTTGCAGCTGAAGAATGTGAACACAAACTGGTTCCAAACTCGATTGTCAGATCACTTCCTGTATGGTTTAAAATGCAATGACAGTTCTCTATTCCTTTTGGTTTATTAATGATGATAAAAGGGGGGTTTAGGATTACTCAAAAAAAAAGAAGTATTAAATAACACGTCTAATGGTCTCTCTCTATATATGTGCTTTGCGGTAGTATGTCTACTAAACCACCACCATGGTCAAGTGGTCCAGTGGATAGTTCCCTTGCCTTCTATGCTAGAGGGTATGGGTTTGATTCCCCAAAGGGCCATTGGTGACGACAGGAAGGGCATCCGGTCTCAAAGTGCTTTAGCTTCAGCAAAAGTCCCATAGATATGGGCAACGCCCTAGCCCCTGTTAAAGGGGAGTAACAGGCATAATAACTGATAAAAAAAACAAAAACTTATCTAGTATGGCATCAAAAGTTTTAGTACACATTGACGTCAAAGCCAAATTCAATTGTTGATGTGCATATGATCTATTTTCACACGTGAATAATGACTGTTTTTTAAAATTTACCCTAACTAGGTTATCTTTCCAATCTTTCTGTTGTATATATTCTAGTGGGTAGGTAACATCAACCTTGTAAGTTCAATAGTCTTTGTACATAAAATGTTTGCAACATCTTCATCATTCTTACAGCATTGACCATACATTAAGAATATATCTTTTTTCAACAATTTCAGGCAATACAGTTATCACATCAACCGCTTAGGGGTTACATATGAACAATATAATTTATTGATGACTTAAAGGTGTCTTGTGTATATAGTTTTCAAAAATAAGTAGAGCATGATATACATACTTCAGTGTCAATAACATGATTCACATCAAACATAGATTCCATGGAGGCATGTGTAACGCAATAAATACCTGCTATAATGGGCATCTGTATTATCCACATTCATTTCCCCAAAACTGATGCTATCAACATCTGATTCCCCTATAATATGAACATAAAATTAACACAACAATTGGTATCAAGATATCTGATGGAGAACAGTGAGATATCACTGAGTATCACACAGTGAAAAGAAGAAAATGTGGCACAAAATTTGAAAAATTATTAGAGTAACAATGTAGATAAGGAATCTTAACAGTATGTGACTGTACAAGTTGAGCAAAGGAAACTAGATACCGGTAGCGGTCATAGCTTTCTTCTATGTGGCTACAACTGATCCCAGTCTTCTACCTATTTTTCAGTACTCTTAGATCCCTTATGAGCAGTGGATCCGATTTTGTAACTACCAGAAAATTATCCATTGAGCTACAATTCTGGCTAATAACTTAATAAAGGGCAGTCTGGGTGACCAAGAACAACTCCCCATACAAGCCATACAAGCCATACAAGCCATAAAGCCACCAAGCTGACAGAAGAACTCTATCCAGGGTAATAGTTGTGTCCAAGGACACCCCCAGTCTAGGCTAGGCAAGGTGTTGGGGCAAGTTAAACAGCAGGCCCCTGGCAGATACCCTCCTTCCAAGACTTGCCCCAGTCTTATACCTGGGGTCACCAAGGCTACCTCCACTAGGATGGAAGGAGCGATCTACTCCAGGCCCCTGTTATATTGTTTTGGTGGTTATTTAACTTGTGGCAACAACTGGTAACATCTGTCACAAGACAAAAACTAACTACAGGCAACTCTGTCCTTGCAGCCAGCTTCCTTTTAAGGGCAGCTTTGAAATGCGGGCGCAAAATCGCGCCCTTCTAAGAGTAACTGCAATGAATTGCTTAAAACCTATCAATTCTGCTTAACACCTGATGTTGATTTGATTCACACTTGATTTTGATTTGCCAGCTTAAGCTATTTGAAAATCTAATTATAAATTCGTACTTAATTAATTTAAACTGCATCAATGCTTGACTTAAGGAAGGTGTGGTTATGGCACGTGTACGTTTTGGACAGTATTAATTAAGGCTCACCGAGAACTTCTATTCCAGTGACTGAAAATTTCATTTGATGTCATTCATGGTGGAATTTGATTTAAAATATAGAGTTCAAAATATCCTAACCTCTCCAACGACAACTCTATCTAGGCAATTAAAAATAACAAAACTCTCTCTGTACGAATTCCAGTAAACAGCAGTAACATAAAGTTGTTAGTATAAGGACTGCTGTCATTTTCATAAAGGACGAATTAGAACAGTGTTAGAGGTCTTGAGCCATTGTTTCACTCACAGTCGGCCTGTATTTAGTAAAACGAGGACTTATTTGGTAAAAAGAGGGCTTTATTTGGTACTAAGAGTAAACTCAAGAGAAGTAGATGCCAAGAAAGTATAAGCAGATTTAGAATATGTTGTGAGGGTGTTGAACAAAGTGAGAGAGAAAGTTATGAAATGGCCGGATTGAGCGAAGGCTCCTTGTAACTGCCGAGGTTATTAAATTTGAATTTGTCGAGTCACCTAATCCAAATACGTTGATCTAAAGCAACGACACTGAAAGTTATAAACGACTCCAGATAATAATTATTTAGGAATCCTGTCCTTTACTTTAAAAATGTTAAAGCGTGACAAGGGGGGGGAGGAAGGGGGGGGCAGGGGGGCTGGGCGTGAGGGCGACTATATGACTACTATGAAGCCTGCTTTATGACGTGGAAAAGCGCGTGTACAAAGCTTAACCCGCACTCGCTTCCTAATTTCTAAGGAATGTCAAATTGTTTTTTGCTTTATGTATGTGGTATTGCAAGCAAGCTCTTAAAATACAGTAGATATACCTCATAGGTATAATTGAGTAAAGAAATGATTCAGAGAGTTATAAGTGCCGATTTGAGATTCTTACAATCTACGGTTAATGAAAATGAAGCGATCTCTCAAAAATATTTTGATTGAAATAACTGTCTTTAACATACGGTAATTTTGTTTTGCAAATAAAACAATTAATAAGCACATAGAGGTATCTTGTGGCGATTATCCCCCAAAAACTAAAGATCCAAAGTAATGGTATGAAACTGGGAGAATCGTTTTAACAGAGGAATTCCTGTGCAGAGCATTTGACATCTTTGATCGTAGGTTATGGTTGTTATAAACCTTTGAACGGAGCTGCTTACAACTAAAATTTTAAATCAGGTTTTAATACTGATATAACATTGTTTAGGCTGCACAAGACGAGAAATTTTTTGAGAGCAGATCATGAGCAACGAATGCCATGAAAGTGATAGCATGCTTCTTCCGCATGCCTGTGCAGTAACGTACAATTTCTTTGTAGCTTTTTAGGGCACTTTTCTAGTACTAAGTTTTCTGCATTACTGTTGATGATTGAGTTGTGCAAAACACTCGTATTTTTTTACATTTGTGAATTTTATGAGCCTCGCATGAAAGCATGTTTACTTCAATAGACATTTTCTCAACGCATAATTACATCAGAAGAGACTATATCTCAGGGTAACTTTAAAGAGCATGAAGGTATGCACGATTACAGAGATAATTTGTTGTCACATCTTTCTTTATGAAAAGAAGCCATGATCTGCCATTGAAAAAGCACAACTGGAAAATTTACACTCTATTGAAGTAGAAAATCTGCATGGCAATACCTTTGCGATAATATTTTGTTTAAGCTTCGGTCAAATAAACTCTCTTAAAATACACCGTCCATATATCTGTACATATTATAAAAATTAAACGTTTGGCCACTCTCCACTGCATTTGTACATAAGAAACTATACTCTAAATTACCGATTAAGCGCCCAGGACTCAAATAAGCGCCAATGCTTAAATAAGCGCCCTGTTTGGGAAAAGTACTTCTCATAAGATAAGCGCCCAGGTCTGGACAACGAAGACGTGGATGCAGCAGCTCCAGACTTTACGCTTTTACATGATGATGCGGAGGACGATGAAGATGTATTGATTGATTGATTGATTGATTGAACGTTATGCTTCAATCTATTCTATAGAAAGATCATGTATCTTTAGTTATCTGTCTTTCCTTTCCCTAATAAGCGCCAAGTTCCAAATAAGCGCCCACCTCAGACTTTTGCTTTTAAATAAGCGCTTAGGGCGCTTAATCAATCATTTACGGTATGTGTTCATTTCCATCTTTCGGACCGTTTTTAAATAAATAAATGAATAATGCCTTTACATGATTGTAAGTTCCTTTCGTCGCCATTTCCTGTACTTGCTAGTTTACAATTTTTGACCGACTTCCGGCTTGTGCAGCTGGAGGCGGAGCAAAAGACAAAATCTAAATTGGTGTATTAATCAGGCGTCTTAACATTTAATCTTGTGGTAAAATGGTAACAGAATTTTGCTGTAAATTAACAAGTTGTATGACAGGTGTATTTAATGTCCTGCACTTGTAACCGTGATGCAGGTCATGCTTAATCATGCTTTGTAAGTTTGTGATTAACCACTTTATTCTGCATCAATTCTATTTACGTGAATACCTAATGGCAACTCTGTCTCTTCAAACAGACCACTGTAACCAAAGAAGCTCTCCTTTAGGAAACAGTTGATAAACAAAGACGATTAGTGTTCTAAGTGGCTTCCATTAAAACATGCATATGACGTCGTCGAGATTTGTACCATCTGATCACCCTCTCCCACGTCGTAATCATGAATGTGAAAATACCTTTTCAGTTGCAGATATTATTTATTATCTGTTTTGTCTTTAATATAAAAATGTACAAGTAATACACCCAACCAAGCTGTACTCATCAATTACTTTTGTATCTCCTAAGACCCTTAAGAACTTGCTTTTCCCTAGGATTATATCATCAATTCAATATTTTAGAAGGAGTTACAGTGGTTTGTGGTTCATAGTTGAAACCGTGTTGTGGAGCCTGTCGCGTCAACCTCACACAACTGTGATGCCAAAAAATTAAGGCGTTGTCACATGTTTGAGCAGAAGGTATATGTACCCACAAAAACGTGAGATGACCTGTGCCAGTTATGCGTACGAGTAGGAAGCTCAGATAGACCCTTGGCTTGCTTTCATAGAAATCTAGTTACAGTTAAATTGTTGAATGAACTGAATACTAAGAGTGAGGGCGTTGTCATATGTTTGAGCAGAAGCTATGGTTAGGATATGAAGCCATTTCTTAAGCCGAGTAAAGCAAAGGGTATACCAGTACAATACTTAAGCTGAACACGGGCAACTTAATAGGGTGAGTATGATCTTTACACATCGAGCAAGTGCTGTCTTATGAAATTGTCTTCTCAAAGCACTATTCTAGCTGAAGTAAAGAAGCAGCTGTCTTCTTAAAGCAAATGTATTGCTCACCAGTAGTCGCCAGCCATTTGGCTTAGCGTCGTAGGGAACAAGGATATCTCTTCGCTCATTACGAGTACCCTACGGTGCCTTTTCTACAATAAAGATCTAGAATCTCATATATTGAGGGGTTATAAAGCTTAACAAACCTTCAAATCGATGGGTTTAACTACGAGTTCTAAATGTTTTTTCTCCTGTTGTTTTGAATCCAGCTTACACTATGATTGAAAGGCCGCTGAAATCATTTAAACTACGACAATCACGTGTGAGTAAGCACTATTGCAAAACTTAAGGACACGTTCAACATTCAACGAGCAGGGTACTTGATTACGTCATTTTCTTATGAATAATTAAGGAACGGAAAAGAAAATGTTGAAATATCTAATTGTGACAAGTAACTGTGTAATCTGCGAATTTGAAAGGGTTTGCAAGAGTTTTATTGTTACCGTCAATTTAAGAACGGATTCCTCGATGCGTTGAAGCTGCTTGATCATAAAATTCCGTTTGAAAATGAAAAACTCCTCCACAAACATAAACTACTTTTGTGACAAAAGTAAATGTAATTTTGCAATTATTTTTAATCGCTTAGCTTGTAATAACACCGATGCAAGAATACCGTATGGAATAAAAAGTCGGTAATCGACGACTACAAATAGTGTTGCAAAATTTCTGAATCAGCTGCCTTTAAGACCTTTAAGCT
>JAAAKM020006971.1:93302967-93316430 GCA_010016025.2 Alatinidae sp. Z8VKAUB7J3
AATAAAAAGTCGGTAATCGACGACTACAAATAGTGTTGCAAAATTTCTGAATCAGCTGCCTTTAAGACCTTTAAGCTCGTGTTTAAATCTTATTATCATACCTTATGAAAAAAGGTTTATTTTGTTTCGCTTTGAATTTCCCCGGTTTATCATTTGGACACGGCTCTGACAGCCAAGCAAAGACAAAGCTTGTGTACCTGTTGCGTGTCTATACTACCAAAAGATCGGATAGCATTAAAAGCCATCATGGTAGTTTGAGCTGGAAGTGTCCAATCTAAAACTCTTTTAATGATTGTGTCTTGCAAAGGACGGGTGCTGTATTAAATGCCTACTTTTACTTAAGGAAAAGTGAGAAAGGTAACTCTGACTCGGTATTAGCGATGAACACAAAAAACTGTAAAACTAAGTTACATTTTTCCACTAAGACTTGGAAAAACTATCAAAAAGAGGGCTGAAATCAGAACCGGAACAAATATGATGTTATCGTACAAAAGATTTTGATTTTATCCTCAAGAGAGACAACTCGTGTTGTAGACTGTACTTAGAGAATGAAATCAGCCAAATATATAATTAAAGCACATGTAAAGGGAAGTATAAGTAAGTCAAAATAACTTTAAAACTAGAATAATACAATTGGTAATCAGTTTCTTATTTAAAAAGCGACTTAACTTTGCAAAACTGAATAAATTTAACAGAAGGCAAGTAACTCAAAGTCGATACAGTATTCTTCTCTCTCATTAAAAAGTAAAAGTGAAGTATATTGTGAGCCTGAGAGCTATTTTGCCACTCTTGAGCACCTGTGCTGTACACATGTGGTGGCGAAAATAAAGTAAAAACCAACAAAACTGCATTTTAATGAAAATTCTTCAAATTGGTCTTGGCTTACAAACAAATATGAGTGCATAATCACTTGTGACTTGCAGAGTCCCAAACAAAGAGTCAAGTGAACACAGTCTCCCAAGAGTATTCTTTCTTCTCATTAAGAAGCCAAAGTAAAGTAAATTATGGGCCTGAGAGCTTTTTTCGCAGTCTTAAACACCTATGCTAGACACATATGGTGGCGAATTTGGAGTGAAATAATTCAATAGATGCCTTTTAATAGAAGTTGCTTCATGATTAATTTTGTTTACGATCAAATATGAGTCCAAAATCACTTGTACTTGCATAGTCCCAAACAAAGAGTCAAGTGAACACAATCAGACAAGAGTATTCCTTCTTTTCCTTAAGAAACCAAGGTAAAGTACATTATGAGCCTGGGAGTTTTTTAGCAGTCTTAAGCACCGATGCTACTCACATATATTGGCAATATCAAAGTAAAACCGACAAAAATGCCCTTTAATGAAAGTTGTACACAGTCACTTTTGTTTACTATTAAATATGAATGCATAATAACTTGTAACTAGCAGAATCCCAAACAGAGAGTCAGGTGAACACAATCTGACAAGAGTATTCTTTCTTTTCGTTAACAAACCAAAGTTAAGTATATTATGAGCCTGAGAGTTTTTTTAGCAGTCTTAAGCACCGATGCTACACAAATATATTGGCAATATTAAAGTAAAAACCGACAAAAATGCCCTTCAATGGAAGTTGTACACAATTACTTTTGTTTACGATTAAATATGAGTGCATAATAACTTGTAACTTGCAGAGTCCCAAACAGAGAGTCAAGTAAACACAACAGTCTGACAAGAGTATTCTCTCTTTTCGTTAACAAACCAAACGAAGGTATATTATGAGCCCGAGAGCTTTTTTGGCAGTCTTAAGCACCTATACTAGACACATATGGTTTCGACATTAAAGTAAAGACCAACAAAAATGCCTTTTAATGGAAATTATTGCACAAGTGTCTTTGCTTACAAACAACTATGAGTCCATAGGCACACATAAATTACAGAGTCCCAAACAGAGAGTCAAGTGAAAGCACTCTCTCAATAGAGATGGAACCTTTTAGACATAACGGTGACGTAGTCTAACGTCTTTGCTCTATTTATTTAAATGTAATGACATGTTGGATCTAGACTGAAACTTAAATGGGAGCTATCTCTAGTAAAGGAAATACTCTACGTCTGTTGTTGCTCGTCGATCAACAAATATTCTGCACAGTCGTAGAAGAGGAAGGTGAGCAAACACGGGATCACGTACTTAGTAGCTCATAAGTAAAGTATGAATGATCTCTAATTATGTCGGAGATATCATGTTATGTAGGAATTAAGTAAACTTGTCTACTTGTCAATTTCTCAGGCAATTTCATGTTTTCAATCCTCCAGGAACTCGTGAGTTACCTCGTGATTGAAAAACATAAAACTGCAGTAGAAATTGACATTCAATTCTCTGCTGAATTCCTATTAAAGCTCTGTTTATCTTATGGAGAACTGTAATTTCTAATGCCGGTGTTAACATATTTCTTTGCTATATATCTATATATATCTATATTCATCTCTCTGTATATATATATTTTTCATGGAGTGGAGCATTACCACAGTAGCTTTCTTTCTTTTTTCACTTACGGAGATTAGGAGATACAAATCCACGACCGTTAGTTTAAAAACATAAACCTTAACCATTGGACCATCTAGTCCAATAATTAAAGTGAAAAATTTTCAAGTTAATCTTGCCGTGTTTTCTCCTCCACTCAGTAGGTAAGGGAAAGTTTATTAATTAAAATTATTTATTGTGTTTTGGCTTTGACCCTTCGTCAGTGCCAGAGATATATAAGTATATATATAACTTGATAATTAAATTAAATCAACACTAGAAATACAGTGCTTGATACATAAGGACGTAGAGCACATATAGATTGTAGTCAAAAGAAATACTCGGATATTTGAGCTACTTTAATTTATACGCATTTTGCGATCTTCAGGCTCGACTGAAAGCGACCGCAAAACACGTGAAACTTAAAGTAGCTCAAATATCCTAGTATTTCTTTTGACTACAATCTAATCTACACGTCTACCTTCAACTTCATTGTATTTTACTTACTACTATATTTGAGTTAGGTGCCACAGTATTGAAAATGGGGTGCTGACAGATAACCAAAGCCTTTTCCCCCCGTTCTCTTTATTTTATTCGCTCCCTCTTTTAGACAAAACACTACTTAATGAAAAATAAGTTGAGCTAAAATACCCCAAGCCTTCTTCCCTTATCCCCCTACCGCTATTTTTCTGCCCATGATGTTATAATTCTACCAAAATTTGTTTAGTTAGAAACCCAGAAAACTCAAATATCAATAATAATGAAACGCTTATATCTTTATCCAGTTATTGAAATAAGAGTCTCTTTTTATTCCTAAGACAATAACCATAGAGATAATTTCTCATTTACAGCAAAGTAGTATAGAATTCTTAATTTTACCTCTGCAAGCTTGCAACAACGCTTGATGTAAACCAACGCCTTCTTTTTTGAAATCGTAGATAAATATCTGCCAAAGAAAGTATATGCATGTATTGATATGGCAAAAGAACAAGCAAGTTTTAAAAAAGCTGCAGTTTCACTACCAACAGCCCTTATGCAAAGTTTTAATGTAATCCTACCAAATCAATCAGAAAGGTACATAAGTAAATGATAGACAATACGTAAAGCTATTTATTGTTCCTGTTAATACAACACTTTGGAAAAGGTGTTAGTATGAGTATTGGAAAAGGTGTTACTATGAGGAATTAACAAGGAGAATAAGTCTGAATAATAGCAAATTATTGAGTGAAATCATTAAAAGACCAATGCATTATTATTATAGAAGGGAGCCTCACTAACACGAGGATTACCTTTTACATACCACATGTTGACGTTAAGTCTAAAAACAGGTTAGAAATATTATTAGAAATTTATTGCCAACAAACAGTTCTACCTGTGACTTGTAATCCTCTATGCAGTCCAATATGATTCGAGCTGCTTTAATAGTTCCTGAGTCTTGGCAATTGACTTGTAAGGCATGAGCAATGTTTTCCTCTATGTCCTGCAGCATGCGTCTCCTACATTAAGTATGTTAACATATAGGCAGATTAAAAGAAGCAGATAACTAATTATAAATTGTTGGTCATTAATTTACACATCTAGCGTGTAAATTGGACATTAAACCGAATATGATGATGATGCTGGTGAAGATAATGGTCAAGACATAAGATTATACAAAATTTTTGCATAACGAAAAAAAGATAGGAACAGCAAGGATTAGAATAACTTTAACAATAAAAAACTTATCTTAACTTGTTTGGGGGAAAATTTGTGTTTTATAAAGCACTTTAAAAGAATAAGGAGGACGGGAGATGACAGAAATGGATTCTATAACAAAATACAACGACATTCAAATAGTTATTAAACAATAGAATTAAACGAAATATATTAGTGACATAAACAAGCAATTCGTTGGATCAATGGGTCTTGAAGAAGCAAAATTCAAAACTAACAAGAATGGGCGGAGGTTCCTCATGTACGATTAACAAAATAAATATGGCTGCTCAACAATCAGTCCAAAAGATTATGCATCTTTTTAAGTCTTTTTAAGTCTTTTTCCTAATAAAAATGTAATGTGGTAACAAAGAAATAAAAGGTTAAGGTAGTGTACTGGGAAGCACTCAAGACAATAAAAACTATACAAGTTTTACCTATTGGGAGTATTAACTAACACAGTACTGCAATGAACAAACAAACACACAAACAAGTTGGAAAGTAGATAAGGTTGATAATAGAAAGCAAGCAATAAAGGGGAAAGATAACGCCCTAAGATAAAGACTACACACAAAATTTATCTACCAGAATCCAAACACTGAGGAACAAAGCTACCTAATCTATACTGTGTGTTGTCTTCTATACTTTCTATAGTTTAACCGTCGTTTGCTTTTCAGACTCCTTATGTCCCATTTAGTAAATGCTTGGGAAAGACTTTAACACCTGATTATCCTGTCGTCAATGTGAAATAGTTTTTACTATCTATACTTCTCGTCTTTATCTGTTTCAAGACAACATTATCATGCAGGTATCTATTTGTCGTGTCTGCGAAAATGGAATCTATATATGCCACAAAAGAGTATTTTAGTATCGGCTTATCAAAATTGGAGTATTTGCAGTAATATGGTAAAATGTATCGTATTTACTGTTGTTAACAATTGATTTGAAAAATTATTTGCTAAGCTGATTATGTGATTTGGTCATGATTATAAAAAGACGTTCTCGTTTAAGATTTAAATAAGTTTCAGCCTCCTTTCCAGACTTAAAGGAATAAGATTTATTTATTGGAAGAAATGTTAACAAAACAGTTGAGCGCAAAACAACACTAATTGTAAACAAACAAAAATATTCCGTCACCAACCTGCTACGTCTTTGGTCCATTCGTGAAATATTTGCGTACTTTGAGAATGCTTCGGAAAGAACATTCGCAATTCCTCCGCTTCCTTTAACTACCAGGACTGGAATCCGTGGTTTTTGTTTCAAAGCTGCGTCCATTGCAGTAACAGAGGACAACCCTCCATCAACTAGCATAGTGATCGATGGCAGCAACCTTCTTCCTACAATGTAAAAATAAACCTCGATGTAGAAATTAGTACATAATTGCCAGTGGAAACTAAACGAAGTCTCATTTTAAACAGTTACTGGTAGTGATTGATTTTTTAAATATTTTTAAAGCAACAAAGGATAAAGCAATATTAATTAAAAGCGTGTTTTCATATCACAAAACAAATAACAAATGTAAGAAAAGTTGGCTTAGTGGTACACAATTTGAATATTGAGTGACAGGTTTATTCTGCTTAACGTTTTCGCCATACACTGATCTCAGCAATAGTATGGAGTGAAGTGAGAAAGCTTTTACTATGAGTTTATAGGTAACGGGAACACCAAAACACGTCGTACAAAGAGGTGTCCCCTTACATTAATACTAATTAAATATTGTTACTTACCTTGTCCTGAGAAATGTTTCTGAAGCTGAACTCTGAACTTGTGCTGAAATTCGTGATCCTCAAGAGACCCGTTATCAACCAGTAAGAAATGGCTGTGGTTATGATCGACGGAAAAACGAATTTCCTTTTTTTCCTCATCGTATGCTTCGATATACATGTTGACTGTCCCCTAAATAGAAGTAAAAATAAAAATAAATAATGTAGAGAAAAGAGGTGGAACTTTTGTCGCGTCACATAAAATTTTGGCACCTTAGTCTTTATGTCTATACTAGTCATAATAACGATGTTCTTTTTAAACATCATTTATTTATTCGCCCCGAATTATATAACCATTACTTAGTGTACAGACATAATGATTACATGTACGATGTAAGTTTTTCTTTGAAACCAATAATAATAATAATGATAACAATAACAATGATGATGATAATTATAATAATTTTTTTTAACTCAATGACTTTACTAGTACTCTTTATCATACAATACAATTTCCTACGGTTTTCTCCTGGTATAGAATACAGGACAGCAGGATATGATATATAGGAGTGTTAATAATAATGATAATAATTAATACTAATGAAGCACATTATTGCTGGTGTAACATTATCAAATACCTACTCACCCCATTATTGATGTTAAGTGTTTCTTTTTCACTGACGCTGCCCCATGGTACCACCCCAATGCATGTGTTTCGGTGACGACGAGCCTTTTTTACCACACCTTTAAATACTTCGCCAACTGTATTTGAGATTCCAATGCTTGTTCCTCCAGTAAGAAGCCAAGCATCTGCACAGCTTAATACCTACAAAAAATATGTAAAGAACATTTTAAATCCTGAAATGTTATTAGACATATAAATGCATAAACATAGATACACGTATGTGTACCTGTTAAAGGTGTGTTTTTCTCTGACAAAAGTTTCAAAATGTTTGCACCCTTTGAGTACCACGCTTTACCTCCAATGCAACGAAATTTGTTTAATCCTAACGCTATTTAGGTATAAACATAATGAAAATACTCCTTTATTCTTTTACTTTTTCTTTTCGTTTTTCCTCTGACTTTCAAGGTAATTTAGTTAATTATCTCTCCCCCAAATTTGATTACTGTGTCGTATTTAGTTTAAGAGCTATGCGAAATTTGTCAAAATCTGATTTTCTGATATGCTGATTTTGTCACACGCAATAATCACTAGTTTATTTTTTTATTTCTCTGAATAAAATTGAAGAAAGGGTAACTTTCGAATTGTTATTGTGTCAACATATTATTGACATATTTCAAATATTTTTTGTGATCAAAAATTCAAAACAAAATAAAATTAACAATTCTTTAGTGCAAGAAAATCAGTACTTGGTGAAGTCGTCGTTCATTTGTAATAAAACGCCTTGAAAATATCTTGTTTGTATATTTCAACTTGAACGTCAAATGTATATGACGTTTTCAGTTTTTTAGTAGAGGTATAATACTCACGAAAGACTTGCATGACGACTTCTGCAAGTAACCTTCATTCTGTCACATTTTCTCTGAAAATAGCTGCATAAAGTTGTCGCTCTTTTCGTTTGTAAACATACTTCCATTTTCAAGACTGATGTTAAGAAAATATCTGATATAAATTTGTTGATAATATACACCTACCTTACTGAGGACGTAATAAATGTAAAAATTAGAGAGGTTGCAAAATGGTAAGGACCACTGCCGTCCTTTTCTTTTGCAGCAAAATAGAGTTAAATGAGTACTACAGTGATGTGGTCACAAAACGTTTCTGAACCATCCCAAGCTGAGAGATATCACGTTGGTTACCCTGCCACCTAACGAACCTATAGAAAATATGGCGTTCAAATCTCCTATTAATTTCCAGAAACTTGATTTCAATTTTTAAAAGGACAAAAGGAGTCACTCTTAATTTTGCTCAGTTTATAACACTTTGGACTAGGTTTAAATAACAGGGTTTTGATAGGCATGATAAAAATTTAAAGGGCATATCTCGATGATTGCTCAAGATATCGTCTTCGTTTTTTTTACTCATTATTGATATCAGCAAGAAGAATGCACCATCGGAAAAATGTAATCAAACTTTTGCTATTTAAAAACCTTTTTATGACAAAATTAAGAATTAAGTAATAGGTGATGTTTTATAATGCCATGGGTTCTCAGGAATAATTTCTGGCCGACAGTACAAAAAACATCATAGCCTATGAAAAGTGTAACAGGTTAAAAGCCTTTTTTAAAAAGCTTTAATTTTTTTGTGATTTTTTTTTAAAAAGCTTTAAAAATTTTTTCTTTAGTGCTTTTTATTATTTTTAAGTGAGGTAAATTCAATCCTGTCTAAAAGAATAAATGATAAAAATACAGACTGGCTACAGAACATGCATACAAATTACATAACTAACCAACACTTACCTTTTCTATCCCTGTTTCTATTACCTTCTTGATATCATCAGATAATGTTGCGTTTGTATGCTCTCCAACAACAGAAATCAAAAGATCAGGAACCTTGAGCCCCCAAACATCTTGCATTAAAGTTGCAATTTTATTACTTGGTGTATCATCAGCCAGACGGATATACTGTCAAGTGAAACATAATTATTTTATGATTCAGAATCTGCTAAAGATTCAGAAATAATTTAATATTCATAGTGAAAATTTGTCATAGACTATCTTTTAAAAATCGCAGAAAAATTTTCATAAATATTGATCTTCATTCTAATTCTCAATATATAAGTTTATATATTTATTCAATTAAAGCATTGTCAACCGACATAGAATCAAATACAAAACAACGCAAGGAGAGAGAATACTATATCACGGGAACATCTTTGGGCAAACATTATCTGCCATTAGTACAATTGATGATGACGGATGATGACAAAATCAGACGGAAATGAAAGTTTGGGTAGATACATAGTGTAGATTACTGCAAAAGACATAAGAACACGTTCTTGTACATATTTACCAAACGTTTTTACTTTTGAAAACATATTAGGATCTTATTATCTATCAAAATAGGTATATCCGTTACTTTCATCATGTTCTATGACCATTATGTCCAAGGATTGTTAGAACAACGATGAGAGCTTAAATATTGTTTCCCTTTCTTCCAAAGTAATTGAATGTATCAACGATCTAAAGAAATACAAGTGTAAATCAAATTTTACACCTGTAGAAAAAAATGTACAGATGTAAACGGAAGATATTGAAAAGCGAAAAGAGATTACGACAATGTTGTTTTAACTTAATTTCTGATATAAGTGATTCTCTTACCTCTGCCTGGTTAACGTCTCTGCTTTTCGCATCTTCCCGTTTCACAAAGTTTATCACTCCGAATGCACGTGTATCTTCCTTCTTTGTGTTATTGTAACTACTCCAAGTCTTGTTCCAATCCATAGAGACACTTTCGTGCAATTTCTTCTCACGGCCACATTGACAAATGCTGTTATCTTCGATTTTGGCGACGAAAATGTTGCAAGTTTTAGACTTAAAGTTATGATATATCCATTCAGTTAAATCGTTCTGGTAAGATAAAAGAAATAAAAACATGAGATGCCCACAGAATAAGAAAAATGAAGAAGGGACACTCCAGTAGGAATCAACTGAATATTTGTTTAGCTGATCTTCTAAACTCAACTACATTAATCTCGTTTTTAGAAGAAGGGTAAACTTTCATTTGCAACCAACATCTTTGCTCTTTATTAATCATACCTGCAAATCTGGAAATACATTAAAATACTGTCAAAGACTACCCTTTTACCATTATCACTTTTCAAGTATATATTTGAGGCGACTAGTGTGTTGTTTAACTTCAGACTCAATACTAGTTATTTTGAGAATGAATCATGTAGCAAATTCAAGAGTTACAGTATGTACATGCTACATCGATCAGACAAGGGACTAAATATTTTGTTTGAAACCATAAACATTTGAATTAAGCACTATTCTTGTTAACTGGTGCATACTGTAAGTTTTATTTCCATTTCCATAACAAGCGCCACTGACCTCGTTTAGAGAGCGTGGTTTTCACGCATGCGCAACGAAGAGTTATAAATATCGAAATATTTAAGGTGCCCTTCTATTTAGCGACAGTACTATCAATCTTGATTACACACCCTTGGAATTTTATGAAATTTTCTGTCATAAAATGATTTTCTTGGATTGAAGGGGAAGAAGGACAGACAGACAGACACTTATAGAATATTCCCTCATTGGATACAAAATTTTGGATACCTGCAACTTATTTCCACTATATAAGATGTTGGGGAGACAACAATATCTTAACTTTGTTTCATTTGTTTCATGATTCAGATGTTTTAAATCAAAACATGATGTAATGTTTTGAGTGTTAGCTTCAGCCAATGATATTGTGTATAGAAATCAATTCCGTACACACTATTTCCATTTCCTCTGGTTTATATCCTGAATTGGATCGATCAAGTCTTTTGTTTAAACTGAAAGAAGGTGTGCGCAATGCATATACAGTTCTTTGTCTGACTTATTATGGCAATTAAAATCTTCTGATATTACATTTTAAGGCAGATACTTCAGACAACCTTTAAATTGGTCATGTTTATTATTACTACTTGGATCTAGGTAGTAATTCATTTGGTATATTTACATTTGATTTTCGCATAGATATATTTTTATGCATAAGCATTGACAGAAATCTTCAGAATAAGGAATGATAGACCAAAGTTGTTACAGATAGTTAACAGTTTTATATCAGAAAAGGATATGGTAAACCTTCTTTAGATGTTGCAAGCCGCCTGATTTGGTTGATGAACAAACTGCTTGGGAGGTTCAATCCTGAATGCTAGGGGGGATAGCTGAAGAGGCAGCCTGAAAAAAACCCCAAAATTGTTTAATGGCATAACATGTATATATAATAGTTTTTTTTAAGAATTTTGTGGCAATTCCTCCAACCTTTTACCTCTTAGTAAGTCTAAGTAGACATTTGTCATATTGGCCAAGATCTTTACATCTGATGATGTTGCTTTTGTGATAATCAGAGGACTTGATGGTCCAATGGTTAAGGTTTGGGTTTTCAAAATATTTGGGTTGTGGGTAAGGAAAAACTATCCAATTATCATTATTTGTGTTTCTGCTTTGAGCCTTCATCAGTGCTAGAGATAGTCATCAGCAGGCCCATAGTGGGATTGATCCACTCTTGATACATATATAATAATTGCTGTGTGTCTGCTGAGTATTTATGTATCTCTGGCACTGATGAGGGCTCAAAGCCAAAACACAATATATGGTTATAATAATTTTCCCTTACCCATTGAGTGGAGAAGAAAACATGACAAGATTGACTTGAGAATTTCTTACCTTAATTATTGGACTTTGAATTTAAAAAATGGGGATTTAAAATGGAGAAGGTTCAGGGTCGTTAAAGTGAACAGAAGGAATATCATTGATGATCAGAGCAGCAATTATGTACAAGTTTCTGTTATTATGTTTATGTATTTTTTATTTGTAGAATTTTTAAGGGGCAGGGTTACTCCCACATTTTCATTTTATGTTAGCAAAGGCTTTAGGGGAATACCACATTTTGCTTTAAGGCAACAGTGCTTTGGTTTAAGTATGATCTGTAAGTGTACATGCTTGCTCCTTTCAAGAGTGGCTGTAGTAAAACTATTGTCTCACAGTGAAATTAGAGAAAATGCAAAAAGTGCTTGCAAATTGATGGCTTGCATGTAAGCTGTTTTGGACTTCCGTAGGCATTGTGTTATAATATAGAGAGATTCTAAATTAAATTAATTGAAAGTTGGGTAGAAAAAATAACATCCTGACAATTGAATAATAATAAAACCTCAATTTGTATTAGTTACAATTTGTTATATTCTTGTCCAAATATTGATTTCCAATTATATATTTGATACCCCAACAGAATACCGTGATGCTTTCTCACTGTTTGATAAGAAAGGAGATGGAAGAATTGACTGTCGCCAAATTGGGGATGTTCTTCGAGCTCTTGGTTTAAATCCAACAGAATGTGATGTAAGGAAAATTGTCAATGATATTGATCCAACAGGTATGTTGTATTTTTGTGAGGTGTTGTATGTGATAGCAGAGGAAAGCAATTGTTTTGTAATATAGAAAGTTATGATCATCACTGCCATTAGCAATATTCCTGTTTTATGTCATTGGCACCACTTCCACCATCATCATCATTATTCGTTTTCATTATTATCATCATCAGTATTACTATCACATTAAGTCAAGCATGATTCTAGTAAAGTAGAAAGTCGTATCGTACAGTTCAGTAACAAAGTTGGTTGCCATGTACTGCCAAGTATTAGAGGCCACTGATTTATCTTTATAATTGTAGGTCACAATAAAAAGAGGCAAATAGCTATTTAAGGGGTTACTAAACACTTCAAATTAACATAGGCAGTGTTTACTGTAGTAGTCCATCTGAGTCAATCCCCAGTTTACGGGAACTGTCAATGATTCAGTATTTCAAAGAGAACAAAATTTATTGTTGAACAGTTTTGATTGTTGCATGAAAATGAACTTGTGTATGTCACCTTTTCTTTCATGTGAATCTGTTTTCTTTTTATTTCTTGTGCACAGGAGAAAAGCGAATATCGTTTGATGAGTTTTTACCCATATATCACACAAATAGTAAGAAGTCACCAAAGGGAACAATGGAAGATTTTGTGGAAGGTCTGAAGATATTTGATAGAGAAGGAAATGGTTTGATCAGTGCTGCAGAAATCCGACATTGTCTGACCAGCTTAGGTATTAACATCTGATAATATCTTGTATTTATATGGTACAAAAACTCAACCAACTTGCACCTAAACGGTTTTTTCTTTAGAAGAGAGTTCATGGATTTCTCATGTCGTCTTACTTGTTCATGTACATATAGTGTACTCGGAACTAAAGCTAATTGTGCTCAAAACTCGTGTTAAGTGTTTACTGTGAAACTAGGTCCAATGCAGATTTCCTTGTATCTTGTATTTTGATAAAATGCTAGGCTTCTCCCTGTAGGCATTTTTCTTAATGCGGACAATTTGGCCTTAAGGCCATTCACAATTGGCAACAACCAATTTGCCGAGTTTTTTAATTCCCTTCGCACTTATCAACCATAGCATGATCAGCGTTCGTCCCAAACCTCTGTTAAAGCCATGCGAGAAGAATGTGTTATCGACGTCTCAGGATTGGCACATACCGGTGTAGTGTGGGGTCGGTATAGAAAAAGCTAGTTGTTCTTGAAAACGTGGATTTTAAGGGTCTTATTTGTTAAATATTTAGAATGATGCTGTCATAGCCCGTTGATAACCAAGAAATATGTTATGGAATTGGAAGTCAGTGTTTAGCCTGTTTGGTGGTTTTTCTGTTTATTTAGGGCAGTTTTATTGTCGGGTCCACTGCTCATCAGGGGTCTTTGAATGAGAGATTGCCAAGATTTATTTAGGGTAGTTTCAATGTCAGGTCCACTGCTCATCAGGGGTCTTTGATTGAGAGACTGTCAAGATTTAGTTGGGGAGGGTTATTTTTTGTTTTTGCTTGTATAAATAAGAACTCACAGACATTACAGCTCATTACATTATTAAGTTTTACAGCACTTATGAG
>JAAAKM020006971.1:93316530-93342515 GCA_010016025.2 Alatinidae sp. Z8VKAUB7J3
TAAAGTATATGTAGCGATCCAGAGTTTACATTTCAATTTTCAGGAAAGAACTGGATTCCAAGCATAAACACCGCACAGAAGGACAAATGTATTTACACTTTCAGACTTTCAGAACCATTCGTGCGAACACTTAAACTGTGTTTGCAACACTTGGATGTAGACTTGTACCCTCGTTATGTTTATGTTATGTTTGTATTTTGTTCATTTACTGTTTTCACGAGATGAGCATTTGTTTTATGATTCGTGGCTGCTGCTGTTAGTCTTTGCACTTAAAGCTAGTGCAGACATAAATAATGAATAGATTTTCCACTCAGGCAACATAGTGTGTATTCTTAAGATACTTGCTATTATTCCGGAACCTTTTTAACTTTGACTTATTGATGGCTACAATTTCTTCCATTAGGAGAGCGACTGACTGACGAAGAAGTGGAGATACTACTGCAGGGACAGGAAGACAGTGCTGGTAAAGTTATGTATGAAGGTAAGACAGCAGCATAAGACATATTGTTGATGTTTAAATTCTTGAAGGTTTTTTCCTTCTCTGGCATTGGCTTTCCTGCACTTATAAGGCCCAGTTTATGAACCGAACAAACTTGTGGACCAGGGAACACTTTGTCATCAATCTACCACACTTAATCACCACGACATGCTAAGAGTCTGTCGCCTTGTTTTTGTGGATCTCGATGTAATCCTCGCAGTCATCCCCTAACTTTCTATACAAGAGTGCACCAGGTGTAGGTAACACATTTCAATTTAGAATACTGCAGGTAACTGTAACTACAAATATGTGTCCCTGATCTCATTTGTGTCGCATTCATCTTATACCTTACGTGAAATGCATCGTGTAACAGCAAATTTTTGTCTCTGTAAAAATTCTTCCCATTAATGGAAAATTTGTATTCACAATGATTAGGAAAAGCCATTTATTCGGAGTTAAGCCTGCTGGTTGGTTTGCCTAACTGTTAATAGTCGTGTAGACTGTTGTACTTGTGGGGTTTCATGTCACTCTCTCCGATGGAAAGATGATCTCATATGATGGAAGAGGAGATTGTATCGAGAGAAAGATCAGTTCACAACCTTGACCCTGATTTTGGGGACGTGCACGTAACACAAACTTCTGAAATATGTGCTAGGCTATCTTTAGCATGTACATAACCTGCTTCAATATTTGCTCTTCCTTCTGTTGTCTGTATTGTCGTAGATTTCAAAGTTTATATTTTTGTATTGTACGTTAATCATGCAAATGCAAGGTACACTTATACCTCTTGATTCTTATGCAAATACACTTCAAAATATTTGGTTTGCATAGTATATACATCAAAAGCTTGTTTTGAAAGTCCTGGTGTGTGGAATGTAAGAGCTGACCAGTCAACACATGATACAGAAAACGGAAGAAATGGATTGCTGTAATAACCTCAGATCGAATTAACACAACTTATCTGTACAATTCCCGGTAGAATTGCTCTCAGGTTTTGTTTGTTACTATCAGTAATGTAGACGTTCAGAGCTACGTAGAAGGAAGAGAGCTAGACACGAATAAGCAGACAGCGACACCTTCAGGTTCCAAATAGAGTATTATGATGAGTTGACTATAAATTTTGGGTTGGTAGTTTTTGATGATGTGGCCGTCAGTTTTGGTTGTACACACAACCGTTTTCATGGAAATGGAATTGACCTTCCTGGTGTTTCATACCAGTACCAGAAATTGACTTTCCCAGTCGATCGAGCTCCTTTCCGGAATTTGAGAACTACAGAGCGCCATGATCAGATTCCATGGTTGGCATTATGTTCGAATTATCTTAGGTCTTGACTTACCTTGATGCTAGCAAGTCACGTCCGTGTTTGAACTTAGGCATTTGTGTATGTTTCTTTTCACAGAATTCATCAGGAATGTCATGAATGGTTAGCGATAACTCCAATGGCTACAATCACCTTTTTGTAGATGGACTATTTTTTGGAAAACTATGTACACTTATTTGATGGGGCGGGGACCAGAGTTCGTTTCTAAAGCTTATATCGGTGATTATTCAGATATTCTTATTCCGCTTTGTAATGATGATGGGCAACTACTGTATACAAATTTGATGAATAAAGGTTTTGCCTTTTCCTAGAATCTCCCGCTTTTGATTTATCCAGTGAGTCACCCTCTGAGTAGAATAATGCCATACTGCAAGAAAGAGTTAAATTGCAAGGAAATGCGGTTACCACCTCTCCAAGTGCCTGCTAAGCGATTAGATAGTTAGTCGCGGTTTACATAATTAAAGTAATGTTATCAATTGCCTTCGCTTTACCAGTTTCCATCCTTCGATTTCTTCACAGTTTCACGAAATGGTAACCACTTAGCAAATAAAAACCTTGTTGTGAGGTGAGTCAAATATAAAAACACGTTCGATGTGGCGTGGTAAGATCATCAACTTAAGTGACAATATACGACGAAGCTAAATCAATAAAAGATGTTTAACCGTGGTGTATGACCGGCACAACTCTCAACTTTAGTCTTTTCGCATGTCGTCCACGGTTTAGATCCTTATTCAATCGACTATTCTTTTGCTTCTCCGTTGTGGTCAAGTAGCTACTGTAAGGTCTCTAATAAACGGGGGGGGGGGGACGCTTATTAATTTTTGGAATTTATCCAACCCCCCCGGGAGGGTATTAGAAAGCCTCCGCTTATCAATTTTGGGAAATCAGCTTTGCTGATGTAAGAAGAAACATTTTAGCGGATTTATTTGATGATGATTTTTACGTGATGTAAAGATTTCTGAGGCTAAAATGTGCCTTATGTTCTTATGTTGATATTTTGTGTTTTATTTTTATTGTGCAACTCTCAGAAGTTATTTTCCAAAAGTATACATTATTATGTATACTTTTGGAAAATAAATTCTGAGAGTTGCACAATAAAAGTAAGGCACATTTTAGCCTCAGAAATCTTTACATCACTTAAAAATCATCATCATCATCATCATCATCATCATCATCATCATCATCATCATCAAATAAAGCCGCTAAAATGTTTCTTTTTACATCAGCAAAGCTGAAGCTGACACGTATGTCTTATATAAGACATATTTGTGATAAGACTAATCGGGCAAGAAAGTGAGATGGCATCTATTTACCTCGTCATGTAGGTTTTTAAATTACATTGACCAAAAGATCATCGTAATCTTTTGATTGATCTGGAAGGGGTGTGTTGAAAACTAGTGAAAAAGATTTTGCTGATTCACGATACAATAGAAAAATGATAAAGGGGAATGAATGGCTCGTAAATTGATGACAGTCGCCCACTCATTTCTTAAATCTGCGTCATCAAATATCTAAATTTCTTATGATCCACCCACTTTGATAGGACGTCATATATATAAAATGCTAAAAAACTGCGGTTATTAGGCAATAAAACTATATAAAAATTAAAAATTGCCTAGAGGCCAGCTCACAAGCTTTCGGTTTAAAAACCTTTTCAAGTGTACAGTTGAAGGAACCGTTACCAATATTTATAAAAGACTAAATACAATAAAATTCCTAAAAAATTCTTTCAAAAAAAACCAAAAGAATACTTTCAGAGCCTGCAAAACAGCTTAATATTATCCTATACGTTTCGTGTGAAGAGGGCAGGTCCTGCTTTCAAAATGGCTATCCAAGAGAATACAGCATCGGACTAAAAACTATTAAAAGGCATATTAAAATATATATAAAACTGAAATGCCTGATGGCGATATGCGAGCTTTCGGATCCTTTGTCGAGCTTATATATATATATATATATATTGAGCATCACCGCGAAGAGTGGATTTGAAATGTTAGTTTTGAAAAGAACACCAGAGAAATGTAGCAACTAGAGAAATAGGAGTATGTTTATATCGGAGGTCACCTAGCTCAGATGGTAGAGCACACGCCGTGAAAAACTGGGTCACGGGTTCGATCCCCGGTGGTAACACATTTCCTATTTCTCTAGTTGCCACAGACAGTTACATAATAATCTCCTCCGTCTATGGCAATGATTGAATCGAAAAATGTTAAAATGTTTTAAACTAGTAAACATTATGGTAAATATTGTGGTAAGTATACTGATGTAAATATCATGGTAAAGATAATGGCAAGTATTATGGTAAAAATAATGGTATATGTTTAATGGTAAATATCATGGTAAATATTATGATGAATATTATAGAGAATATTTTGATGCATACAACACAGACACTTTTTAGGTGAAACATTGGCAAGCAAGTCATCATGCTAATAACATTTGCTTTGACAAATATATCTGAAGACCTTAATAGGGCCTTGTAATATTCCCAATGTGTCCCTGACCAAATGAGGATACTAGTTTTCTTGTTGAACTTTCACCAGTAATAGACATCTTTAAAAGTCATTATCGTGAAATCTATTTCAGTTGGTGTATATCGGTCATTAATAACTGTTTGCTTATTGTCCATTAGCCGACGCCAAAGAACATGCAGAAATATGTGATCAAGAAAAGTTTGGAGGGCATTGTGTAGTAGTCGACGTGTCCTCTAACCAGTTAAGACATCTTGGAGGTACAAATTACGAGGGGAAAGTAAAATCAATGAGAATACCTGGAGGAATGCATGTCACCGGTTACACCGAAATTGATAAAAAAGGAATCACGATGGGACCGTATAAAGGACCTGCAGTTATTAGCAGAGTAGACCGAGGATCACTGTGGAAATCAATGGAAATAACGCAATTGGCATCTGAGGGGAAAAAATTGAAACAAAAGACGAAGAAGAAGATACACGGAAAATCACTTTTACAAAGGCTGGGATCCCAGAAGATTGCATGATTAAACACAGTAATAAAGAAGACGGCAAAGGATATTAACAAGCAGCATTATTATAAATTTTATTAGGCAACAAATTTGTTGTAGTAGCTCATTCATGATGCAATTGAATTATGTATTGTGTAGAAATAGATGAGATTTGCAAAAATAGACGTCCGATATCTGTAGTACTCATAGAAAGAGCTGCATTATGTCGTGTTTACATATATTGTTAAGTGACTATGTGAAATTAACAATAAACAATAATATCTGGCTACAATTTTAGAAGTTCTTGTTTGAGTGAAAGCGATGGCGTAATTTTAAACCTACGTCCTGAATGTCTCATAATACAGTGGAAAGTTCGGTGAAATCATACAGCAAACGAAGTTATCTGCGTATTCTTTGTTACTCAGACATATTTCTTTCGCCTTTGCTTCTATGGCATCTACTGCTCTGAACGAATCAGAGAGCTCTGTGTTCTACCTAATGATAATTGACAGCAAGCATTTTTCTGAATACACCTGAATATATGCATAAAAACTGCAAATTAAGCATAGCCGTGTGGGCAAATTTTCTCATAGAAAAAAGGGGGACTAGTTGATATTTGCCCGCAAAAATTGGGTTTTACCAAAATATTGTTAAACAGAACTTCGCCAGAATGCGCTTAAGAATACGTTTTAAACAGCTAACGTCCAAACGGTTGGAAACACTCGCTGTAACTCTTTCACGTATGTTCCAACCATCATTAGGTGTGGAATGCCCTAGAGCTATTGTTTAGTAGTCAGTTATTTGGTATCGGAAGAAATCATGAGAGCGCTATGAACTAAAGCTTTGAAGAGGTTAGCTGTACGCGTTTAGGGGCAAAACGAATTTCAGGAAAACAAAAGAAGATTTTAAGTACACAACGTTTTCGCTATATCCTACAATATTCTTGTTTTGTACCACAAGCAAACTATTTTCTCGAATTCCAAAAGAATTTTATCTGAGGTATGCTCTCTCGAACTTCCTACCATACGGCTTAAAATTGTCAAACTTTCTCCTAAACGTTGCTACCCTCTGTAAAGTTATGTTAAGTACACTGAATTTATAAAGGGCCCCTATCTGTTCTAGGAAAATTAACGGACTCTATAAAGAATATTACAGCACGACCAGAGCTCGAGCCACTCTATCGTATATAACCCTTGAACTATGAGACAGCTGCTCTAACCACTCGGCCACACTGCCTGCCTGTACATACTTTATACAAACCTTAAAGTCTAAAGGGTAGTCTACTATGCATGAATTACAGTCGAAACTATGATTGACTACATTATGTCCACAATAACAAGATGATTCTCTTTTGAAAATTCTCGATTGAAAATCGTATTCAAATAGTGAATATAAAAACCCAGGAAATGACACGTAATTTGAGAGAGATCTGGGTATATATTTTCTAAGCTTTCGATGTTATCTTGCATCATCTACCGAGAAATTTTATAATGATACAAAAGTAACGTTTTCAAGAGGAACAGAAATGGCGAAGTGAGAGAAAATGGCTCTAATGAGACTAATTTACGAAACGAAGTAAAATAAATTACAATTAAGGTGCGAGGTAGTTAAGAAGAAGTTGACAAGTAATTACATTAAAACAAAAGAAGAGAAACTGAAATGTTTAAATTGAAATTGAAACATATGAGTACGAGAAATTAAATTAACCAATGGATAAAACATTGGCGAAGAGTGCGTTACACGTTTTATCTTTTATCAGCAACTCCATTTTTGGGGTCAGGCCTCGAGATGCTTAGTAATTTCAAAAATCATGCCTGGAGTTGCTTAAGTAGTTGCTTAGGCATCATTACAGGTTATCGTCGAATTTCGTTGTGCTGTCGGTTGACAAAATGCAGCCCCTGGCAGTTGTAAATGATGAAATACCAAATGATGGTTGGATCTTGACCTCTTTGCTTGATACATCAACATTTCTTATATATCAAAAGTTTGTAATCAATTCTTAATGAAAAAAGTTTCTTGATTTCTTTTTCAGGCGTTTTAAAAATTTTCCCTCCGGAATTTTAGGCCTTGAGTTGCTTACCTTGTTGCTTAGATTTTAGACCAAATCGAGGCCTCACACCTAAGCAACTGAGTTGCCTATAGAAAAAGAGGCATTAGTGTTTCGGAAGTAATATATAAGAACGTTAGAGGCACGTGAGATATTGTTTTGGAGACGGATACTGAAAATCGTGTCTTGAGGTCTTGTTAAGAATAGGACAAAAATGGACAATTATAAGGATAATTAAGGATAGAAAGCAAAAATGGACTGGTCGTACCAAAATACAGATCAACTTATAAAAGTTGGCCCTTCTAGACGGACTACATGGAAGAAAGAAAGAAGATCATAACAGAAACAACATCCTAGATAGCAAGAAGGGTGGAAAGTATTCTGACTTGAAACGAGCAGCCGAAATCCGGATTATCTGATTTTGGACCTACCTCGGTGCAGCACACCGAGAGAGAGCTAGAGAGAGAGAAATTAACCAAACTTTCAATGTATGTATCATATTATCCCGAGGGTGTAACTACTATGATTTGTAACCTCAGTTTTTTTGAGTTTGAACTTTAAAGAGTTCATTGATCGTAAGGACACTATCTATAAGTAGTAGCTATCTATACCGAAATTGCTTCTACTATAGAAGTTTCTAGGTCACACCTCTTGGACAATAAAGCCACCTCATTCACATTGCTTTTTAATACACTCGTACCCTACACTTCACACGCAAAAGGTTTGTCACAATGAATCCTTGGGAAAGGATGTCTCATCATACCTGCACATTGACAGTAAAAGAATGCAATATAGACGTTTGACCTGATCCGTAAAATGGGGACACAAAAGCACGTGCAAGTGCAAAAACATTTCTATTTTACTATATCAGTACGATTCATGTGGTATGATGGAGTCAAAATTTTTGACTAAGGTAAATATTGAATAAATCACCGATTTATATGTCTCTTTTACTTCATTAGGTATTTTGTTTTCTCAAAGTTTGATAAATGTTTAAGTAACTTTGCAATATATTTCAATTATATTCAGAGTTGTATGAAATAGACATATATATTTATGAGCTGTGTTATAGAAGATACCAGAGGAATAGAGAGTCTCATAACTAGGATATACATATCATAGCTGTTAAATTGATCTTGGACATATGCCCATTTAGGCAATGTTAACATCTAATGGAAATATTAAGTTAAGCCTTAAGTTTAAAGTGTTTGAATAGTCCATGGACTGACAAAATAACTACAATCCGCGAGTCAATTTTCCGTAATTATTACCACAGCGTTGCTAGTGACTATGAATATGAAGCACATTCTTTAAATCATTTCTACAAAAGTGATAAGCTCACTATATTATAGAAGTACATATTGTTTGACTGGTATTGCTTTAGCAATATTGTCGTCTTCGTAATTCATAATTTAAACATAGAAATGAATAGCGGAATTATCTCGCTAATTGTGTACTCCTGACAGTGGTCATAGCAGTTGTCTGGAAGTGAAGTAAGAGAACTTTTTGTGAAGAATTTATGTATTGCGTTAAGTAACGGATTCATTTTGCTAAACGTTTTCGCCATACACTGATCAGAGCAATCGTATGGAGTGAAATGAGCTATTACGATGAATTTATAGGAAAACGAGAAGATCCTAGAAAATAACAGTCACAAGGGCGACACATTTTCTGCCACCCATATAATTGAAAAAGACGTAAATTGTAAACAAATTCTTTTTGTCGACAGAGCACCGGCTTCTTTGTTTTGACAAATGCAACTTCTAAACCTGCCAGGTGAAAAATGATCTGGTTTTGGCTAATAACCTAAACGAGTCTTCTTGATATTCGTCAGCACATGACGGGTCTTCAATCAAATGATGCCCTATTGCCGAGTCAGTTTAGGGATCTTTGACTTGACTTTGTTTACGCGTTTAGTTAAAATGCGTGTACTAATGAAGGTCGACACATGTTGTGCGATTCTGTCATGCAACCTATGCGGCGTACGACCTATATATTTGCTCGCACAGGGACACGTGAATTTATAAACTAATAAACTTTTATGCGTCACAGGTAGTACGTCTTTTGGGGCCACAGGCAGCAGCTTTTGGGTGGAATAAAAAGCACACGGTTGTACCGTGGGAAACTGTTTGTCACGGCCGTTTTTATTCTTTTATCAAGAGTCACATTCACGACAAAAATGGTGCAAACTCCAAATGAAGAAATCTCCAAATGATGTAAATATGACTTTATGTATATACTGGAACTCTATCGACAAGGCAACAACCAATGACAAGGATTAATTAAAACAGTCACGTTTTGACAGCAATTAGCAAATGAAGACAACAAAATTTTAACTTCAATTTCAAAAAACCTAGCAGCTTTTCTCGTTTTCTTCAAATCTCAAAAATCCATCCTTGTAGCGTTCACTAGCGTATCTTAACAGAATGTGTCTAAGACAAATTTTTGACTGAAAGAGAGTGCAATTATTGTCGGCGATATACAGCTATTTAATGCTATTAGGTCGAAGTAAATACATCTTTGATATTTGAATACTTTAACCCAAAATGTAGCAGCAATGTAGCAATAATGCAGTCATTACTCGTGGCATTTCATTTTATAAAACTAGCTATTTAAATTGCAGTGCTGCACGACACATTATCTCCATGTTCTAAGCCCTTTAATCTCGTATAATTTGTTTTTGAGAAGATTTCTTTTAAGGCGTTTATGCCTGGGTGGAGGAAGCATTAATCATTGGAAAATTCTAGCATAGTTGCAACGCACTTGAGGAGTCTCTCTTGCACTTGCCAATGTAAGATTTTGATTTCATTAATGACACTATATATCTCACCCTCAGTCTACAGCGTCGTCAATTGTTGTCCTTTGGATGTCAATTACAGAAGACTATTGTTTTACTTACGATAACTGAAGCTACTGGGTATGTCTTCTTCCACAATACTCATTACCAATGGCGCTACTGTATTTCTAAACCGTCAGCACTAAGTTCTTATGAGGTTGTGTTGCATTGATGTTCTTTACTATTCCAAAGCAGCCTTCTGCTTCTGAAGCTATGTACTATTACCACGGGTCTTTCATTATCTCCAAGGAGGGCTCAAAGGTTATCAGATTGCTCTTAATAATCAATCGCACTTTTAAGAAGCATTTAAACTTTTAGAGACAATATCAACGTTCAAAATCATTCTCTGAACGCACATTATAGCCACAGATCCGAGCTCCTTCTACGTTTCTCTCCTCGTCGTACTTTTTTGACAACCTTAATATGTCATGTGACTCTCTTCACGGGCCTGGATGACGCAGCATATGTAAATGCAGGTAATGTATCGAATAAAAACCTGTATACCAAAACTGAATACTGGAAAACACAATGTAAATAGGGTATGTTATTTCTTTCTTATCTAGGAAATGATGATAGGACTGGTACTGCTTTTCGTATTACTATTTGGTACCAAAGCTCAAATAGACGAAGAACTCAGAGAAAAGCTAAATGGAGCCGAAAGAAACATGGAAGCTGTACAGGCAATAGCTAACGGTATGGCAGAAGATGAAAACACAAGAGCTTATGTTAGTTCCGATGGTACAAGCATGCGAGAAAAGGCGGGAGCATTTGCTAAGAAATGGAGAGATACTGCAAAACTCGAATACCAGAATGATCCTGAAGGTACTGCTGAGAGAATTGGAGGGGCCAATACGTAGGTGACGGATTGATAGGATTTGTGAACGGCATAAAGAATAACGATTGGAAAGGTGGAGTGCAGGGTGCCTTGACTATTATATCATCTGTGGTAGCTTTAGCCGGACCTGTAGGAATGATAGCATCTTCAGTGCTGTCAATGATTTCCAGTTTATTTGATTTGTTTGGAGGGAGTCAAGAAACGGAAAGTATGGATGACAAGATTGAAAGAATTGTTGCAGAACAAATTAACATAGGACGAGCAAAAGATCTTCAAGCAGATTTTGAAGGTCTCAAAGTTGCCTATTAGCAACACTGATACGATGAAAAGTGAAAAATGGCGAAAATGTAAACAAAAAAGTAATCGAGTAAGAAATATGCTTGGAACTGTGATGAAATTGCTGTAGAATTTCTAAACTGTATGTTTGTATCTATTAGCTCCAGGTAATGAAGAGACGATGTACCTTTTACATTGAGATGTGAGCCATTTAAAAGGAAGTCAGAGGAACACTGGTATTGCTCCCACAATACCAGAATTGAGCTACAGCTTTGTTCAAAGCAGCACTGGGAATACAGCAGTTCACAGCAGCAGCAGAACACCCAGTCGCACACTTGCAACTTTGAGATCAATGCAAATGACAAAATGTATAATTTTTCAAACTAACTTCAAAAAGTCCTTTTAGATATGTAACGCCTAGAATCTGAGTAGTAAGGAACTGCTTCGATTCCCCCTCCTTTTAGTATGTGCCCCTTGTATTTCGGCTAAGAAAGATTCACTACTTATAGTTTTTACCGCCTACTAACAGTTTTGGATTTTGCCTGGCTTCCATTTGTTTAGTAGAAATTTTAACAAAACTTTGTATGTACCTTAATAAATGTTTATGGGCCATGTGGTTTAATTGGTGTCCAAAGGATATTAAGTTTTATTAATTTTTAAACCCTATTCTCTAACTCCTAACCCTAGGGCTTCAAACCATTGTAGGAAGGCCATTAAAACAGATGAAACTCTACAAAAGTAGATTTCAAGTTGGAGGTGTAAATGAGACTAACAACATCTTTGAATAGTATTTTTAAAAGAAATAGGGTAGTCAATTTTCCAGTCACCCCATTGTTCAAAGTTTGATTGAGCGAGATATAAAACGGGATGCCCCCCCCAATTTATCTTTGCCCCTCCAAACCTGAAGTGCTGGCTACGGGCCCGCCCGTAGCTGACCTTGTTTGAGCAGAGGGGCTAATTCTGGGACAGAAATCCTTGACGGGGGCTAGGCCTCAATAAAGTACAAAAGTCCCTCTCCTAAACCGCACCCTTAACAAACCAAAATGTACATTCGAAATGACTGGACGGATTCTGGACGGTAGTTGATAATAAGCGACGGTTGGGTGCAAAATACTCAAACTTTCAATGAGCGGTATTAAAATCTATTCTAGCCTTGAGAGTATATCCTCCAAAACCACTACTTACCCGGCAGGTCCTTGTGTGAATAGTGATACGATCACTGCATTTCCTTTTTATTCAATGTATAAACTCTACAGTCGACTTTCCGCACCAATTCTTGACAACTGTTAAACTTTGAAAAAATTTTTTAAAGAAAAACATCATATCATTTTTATTGCTTTCCCAGGGGGGCTATATGACATTAAAAAAATCTTCTAGGGGGGGCTAAGCCCCTTCTGCCCCCTCAGCTACGGTCTTGTATCCAACTATGGCAGGAGTACCGAACTAATCACAGGGATTCTTTCCCGTGTAGGAAGAAGAATAATTTTCCATTTTGGGGTGAAAATACCCGAAGTTCGTGCTCAGCCTTGAAGAGTTTAAACTGCGGATAGATCTTGAAAGTTTTCTTTTTCTATTCTATTTGATCTTCAGATAATATTTTGCATCTTTTGACATTTATAAGATGATATGGGAATCTCGTTTCCCTTTTCTTTCTTATTTCAGTGTCTTCTTTGTTCTCTTTGCCGGAGAAAATGTCACTTGTGGGAATAAATAGAGGGGACTGAAGCATCCCCCCCCCCCACCATCATCCTTAATACGGTCTTTATAATTTTTGAAATTATTGACAGTTGAGAGGTCAAAATGGCTCTATCTCATGAGATTACCATTAATTCGAATGCAATAATCAACATACGGGAAGTGGGGTGCTTGGACGGATTTGAACAGGTACAAAGCCTGGAGTTTTCCGACTTCTGTATCATAGTATTCGTTTCGAATACACTTCTGTCACCTTAGTGATTCTGGATATATTTTCCAGCGGATATTTCGCAAAGGAGAAAGTAAAGCATTTTACGATCTATTCCGCTGTAGGTCTATCAGATAACACCATTAAGTAGAACATGTTTAGTTATAAACTTAATGAAGACTTCCTTGTTTTGTTGTTGACGTTTAGGAATCAAAAGGCACTATAATCAAACACCTTTAATGTAACAAAACGCCACCTCACAAACTATATGATCCATACATTTTCGTGTATTTCTGATGTGTTAGAAAAAAGACGTTTGTTTCTCAGTGTTTACTTACTCCATTTTAGTTATTTTGAACTAGGCGAATTCGGAGAATACGCCAATCGTTACTGTTCTACCGGGACACCTCCTGACACGCAATTTCCATTTTCTCGGCACTAATCAATACTTTGAAATTGTTTTATATTTTAACTATAAATAATTTTTTTGCTGAAAAATATCATATCCGATGGAATAAACTGCTTAATACGATGCCGAAAAGCACAAGAACAATTTAGCTTTTGACCCTTCACATGTTTGTCGTGAATCGCTCGGCTATTGTTAAAATATGCAAATTAGCATGCAAAGCAAGGCGTGATTGTTGAACGAACGAACGGTTGAATAAGAACCTCAAGTCGAAGAAGAGCAATATGTCAGCCGTGGAATGAACTGTGTTTTGTAAGTGCGCTCGATGCGTAGACATGAGGATGTGAAATGAACGCTGTACATTATCAACAAGGTATTGAACGTTTTATTTAAATATTTTTTGTTTTTTCTTGTTCCACTATTCCTACTTTTGCGGGAATCCTTCTGGCCAAATTCACGTTTCTACAACATGGTGGACCCATGATGGCGATGTTCAACATGGCCGCAAAATGGCGGCGCAAAATATCAACAATGGTCTCAGGCAGACAAGCTCTAATTGCTGTGTATGGTCATTTAAGGAGGTTTAAGATCTATACATACATCGCGATATAGCGAAAACAAACTGTCCATGGTAGATTTTATGTACTTTTTACTCTTTTCGTTACTTTTTACTGCCGTCGGGAGCGATTATTTTATCGATGAAAATGGCGGCAAACCAGGTTTTTCTACTTTACTCTGTAAGTTAGCATGGTTCATTCGCACTAGGAACGTGATCTTAACAGCTTTTGCGTATCGTTGGCAGAATAACTTCAGAATTTTTTTTCTTGTTTTCACTTTTAGTCTAGACGAAGGATTTATATGACGGATACAGTGGATTCTGTTTTCCAGTAAATTTGAAGTGTTAATTCGGATACGTTCGCCAGTATTTATGCCACGAAAAGATGCCGAAGTTAAAGGGTGGTAAAGGAAAAAAGAAACGTAATGTACTGCAGGTAACTGTACCAAAATCCTCTAATCGCAGCCCTGCGAAAGATGTTAAAGCTGAGAATAGTAGCAAAGCGAAGGACCAAGGAACTGGAAATGTTTCATCTTCCGATCGCACAGGTGATCAGAACTCACTGGAGACAAGAAGCAGACGTACTCCAAAGCCTAGGAAAATTGTCGATATTTCTTCTCCTCCTCCGAAACTCAGAAGTCCAAGAGCAACTGCTTCCAGTAATACGAAGAGTAATGCGAAGAAGAACAAACGTGGAGCCAGTGCGAAGAAAAAGCCCACCGCGAAGGGATCTGCAAAGGGGAGCAAAACTGCAACAGCAAATCGGGGGAATACTGCTAAAGGAAAACGTAAGGTAAGATATTAATAAATGTTAAGTATACATGTATACACATGTACACCTGTCAGGAAAAAGGACATTCGGTGCTAAAGGAGCTGAAATTGCCTTGTCCCTCTTATGACGTCAGAGACTATCAAGCAAGAACCTCGGAAACCAGGCATAGACACCCCTGATTTCTCAATTGCCGGCCTGGAATATATGGTTGAGTACTAATGACGTGTATTGAATTGAAAGACGTATTTGTATATTCCTATCTATACATATCTACACACGAAGCTTTATTTATAAACCAACATCTCTTTACTTAACTACCACATCTGTTTTAGGCCTATCTGTTTTGTTTGTAACGCTTTCAAAATGCGAAAACTGTGAAGGAGAGGCAATAGTACTGCAGAACAAGTACCATAGAATGATTTCTGATTTTGTGGTGTTCAATCAAGTAAAGTAAATGGGTCTTGTTGGTAATTTGGTTCATCAGTCCCTCACTTTTCATATTTGTTCTTTTAGAAACATTCAGTAGACAGTAGCAGTTTCTATGGCTTTAAAGCCGATTGGTTTTGCAAAGGGTTTAATAAGAGGGGTCAGCCCCCTTCACCTACACAGAAAATGTGGCCCAGCCTCCTTATCTTCCTATGTCCCATAATTGTCTCAAGAGATAGTGTCACTTTTTATCAATTTCATTGCAACGTGGCAAATGCTTATGGATTTTTTTTACTCAGTCCATAAACAGTTTTGTTTGCATGCTATTTTAATGGTATGGTATTTTGTTTGTTCAAAGTTTAATCTGTAAGCATTCATAAATTTAAAACACTTGCACATACAATAATTCTACAGAGCGTTAACAGTTTAACGTTTGACACTGAACTACGCAGTAGTGTTTAGGATTTTGATATTGCATTAAGTAACAGATTCATTTTGCTAAGCATTTTCACGATACACTGATCACAGCAATCATATGGAGTGAAGTGAGAAACTTTATACAATGAATTTATAGGAAATGAGAAGACCAAAACACATTAACCATAGAAAATAACAGAGATAATATGAGCTGGTACTCTGATGACAAAAATATTTTTTTTACAATATAAGCCTTTTACAGTGATAGAAGTGGCAGAAAAGGTGTCACTCTCATGACTGTTATTTTCTGCAATGTGTTTTGGTCTTCTTGTATCCTATAAATTCATCATAAAAGCTTCTTGCTTCACTCCATATGATTGCTCTGATCAGTGTATGGTGAAAATGTTTAGCAAAATGAATGTTACTCATCACAATATTCAAATTTTGTACCACTATAACCAACTTTTCAAGTTTAGAAATTTTTAGATTTGTAGATAATATTTAATAACGGAATCATTAGTGAAATGCTATTGACCAGTTTCGTTGCACCCTCATCAAAATGGCTCCTGTAAATAACAAGTTGTTCAAGCATTCAAGCATCATTTATGATAACTCGCAAACAAAGAAAGGGATCGAAGCAAAAATGTGCCAACCACTGATTTGACAATCAATATATGGTATATATAATGATACAACCAACAGGGTTTAGCCCACCTCAATGCTCATACATGAGACTACATAAACATAGCCACTCAATTCAAATGTTTGTGTGACAACAAGGTTCTTAATAACCCATCCAACAACACAAAGACAAAAGCTAAAGTAAAACCAGTTCAATACACAATATTCATTGTAGATACCCAGTCAAGTTTTATCTGCACACACCCTAAGTGCAAACAACTGTCAAATATACAATAAGAGCAAAACAATAAGGTACAAAAATAGCCTCATGGACCACAAACCCCTTGGCTAAGAGATCTCACCATGATCTTGTGGATAGTTCCAACCGATTTCAAGATTTCTTCAAAGTATGCAGTATCAATTGTCAATTGTGTGTACACCATAGTTGGAAGCCAACTGTTTACAGTGACTTTTTAAAGCTACATGTTGAAATCTTTTTGTATCCAAATTGTACTATGTAACAGAGTCAACTTATGGCAGGAAATGGAAAATGTGTACTTTGGCATAATGTGGGAACCGGAAAATCAGAAAGAAGTATGCAATGAAGTTGCAGCGTAGTGACAGTTCAAGAGGAAATGATGTGATGTTAATTCTGGAAACAAGCAATGGTCTTGATACGCTCCATAAGTCAACCTCAGTTTTTTTTGTAAAGTGCTTGTAAATGTTCCTGGCAAACATTCATGTGTAATTTACTTTGGGGTGTAGAAGAATTGAATATGCTTTTAATGTGTCACCAGCTTCTTCTATAAAAATCTTAATACAGATCTATTTTCATTCTGACGATGCATACAACCAAGAGCCTTTCTGCCACAAGAATATCCTGTAGCTGTTTCATATGCAGCCTATTGTATACAGCTCATTTTTGGCGTGTATATAGTACAAAAGCATGAAGTAAAACAGCTATTTTCTCTCTTACAAGAACAAACTCATTACATAAAAACATTATATATGTGTTAGAAGATTGATTTGAAGCAATTTTAAAGAATCGTAACATATACATATATCTGTCAAAGGCCTAAGTAATAAGTAAGGAGTATAATAACCTTAAAGGAAATTGCTGTTGGAAGTCAATGACCAAACCCTTGGTATAAAATAATTGGATAGATAAACTTGGAAAATTGAGAGCTTTTGGCCATGAATTTTGCATTGATTCAACAGCACTCAGTGCTGACAGAGATTCAAAAGACATTGGGTCTTACCCAAAGACTGGCAACTGAAGGTACAATATTATTGCCATACATTTAATGTCCAGTGCATCGACAAATAACATTTCTGGACTTCCAACAGAAAGCAGTTATCAATAAGTAACTTTCATCTTGTCAGTAGTGGTAACAGGGGGGTCGGTAGTAAATGGGAAGACCCACTGTGTAGTAAATGGGAAAACCCAATTCAGAAAACAACCACCTACCCTCTGACCATTTACTACGGTGTAGTAACTGGAATTTCTATCCTGAAAGTAGGGACCCACCCCCAAATTTCACAATAAGCCTGTTTCTGAATCATGATGACAAGATGCTTTGTTTTGGAATCAACCATTGTTCACAAAATTCTTCTTTGTGCTGCATTTTAGTTTCAAATGAACATGAAAATCAATATCATATAAAAACAGTCAACAATTCTACAATGATTAATCCTACAAGATCAACTAGACTTGTGTTGTTAAAGACTCCATGAAAGGATGTACATTAACACAGTCAAATGACTTAATATCCAAGTATTTGGACATACTAAAACCAGCAACAAAATTTCAAGGTCCCAAATAGACAGGATATGGTGTTATTAAACCAGGGGAGTTGGACGTTTTTCACCAAGCTCCCACTCCGTGACCAAAATACTCGTCAAACCTGTTATGGAGAATAAAATATTGCAACAACATCAGGGTTGTTGGGTACAATGCCATCAAACTCGGAGCAAAAGTGCTCTTAAAAATTCTTAATTTCAGTCCAGGCAGGCACATTGCACTGCAGGAAACATTGGTAAAAATTTCACAACTGGAACCATGAGGAAAATTCAAAAACGTACGGAACAAGCAAAGAAATACAGTGTACCCCGAAATTTAGTCTGCCTCTAATTTTTGCCTGGGGGGGCCGAAAATTAAAGGGGGCAAAACGAAGGAGCAGGGGACGAAAATTAAAGGGACGAAAATTAAAGGGAGCGAAACTTATAGGGAGGCGAAATTTGAAAGGAATAAGTTATTGCCAAGCTGGTAGGGAGGTTTACGTCGTTAGGGCAATACTGTAGTGCAAAGAGAACACAATAGATGTAAATAATTATTAAAATTATAATCCACAACCCTACGCACAATGAATTATCAATTCTATCATCCCCTCTTCAAAGTTCGCAATTTTCTATATAGCAGCTGTGCAAAAGCAAACGATGTACTGAAAACTCGCATACGTCTTTTGAAGAACTTCTTTAGGGAGAAACTTGTCCTCAGTAGTAAGGACGGCACACGAGGTTGATAGACTGTTGTAAATCCCGAGGGCGACGCCTCTACTTTGACTAACTTTTTCAAATACTGCGTTTTGATGATCTGGACTACCTGTCCTCTTCGACGCTCCTCTTTGCTTTCCGCAGCCTAGTGTAACCACAGTCTTTCAAAGAACTCTTATTGAGAAACTCTGGTGTAACTGAAATGAGAAGGCTATTCTTTCCTTATTTGGTATGGCAGCTTCCTATCAGATGCTTTCACCTTCCATGGCATTCAGGCTTTGTTAATGCTCTAAATATTCGCATTTCACCTTTGACACGACCATCAAATACTATTTCTACTCTTTTTCAAAATTCCCCACTTACTCTATATTTCTTTCAAACAATATACAACATTCCTTTTGAGGAAAATTGCTTATTATTCAAACTTTTTTGAAGCAAAGATATATAACCAGGCCTACTTATCATTAATTCATACGCTTATTTTTTGTAATTCTTCTGTGATTTAAACTTCTACGTTTTCTCTATCCTTCTAATTGTATATTTTGCCTGATACTTTGTTAACACACCTGGATTATTTTATTATCACTTCGATAGAAATAAAACTTAGTCTTGGAAATCTTCCCGACATTTCATTCTTCAAATGACCAACAAAACTGCTATATTTTTTACACAAATGGCAAAACTTTTGACAATAATGTTTGGGTCTGTGCGTAAATTAAGTTCTTCTCTAAGCTTTGGGGGTTGCATTTCGTCCAGATGACTGTATAAAGCAACCCGATGTGCTTCACACAAGTATCAGCAACCTGAAAGCAAACTTAAGCATAAAGTTATAAAGTGCGAAGACAAATTAATCCAAAGCTAAACATGGAGGTGATTATATAGAAAAAGGTTAATTTCACAAAATAGCAAAAACATTATGTACATAAAAGCTAATCAGGCAAAAAAAATGTTTTCTCATTAGGCCTGTTCAATTAACCTAGCTGTAGTGGACACTGATTGGTTCAAAAACACAAGCTTTTCAGACAGTCCGATTTCCAATTGGCTCTTTCAAAAATATAGTTGAGTATACTCTTTTAACATGTTTCATTTTGATCATTCTGTCAATTGTACTCTAAGGAGAGTCAGACGAAAAAAGCGTTGTTTGGAATATATAATTAGTTATCCGCCTACCCCTAGTTAAGTTCCGAGTCAGCATCGATTCAGCATGCAAATCATGTGACGTTGCATAATTAGAAATTGCGTGGGTAACCACGTGTTTTAATGATGTATAAATGGCGTTATTTTGTAATTAGGTGGAGAGTTTTGGGTCGAGTCTTTCGTTGATACTTCCTTGCGATGTGTATCGACGAATATGAGTTTAAAACACATCTTTGAGTTTTCTTTCTTTCTGAGACTGAGTTGTTGTCTTAGGTCTTAAAGTTCGAGTCGGTTGTCGTAACAAGCGTGTTAAGTACATGTAATGTTTTCGCTATTTCGTGCAATATTCTTGTTTTCTACCGCAAACAAACTATTAGAAAAATTTTGTCATTTCGAAGGAATCATAACTTTTGAGTCACCTTTATTATTGTACCGCAACAGTTAATAGATGCTATATCATTGATAGCATCTTTGATGATCAGGAGTACCAGAAGATCAAATTAGTCGCTCTGGTGTAAAGTCTTACACCGTATAGATACAGAAATGCATTGAACATATTCTATTTAAATATTGGAAATAACGTAGAACCAAAAGGCTATTGTATAGAATCCAGATACCTGCTGTTTACTTTCCCTTTTTTTCTGAATTTACATAATACATCAGTGGTATATTTCTATCTCTACATGTTGCTTTACTTTCCACTAACAACTCTAACAACACTAATAATTGTTTGCACTTAATGATAACAAAACACATCACTTTAAAAATTTTGAGCTTGCCAACACATATGCGTCTAAAGCAATACCTATTTAATCCATCTGATCAATGACAGATGTTATTTTTTACCCGTGAGGCACTGTAAAAGGCGTTTAAAAGTTTCTAGAAGGTTTAAAAAGACCAGTAAACGAAGCCAAAAGCACATCAATCCAACTATAATTGTCAGAAATATGACGGAGTTATTTTTCCCTTAGCTGCACCCATTCAGCGGCCGCTGCTTGTAACTATGATCTGTTTTCCTGCTCATAATTATAAACCTCTATAATATGATAATTTATGCTTAAGTAATTTCGTTCAATCACTCCTTACATTTCGTCCTAATGTCATATCATCAACGAGAGAAATAATAGTGATTTTTTTTAGTTTTTCACCGTAATTTGAAGTTGGGGAATTAAATAGAGAGTCCCTAACATAAACATCCATACCCCCAAATATGTGGAATGGAGGATCCATCACCCTTTCTATTTTGTCACCCATTGTATCTGCACCCTCGTGGTTATACTGTCCGTTCGTTCGATTGTGAGTTTGGCGGTTATCCTAGGATACAAATTTCGATCTCCTCCATCAACATCAGCCTCGGTCCAGACCCCTTGAGTGCCCGTAGTTCCTTCACGCCAAAGCAGCGATGATAGTGCCAACCTGACTGTGTATTACAAATATGATCGGTTGATATCACCGATTAGCGTAGCTTAATTGATAGTTACTGCCAACCCCAGGAAACATTCAACCTTCAGTGATGGTGTAACAGAGTGAACAATTGATCAGAGCCCTACATTAACTTGTTTAGCATGTGTGGACGCTGATACCTACTGTTTGGTGATGCTCAAAGGTGTTGGCATGTTCTGAGACAGTTAACCTCTCCTTGGAAAATTGCAGTTTATTTACTATTCGGAGTGCATTTTGCTGGCTCTTCCTGGTTTTTTGTACGAAGAGGTGTTAGTGTAGACCATTTATTTCGATAAGATAAGTATCCAATTGGTAAACAATGACTTAAGCTTCATCAAGTTGTAGCTGAGAGACAAGAAAGTTGCCAAGTTCTGCTTTTGGTTTCTATTTACAAGTAAAATTTGGATGTTAATTATAAACAGTATTTGTGTCAGGAGCGAAAAAAGGATGCATGGAAGTGGTCTGTGTTGAGGATGTCGTTACCGTCGATGAGTTGTTTTTGTGCTATTATATGCAACTTCAGCGAAACATTTCTTGTCATACGATAGGCCCCATAAAGATCATTGTGGCTGATCATAATCATCGTGCAGAGTGGCAGTTGTTTTGAATCGTCAAGTTATCCACCAGATGGGTATCTGGAAATTGCCTCTGTGATATCTTTGCAACGAGACTGGGATTTAAACTGACATCGCACTTAGAGTCGTAGTAAAATACATTAAATCGTATCGTGAGCGCCTCTTTCAAACTTTTACGTCTAACCATTATGGCCAACCAGATATCAGACATAAACCGTAGAGGACTGAAGCCCACTAACTTGGAGCAAATATGGGACGATTTAAAAGAAGGGATTCAACAAATCTATTTGAAACAAAATATGGGTAAACCCAGATATATGCAGCTGTACACGTATCCTTTCACGCCAAGTTTAATGTAACAAAACCAGGTGTTATATGCTAATTTACAGTGGCATATTATGGCATTGCTTAACTTTAGAATATAACTAAAGGACTGTGCACGGTGGATACCAGTGCAGAAAGGTTATACACATGAATATACAGTGCAATCATAATCTTTTATAGGCATACTCAAAGTGTAGACTTTGGTGTAGGCCTATGTCTTGTATGTGTCCATTCTCATACATGTTTGCACAACTGCACTATAATTAATACTTGTGTGAGTGTCACTATTATTGTCTCCATCAGATGACCTAGTTTTAAAGCAACACTAATTACTATAATATACTATCATCACCACCAACACCACTTCTTGCCCTCCAGATACTGCTTACCTGGATGGCAACTCCTGTAATGTTAGACTTATTTTCATCAGCTGTGTACCCTATCTGCCCTCTCATTAATATTGCCTCTGCTTACTGTCAATCTAGTCACACTCAGTTTACACTGTTCCCATTTTTGTGCAATGTGATTAATTTTGTTGTTGTCTCACAAACAAATCATAAAATTATCATCTCAGATCTCAACTTTTAGCAGATAAGAAAGGAATGTACTACTTCTTTCTCTATTTTACAGCAAATGTCACTAATTTGCATGGTGATAGCCAGTATAGCCATATGTGTCTACAGACTTTCGAAGCATAACCCATAAAGAGAACCTAAATACCCATTGTTGAGCTGTAAAGCTATACAATCATATGCAGATTTATATATTACCTTGATAACATTAGTACCAACTAGGCACAGTGTGCAACCACAGCTTGTACTTTGGAAAGGTAAATGAGCTTCTCTTTAATGGACACTGATAACCCTGAAGACCGAAGTCTTCATGCACTGATAGCATCATTGATTATAAATATGCAACAATGTTGCATGCATCCTAGTTTTAAAAGAATTTTGCTTTTATAAATACCTTCCAATTTTGAGCTAATCATTCTCTCTGAAATATGAAAAGACTGGACTTTTGTTTTTATCTTAGAGCAATTTTTGTGAGCAAAGTCTGGTGATCATTACAGTGATATTTACAAGCAATAATAAGAGGGTAGACTAGATCTGTTTGTTCCTGTTATATTATAAAACAGTATTAATTAAAAATTAGGAAGGAAGTATGTCCTTTTAAAGGATTTATGAGTCAAGTCTGTATCAAGATGTATATAATATTGTAAGAAACAAGTTACCATGGTCACAAAAATCTGCTGAAATTAAGCAAACTTACTGAGCTATACTGGGGTACTGATAACCTGCACAAATTCAATTCTAACCTAATGGCATAACATTTCTAGATCAATCTAAGTGGCATTAGTATTGAACATATATATGTGCTGTGACAAAACAAGGCGTACCGGTATACAATTCAATGGCTTCATTATTATTGCATCTCGAAGGAGGTTTGCAAAATCTCAAGTCACAAACATCAAAATCTGTTAAAATTTGGTTATAGAATTCATTTGCTGCCTTACAAATATAAAACCTACAATTATTTAGGAAAATGCTTTTATGAAAGGAAGGCAGAATATGGCATGGAAAGGGTGATAAAATATCTATCAAAAAATAGGAAATTTTCCCCCAGAAATCTGTTGTAATGAACATTAGGCCAATTTCAAAATCTATATTGATGATCATTGTTAGGGAAGAAGAGTACAAGTTGTTTCGATATACATTTATAATTGACATATGGTGAAAGTGTTATTGAAAATTCTACCAAGTCAAGGCAAACAAAAATATTTTCCTAAGTTTATAATTTTAAGAAAATGCATATTCATGGTTTAAACATCAGGATGAGCTGTCGGGTGACTTGCATAGGTGTTGTCTTGCACATTTTTCTGCACTTAAGCAGGATTAATACCTTACCTTGCCATCTATCCTTTCTGATTATCGTGTAGGTTGAGGGGTATCATCCATACCAGTGGGCCTCATTCAGGTAACTGGCTGACTGCATGCATAGTAGATTTCAAATGTCATTTCCACAAATCTCTGTCAAGACGATCAGCTGTAGTTAGCTTCCACACCCTCCTATTAATGATCACATTTTTTTATTTTTAGAATAATTAATGAGTGTACAAATCATAAAATTATGATGTGAATTTCAAATTTCCTTGCAGGCCAGAATAATATTTCTTCATCAAATTCTTCTCTCTGATGTGGACATTCTTCATATAATTTGGAAAGTGTCAAGGGTATCTGAAATTGGGAAAGTGGTGAAATATTTATTTTGAGATGATCAGTCAGGTCAAATTAACATTGATGCAGTTTCTTTGTTTGCAATAACAAGCCCCAGTTTACTTGAATATACTGTTTTACTCAATTTCTTACGTAGATGATAATTGTACAAATAACAAATTCTAAGCTAATAAATGATTTTTGTGTATAAGATAGTGAATTGAACCTTAACTCGTGTAGTCATGTATATAATTATTGCACAAGTGTACAAAACCAAGGACAAACAAGAACACATCGCAAAAAGGGTGGCACAACAGGTAAGTCTTGTTGATAAGTTATAAGCTGATATAAATCTAAAATCAACAGATTAAGTCTAACAGGACTGATATATGTTGTACTGTAGATACTTGCAATCGTCTTGAATAGGAACTGGGGAAAAAGGAGAAAATTGTCAAATATTCATCCAGTTTCACCACAATTGTAAATTTGAAAAGTTGGTTGGTGGGACAAAATTTGAATATTGGGTTGAGTAACATTCATTCTGCTAAACATTTTCCCCATACACTGATGACAGCAATCCTATTGAGTAGAGTGAGAAAGCTTTTGAGATGAATGTATAGGAAATGTCACATTTTCTGCCACTTGTGTTATTGAAAAAGGCATCTGTAATTCAATATCATTACTACTACTACTACTACTACTACTACTACTACAACTACCATTACCGCTGCTACTATAGCTGTTTCAACTACAACAAAAACAACAATTACTACTACTACCATTGCAACTACTATTACTACCTCTGCTACTACTGCTGCTGCTACTACTACTACTACTACTACAACTACCATTACCGCTGCTACTATAGCTGTTTCAACTACAACAAAAACAACAATTACTACTACTACCATTGCAACTACTATCACTACCTCTGCTAATACTGCTACTACTACTACTACTACTACTACTACTACTACTACTACTACTACTACTACTACTACTACTACTACTAAATAAATCATTTTCGGTCAGTGACCAAAGTCACTAAAGATCCTTCATAAAAAAAGGAATATTATCAAAGTGCTATTCATCGGCTCAGATAATGCCATAAGGTAGGGAACGCGACTTTCCAGACACATGCTATCTCAAATGCCATTATTTTGATAGAAAGGTAAGATGAAGCGGCAGCGCATCGGCTCGATCCATCGTCCTTCAGATCCCTAGACCAAAGCTTTACCGATTAAGCTAACTGTCCACGCGCCCTCTTTAGCCAATTTGATGACCTTAAGTTACAACCTTCTTTCTATAAGAAGCGAGTGCTTGGCAAAATAAATCATTTTCAGTCACTGACCAAAGTGTCTAAAGATTCGTCATAAGAAAAGGAATAACATCAAAGTGCTATTTTTCAGCTCAGTTAATGAAATAAGGTAGGGAATGCCACTTTTCACACACATGCTATCTTAGATGGTATTGTTTTTATAGAAAGGAAAGATGAAGCGGAAGCTCATCGGCTTGACTTATCGATCTTCACTTTGCTAGACCAACGCTTTACCAATTGAGCTAACTTTCCAACGACTCTGCGTAGTCAATTTGATGGTCTTTCGATAAGAAGCGAGTGCTTGACAAATACATCATTTTCATTCACTGACCAAAGTGACTTAGGTTTCCTCATAAGAAAAGGAATATCATCAAAGTCCCATTTCCGGGCTCAGATAATGCCATAAGGTAGGGAATGCCACTTTTCACACACATGCTATCTTAGGTGCCTTTATTTTGATAGAGATGAAAAATGAAGCGGCAGCACATAGGCTCGATCCATCGACCTTCAGATCCCTAGACCAACGTTTTACCGATTGAGATAACTGTACACCCACCCTCCCTAGCCAATTTGATGATCTTAAGTTACAACTCTCTTGCAATAAGAAGCGAGTGCTTGACAAAATA
>JAAAKM020006971.1:93353008-93373105 GCA_010016025.2 Alatinidae sp. Z8VKAUB7J3
CCATGATGCCCAGAATGGTGACGGAGGCCCCCACGATGCCCGTTGCGGCCCCGAAGATCACGGAGACGAAGAGGACAGCGACAAAGAGCGAGCCTTTCATGCGGGCCAGCATCAACTGCACAGCGGCAAAGAGCCTCTCCATGAGGCCCGCTTGCTCCATCATAAAGCCCATGAAGACGAATAACGGGACAGCCGCGAGGGTCTGCTCCATCATGGATGAGTAGATCTGAAGGTTCATCAGGAAGATGGTCAGCTTCAGACCGATGCCCCAGGCACCAAAGAAGATGCCAAGGAAGATCAGGGTGAACGAAATAGGGAAACCGAGGAAGATGGCGAACAGCATCGCCCCGATCATCAGAATGCCAATGATTTCCGGCGAAAAGTTCGGCAGAAAGTCAAAGAAAGCTTGAAGTATAGTCAGCATCAGACGGGCCACTTTCCACGCGTTGCGGCGTACCACGCCTTGAGTATTTCGGAGATGCCTTGGATCACGAGGAAGAACACCCCGAGCGCCAGTGCCATCTTCACTGGCCAGACGATTGGGGCCCAGGTGCTGTCACCCGCGCTCTCGCCCTGCCAGAAGGATTTCAGCGCAAATTCCTGCGCGGCATAGAGCAACAGGATCATGCCCGGCATGTAGAATGTGATGTAGAGGATCAGGTCGATCCGCCCCTGCAGGCGCTCCGAGAAATTGCGGTAGAGGAAGTCGGCGCGGATATGCAGACCGCGCATCAGCCCGTAAGCCGCCCCCAGCATGAAGGAGGTGCCATAGAGCATGCGCGAGATGTCATAGGACCACAGTGTCGGCGCGATGAAGAACTTGCGCATGATCACCTCATAGACCATGGCCAGAACGATCGGCATCACGAAGAGCGCGGCGATCTTGCCCTGCCAGTCCGAGAATATGTCGATTGCGGTGATGATCTTCGCCGCAAGAGGGTGCATGTCAGGCGGCATCGGCGCGCCAGCCACACGGGCCTCCGCCAGAAGCTCGTCGCCGACATCCTCATATTCGGAAAAGTCGATCTTATCTTGATCTTCGTTGATCATGGTGAATGTCCCTCCCGTACCTGACCCCGGGGGGTGATCAGGCCCTTGCTGCTCCCCGCGCGGTTCTGCGCGAGGAGCGGTGTCTTAGCTGAAACGCTTATTTGCCAAGCAGTTGGTCGGCATAGGCGCGACCGAGATTGGCGTTTGAGGTTTGCGCACCGGCCCAGAAAGGCACAGCGGTCTTGGCGAAGTCTTTTTGCGACTGCCAGACTTTTGCAAAGAACTCGTTTTCTGCGGCGTTCTTCTCCAGCGCCTTGTTTGCGGCACTCATGTATTCGGAGAAGTAGTCAGCAGGTGTGTCATGCAGGATCACACCATCTTCGTTGATGAGCTTGTCCAGCGCGATACCGTTCTCATTGATCCGGTAGGCCATGGATTTCATCAGCGAGGCGTTTGCGGCCACTTCGATGGCCTTCTGCTGCAGCGGTGTCAGCGAGTTGAACGTGTCCTTGTTGATGTAAAGGTCGGCGTTCACGACAACCTGGTGCAGACCTTGCAGGTAGTAGTGCTTCAGAACCTTCTGGAAGCCGAACACGCTATCAGGCTTCGGGCAGCACCATTCGGCGGCGTCGATTGTGCCTTTTTCCAGCGCTGGCAGGATGTCACCGCCGCCCATGGCGACAGAGGCAACGCCAATGTCCTTATAGGTCTGGCCGGGGATGCCCGGAGGGGTGCGGAAGCGATACTTGCGGAAGTCTTCCATCGATGTGATCGGCTCTTTGAACCAACCCAGAGCTTCCGGACCAACCGGCTGCAGCATGAAGCCAACGACGTTCACGCCCATCTCGTCCCAGAGCTGGTTGTAGAGCTCACGCCCACCAGCGGCCAGGAACCAGGACATGAACGCGATATTGTCCATGCCAACGCCACCACCCGCAACAGGGGAGCCGAAGAGCATAGCGGCAGGGTGCTTGCCGGACCAGTAGTGGGTCCAGGCGAAACCGCCCTCAATGAGGCCCGCGTCAACGGCGTCGAGCGTTTCCTGCACGCCCACAACGGAGCCCGCCGGCAGCACTTCGATCTTCACTTCGCCATCGGTCAGCGCAGCCACGTCAGCGCCGAAATCCTTCAGCATGACGATTTCATCCGCGGTCGACGGAATAACCGACTGCACGCGGATCACTGTCTCAGCAACTGCCGCTGAGGCCAGCATCGACAGGCCAAGTGCACCTGCCGTCAGGGTTTTAAGGTTGAACATTAGTTTCCTCCCTTATGTTCATGCCCTCTTGTTAGTATTGGCCTGGAAACGAAGGCATCCTTCCCGGCCCTTGGTCGCAAATGTATAAGCTCGCGCCAAATCTCTTGGTCGTCAGTGCCCTCCCTTGGACAGATCATACCCCTCGAACCAGCCCATCATCGGGCCGATCCCCTGGTTGATGTCGAAGACACCGCGGTAAAACATCTCGCTGGCCACATAGACCAACACGATGAGACCCAGCCAACTTATCCAGGGGTATTGCGTCAGCAGTTTCATGATCAGCGTGGCGGCAAAGGCCATCAGCAGGATCGCCAGACCCAGACCGAAGACGAGCTTCTGCGTGTCCCCATCCGCAATCGCGGCCACCGCCAACACATTGTCGAGCGACATGGAGACATCGGCAATCGTTATCGAGACGAGCGCCGAGTAGAGCGTGCGCCTCGGAGGGCCGGTATAGCCCGCTTCGGGATTTCCCGCCATTTCCAGGGCAAACTCGGCGGTTTCTTCCGTGCCCTCCCGGATTTCGACGTAAAGCCGCCAGCAGACCCAGAACAACAGGAGCGAGCCGATAAAGAGAATGCCGGGAATGCCCAGACGGAGCGCTGGATTTCTCTGATCAATCACTTCAGGGATTATGAACCTCAAACTGGCAGATATCTTTCCAGTGATCCGATTGGGCTTGCGGGTGGGTTGAATACTTATGGGTATGTAAGTGGGAATCCGCTTACATATGCTGATCCGAAAGGCCTGAGTGCTGTTGCCGGCGCTGGTGTTGGCGCTGTTCTGATTTGTGCAAGATACCCGAAGGCATGTACCGCAGGCGCCATTGCCTTATGCCGACTTTTTGGGGGTTGTGAAGCCCCGAATGGCATGATGAATGAAGAGGCTTCCGAGGAAGATGAGCCAGAGTGTCCCCCAAAAGGAAGAATAAAAAATCCCCCCGATTATGGACCACCTAATGGATACATAGAAGGTCCCCGGAGAGGAAGAGAGTATAACCCTGACGGGACACCTCTCAGAGATTATGATAAGCCACATCAAGGTGCAAACTATCCACATGTACATGAATGGCCTAATGGTGAGAGAGAAGAACCGGGTAGACCATACTCGCCGATACCGCCAAAGGAGTAAGAACTATGAATAGTATTCTATCCAACAAGATTATTGGAAAGGAATCCGTGATTTCTAAATTGGGATATTGGCCAGAGTTCTGTGATGCTAAAATTCTTGAATTGCAATTTATTCGCTACAGCGACTTAGGGGCGAGCATTTCAATGTTGTTGCACTACATTGATACAGATAAAGGGTTCGAATTGAACGTTAGAATTGTCTTGGCAGGAATTATTCACATGAAATTTAGCGGACTTGCGGTGGAGAATGTTATTGATCGTATAGAACTCAATGATTCGAACAAAGATGGCGTAGGGCTCGAAATTGAAGCGGCTGCTGGACTTTATGGTGAATGCTCTTGCGAAATCGTAAATATAGAGTTAGCGTCCATAAAAACCTTTTCGACGGGGTTGTGAAATAAAAGCTGGAAATTTTAGCGATCAAAGAGGTCGATATCGTTATTCTTTCAAATTAAACAAGTAGCTTGGATCAATTTACACAAGGCATTGTTTGTTTAGTAGTTAACGCCAAAGTCGCGCTGGACTTCTCTGATCAATCTTTTCAGCGATTATGATTCGACTCACAATGAAAGTGTCAAATCTATCTATATGTCAATTTAAAAAACATGTTGATATTATCCAATACCCCGATCTTAAAAGTTAAGAATTGAATATGCCAATACCTGGTATCGCCGGTATATTGCGGTGGTGGGTCGTTTACCTGTCTTTCCTGACGAATGTAACCGGCGTCGCACTTCGGGGTGTGCTCATTGCCCAAACAACATTAAGTATGAATCACTTAACCCAGTGCTTCGGGCTGTCTTGATGGTGCGACAAAGAATCGGTATTTGGGGAGGCAGTGTTTCTGGAGCAGAATATCATCTTACAAAAAATGTTTTTACTTGCATGTAAGCTTTTGATATTATGGGGTGGCTGATGGGACTCGAACCCACGACAACCGGAATCACAATCCGGGGCTCTACCAGCTGAGCTACAGCCACCACTTGATTTTCGCGATAGCACCGGTGGTGCCATGATGCATCGCTTTATACGTTGGCGATTTATAAAACCAATACGGATATTGACCAATTTTTAGATTGAACCAACTCGTGGCGTGCCCGACAGGGATCGAACCTGTAACCCCCAGCTTAGAAGGCTGGTGCTCTATCCAATTGAGCTACGGGCACGAATATCGAGCTTGCCCTGAATATCGAAATATCTCGGGCTAAAATTGGTCGGGGTGGAGAGATTCGAACTCCCGACATCCTGGTCCCAAACCAGGCGCGCTACCAGGCTACGCTACACCCCGGAAAAGCCGACACTATACTCTTTCGTGCGTCATACGTCAATTTCGAATGCTAAGCAAATTACACACGCCGCATCGAATCGAAGAAATCCGAATTGTTTTTGGTTGCTTTGATTTTATCCAGAAGAAATGCCATGGCGTCCATGTCATCCATCGGATGCAACAGTTTACGCAGCACCCAGATTTTTTGCAGTACATCGGGTTCGATCAGCAGCTCTTCACGGCGCGTACCGGAGCGGTTGACATTGATTGCCGGATAAATCCGTTTTTCGGCCATACGACGATCCAGGTGGATTTCCATATTACCGGTACCTTTAAATTCCTCGTAGATGACGTCATCCATACGTGAGCCGGTATCGATCAATGCCGTGGCGATAATGGTCAGCGAGCCGCCTTCTTCAATGTTGCGCGCGGCGCCAAAAAACCGTTTCGGGCGCTGCAGTGCGTTGGCGTCGACCCCGCCGGTGAGAACTTTCCCTGAAGCGGGGGCCACCGTGTTATAGGCGCGGGCAAGGCGCGTAATGGAATCGAGCAGGATGACAACGTCCTTCTTATGTTCGACCAGACGTTTGGCTTTTTCAATGACCATGTCGGCGACCTGTACATGCCGCATCGCCGATTCGTCGAAGGTGGACGAGACGACTTCACCTCTGACCGAGCGGATCATGTCGGTGACTTCCTCAGGCCGCTCGTCGATGAGCAGTACCATCAGGATGACGTCCGGATAATTGGCTGCGATGGAATGCGCAATATGCTGCAGCATCACCGTCTTTCCCGATTTCGGGCTGGCGACCAGCAAACCGCGCTGTCCTTTGCCGATGGGGGCTATCAGATCGATGACGCGGCCGGTGACATTTTCCTCGGCCTTGATTTCACGTTCCAACCTTAATGGGTCTGTCGGAAACAGCGGCGTCAGATTTTCAAACAGGATTTTGTTTTTGGAGTTTTCGGGTGGTTCGTTGTTGACTTTGTCAACTTTGACTAGCGCGAAATACCGTTCCCCATCTTTCGGTGGACGAATTTCTCCATCGACTGAATCGCCGGTGTGCAGATTGAAACGCCGGATCTGACTGGGTGAAATATAAATATCGTCCGGTCCGGCTAAATACGATGTGTCGGGTGACCGCAAGAAGCCGAAGCCGTCTTGTAACACTTCAAGTGTACCCTGACCGTAAATACTTTCCCCTTTTTTGGCCTGATTCTTCAGCAATGCGAAAATCAGGTCCTGTTTTCGCATGCGATTGGCGCCGTCCAATTCATTTGTGGTGGCCATTTTGATGAGTTCTGTTACATGAAGATGTTTAAGATCGGATAAGCGCATGAAATAGCTCTTTGAAAACGTAGAAATAAACGTAACGGACTAACGCCGGAAGGAAAGCGACTACTGACGGGATAAATAAATATTCAGGGTAAGCAAAAGAAATCAGTTAAGTGATTTAAATGACATGCGATTAAATCACTGTGCCGATTCGCAAGGAAGCTTAGCGATTTTAGAGGTGACTGTCAACAAACGCAGTGAGCTGCGACTTTTGCAATGCACCGACTTTTGTGGCCTCGATGTTGCCGTCTTTAAACAGCATCAGCGTCGGTATGCCACGGATGCCGTATTTCGCCGGAGTGGCCTCATTGTCATCGATATTGAGTTTTGCAACTTTCAGTTTGCCTTCATATTCACTGGCAATTTCATCCAGTATAGGTGCAATCGATCGGCACGGACCACACCACTCGGCCCAGTAATCAACCAATACAGGAAGTGTGGACTGTAACACCTCCGCTTCAAAATTTTCATCGGTGACGTAATGGATATGCTGACTCATAGAATCCTCATTAAAAATTATTTTCTCTTTTTGTTAAAGTAATGAATGAATATAAATTTGGCTTGTCAGGCTAATTTCAAGGGGGTGTGCGTTAAAAAACGAAAATACATCGTCAATGCGCTATGCTATATAAAAATCCGTTAAAAGGGAAGTGTCTGGCATTTCATAACCATCCGTCGATTTGGCGATTTGTCCAGAGTGGCACGGTTCTGTAATAATAACATATTGTTTTTGTATTACAAAATGCCGATGACTCAGTTGTGCGGACAAATTTAATCCATCCTGTTTGAATTGTATTTTTGAGGTCAAATGACACCTGCTTACTGGAAACTGGCCACGCAGCAATTGATTGCGGTCGATCCCGTCATGGGTCGGATTATTCAGCGCTACGACGATGTCGCGCTCAAATCGCGCGGCAACGCGTTTTCTACCCTGGCGCGTTCGATTGTTGGACAGCAGATTTCCGTCAAAGCGGCCGAAAGCGTCTGGCAGAAAGTGATCCATGCGATACCGGATATTACTCCTGAGACGATTGCCCGTGCTGAAGAAGCACTGTTGCGACAATGTGGTTTGTCGTACCGAAAAATCAGTTATTTGCGTGACTTGTCGGCGCATTTTATGAGCGGTATGCTGGATGTGACGACATGGCATGCAATGGACGATGAGGCGTTAATCCGGCAGCTGATTCAAGTGAAGGGTATCGGGCGATGGACTGCCGAAATGTTCCTGATTTTTCATATGTTGCGTCCGGATATTTTGCCACTCGACGATATCGGTCTGCAGCGTGCAATCAGTCTGCATTATTTTGACAATCAGAGTGTGGAGAAAAAGCAAATCATTGAAATAGGCCAGCAATGGAAACCCTGGCGTTCGGTCGCGACCTGGTATTTGTGGCGCAGCCTCGATCCCTTGCCTGTGGCGTACTAAACCTGGAATGCGGCTGTGTTCCGGTTGCGTATCATTCCTAAAAGATTCGGTGGAGTAGGCAAACGTGTTTCATCGCTGCCGCACTGGTCTATGCAGCAGCGGCGAACAAAATCCCGGAGACACAGCATTCCGGGATTTCGGAGTGGAGTTGGAAAACCTGCGCTATGGGTTGGTCAGTATGGCGCGTCCGTTTAAATCCTGTGCCAGACGTGCATTATCATTGTGGAAGCTTTTGAATTGCTCGAGTTGCGCTTCTGAAATCGTAATCGGATCGGCCAGGAGATACCATTGCACGCCTTCAGTGCACGGCGGTGTGGTTAGAGAACCCGCCAATGTGAAGTATTCCAGATTGCTGTGATCCTGTTGCGGTAAAAATGCGGATGGGTCGAGTTGAATGCCGGTATCGGCATTGCGCTCTTCATCAACAACCGGGGTATTGTCCAGAACGATTTGGAAGTTCGGATGTTCTTCCCCGATTTCGATGGCAACCCCCAGTACCGCGATTCTGCCGTCTTCGTTAATGTGTACGAAATGCACTTCGGCCGGGAAGTGCTGACCGTTGATGACATGCTCGCTGGGTTCATGGAAATGAAATTGAATCAGAGGCAGGGTTTCTTCACCTACTTTCAGTCCACCGGAATAACCGATAGATGTATTGACCTGTACCGCATGTCCGTTGTTGAGAAAGGTTATCGTATCGGCGCCATATTCTGCCGCCAGCGGATTCAAAGGCTTGGAAACAAACTGCGCTTCAGCCAGGTCAACCGGTGACTGATGTTGCCCGACGCCGCATTCCGCATAAGGAAAGGATCGCGGTGCAGGTACTGTGGTGTCTTCAAGCGCCCACCAGATTTCCTGATCGTGATAGTCCCAATGAGGCGATTCCGCTACGGCATAGGATGCGTAACACAGGCAAAGTAGGGCGGGTAGGCTTCTCGAAATTCTTGATTCCATGATTAACTCCGAATTAAAAAATGATTTAACAAGTGTGTTTTCTGCAGTAATCAATCATTGATGGCTTCTGATCGGCATCTGAAGCTTGCTGCGACGCAGTTGAATCCTGTTGCGATTCGGATAGCAGCGACTTTAACCGCGATTGCTGTTTCGTTTCCGTTATAGATTGGCTTTGTTGGGTGGAATCGGTAGCCGACTTGAATCCGCCTTCCGACGCGGCAAAACATGACAGGCTTACGCCCAGTAGTGCGGCAAAAAAAAGTTTGATAAACATATTTTTCCTCTTGAGTAAAAAACGAAAATATACTTCATCGAGTTGGACTATGAAATGTAGCATAAGAAGTGTCAAAAAAATATAAACAATAATCGTTCTTGGAGTCAGAATGATTTGTGCTCCATCGATTAATGTGTGGCTGTTGCCGTATTGTGGTGAAACCGGTTGGTTAGCAGTAACTTGGCCGTTTTCGGTGTTTGACCCAAATCGCGCAAAAGTTGGGGTGTTCGTTATTACTATTTTATTGCCAAATCCGTTTCAGTCAGTGCCGGGAATATCAAATTCGTGTTCATCCGGTGCTATCCGCGCATCGGAAAAAAATGCGCCACTGAAGCGGGAAATCGGCACATCCCGGCATTCCCGATAGGCGATGGTGCGCCGGTTTTTTTCGAGCGCTACACCGTCTTTTGCCCCCCAGCCTTTGCCGATGGCGGAATAGACAATATGGTGATAGGGTGGATCGATAAAGCGCAGATACCCACCGCCGCCACCTGCAAACATGAGCGTCCGTCCCTGTATCCGCGCAACGGCGGGTGGCGTTGCGCTTGATTGCGGCAATGGCCTTGGCAATATCAGTTCAACCGCGTCCGGTTTTCCGAACCGATATTGCAGATAACTGCCTTGCGCGGGGAAATCGGCGGAAGCACACACCGATACGGTTTTGTTTCCGAGTGTACAGGAGAAAACGATTTGTTCACCATCGGTGCAATGTGAATCTGCAGCGGTTTCCGCAGCCCGGCCCGGCAATGCAATCAGACTCAGTATGCCGGCAAAAAAAACGGCGGCCTTCAACTCAGTACGGCATAGTATTTTTTGAAATACGCAATGCGGTCGTCCAATCCGTTCAAGCCGCCGTTGACTTTTTGGGTAATCTGCTTGACAGTTTCGTCGCTGTCGCCCTGATCGGCAATCGGATTGAGTTTTCGCGAATCCCAGAACCAGGCTGCCGACAACAGCGGATAGGTGGTTTTGACCAGATCGGGATTGTCGACAACGTCCGCGTTGGATGCAGCCGCAAAATTGCGGTAATTATCTTTCCCGGTCAGTTGGATATAACCTCTACCGCGGTATTTGTAACCTTCCTTGCTGGTTTCGTCGCCATTACCCATTCTGCCGCCATAGACACGCGACGCGATTTTTTCGGGCTGGCGCGCATAACTGTCGGCCAGGTCGCCCGGAAAATATTTGGAGAAAACCCGTTTCAATGCACTGGCTGAATAATTCAGGTTTTCTTCTGTCGCCTTGAAATTCATGCTTTCGTGCGCGCACTGCGCCAGAAAATGCGCCAAGCGCAAAGACGTGCCGATATTGAATTTTTGCATACAGTCCGGAATTTGCGCGTGTGTGTGTGTGTGTGTGTGTGTGTGTGTGTGTGTGTGTGTGTGTGTGTGTGTGTGTGTGTGTGTGTGTGTGTATGGGGATGGGACCTTGGGCAAAGCATATATCCTTTCCAGATGTCGGTCCTAAAGTGACACTCTAAAGTGACAAGTAATTTAAGAATTTCCACGACCTTAAGATCTTGAACCTGAGAGACCTGGGTCTACTACCGTTTCTTGGACTTTGCTTTGTAATATCATGAAATTCTATTCTGGAAATGTAGTCTCTCGCTGTAGCGACGATAACAAAACTAGGCAAGAAAAGTTTTTAACCATTTCAGGAGTCTTTGGGCTGAGCCTTTGGAGTCGCATAGATCTGACTGTGCTTTGTATTTTTAATAGTCGTTTTCCTACAGACCATCAGCCGCCAGGCACAACTAAGTGTATAAGTACAAGCAAGATTGTTAAATGCTTTGCTTTACTGGTGACCGTCCTCAGCATCGTAGAAGCCAGGTAATTATTGAGACCTACGTCAACTTCAAGATCTTTTGATCCGTGCTCATCGACTTTTCATGAGATGCGGAAGTTTTAATTTAAGAGGCGGCAATAAAAATTCTGTTTACTCTTCCACCTGCTAAAACACGATCGCAGTATAGTTCAGAACTAATGATCGATCACCTGGTTTTATATTGATTTTCATATCTTATATCAGTAACCACGTATCAAGTATTGTCTACATTGCGACAACACGACACTGAAAGCTTGTCAATAGACCAAGAACCTTCACTTCTTTTATTTTCGGTGGTTACTATAAACGACGTCTTGCAAATTCAAATACACTGTACTTGACTAACTCAACTTACTCTGATTCAGTCTATCTCAGGATTCAAATATCAATCATGAAACAAGTTCAATGGGCTACAGGAAAATAATTATGGACATTTATAAAGAACTTTGGACCTAACCTGGACATGAGGGTAATATGGGATAGAAACCCTAAAAGACATCCAACAAGCCTAGGGTATGAAGTTCCTCAGAGCCTTAAGAGGGGAAGGCAAGAAGGAGAAGAAGCCAAACAGTGATTCTGAGCCATCCTTAATGAATGCAAAGGTATGTTTTGGAAGCTACAAGAAAGTAGAATAAGTATGTCAGCACCGGAGATCGAAGCCTGGACCGATGCCTTTGCGACGTGTGCCCTAGCAACTGTGCTAGGGTCAAAGCAAAGAGTAGGCGATTGACGGAACCGTCATTAACAGCTGGTCTGATGTACGTCAGAGTATCACAGTAAAAACTTTCACAATCACAGTTTCTATCCATTTCTCTGGTTACCATATGATAGTGAAACATCAATCGTCGATTCTGTACCCCCTGAAAGTGGCCAGGCCCCATCTACTGCGGGTAAATCGTCATAAGCCACTCTGCTCCTAAGAAGGTCGCGATATTGCGAAAGTGAGGTGTTAGACAAGGTTGCAGAACAGAACACCCCTAGCTGCGCATGCACGCATGAACAACGTCAAAGCTTTTATCTTCAGGTCGCAGCTTTATTGAACTAGGTAATGCACTGATTAGTCTAGAAGGCATAACTTACGAAAATATCGCTTGAAAGCTCAGTAATGAACAGCTCGGCAACACATGCATACAACGTCAGATAGACAAGGTGAACGTCGCCAATACCGGAACGACAAGTTCGAGGAGAAAAAAACAAGCAGGGAAACCCGTACTTGTGTTGCTCATGGACACACCAACTGTACGACAAAATTGGGTCTGGGCAATGACATTGTTTTCCTTATTTGAATTTCTCACGATTCCAGAGAATATCGAACGAAACTGTATACAACTTAAGTAAGAATTGAGTCCAAGACTCTTTTCGTTAGTACTGGCTTTGGAAAGAAGACTTTTTTCAAATCATGAAATAAACATGATGAACATGAAACAGACCCTTCAAGAAAAAGTGTCAGTAGGTACATCATCAAATGGAAAAATTCAGAGGGTTCAGGGTAATTGTTACATTTTACCACTCTATTCTCAATACTTAAAATAACCATTTATGCTTGTTTTTGCTCTGCTTGAATGTCCCTAACCTGCATCTAAATATTCTAAGGGTTTGAGAAAATCATTCTTTTCCGGTCCTTCCATGTCCTGATAACAGTGGCAAGACAGCCTGTTCCGTAGCAGCTTGATATTAAGGTGCAAACTCAACTGACACATGCAGAAGGACTGCTGCCGGATAAATCAAGTAGTGACGCGCCTCAAGTAAAGTACAGCAACGATGGATCCTCAAAACTTTCAGTCAGTAACAAATGGGCAACTAAGGACGTCATAAGTTTCGTCAGCTGAAGGAGAGCCACCGTTCCTGGACATCCTTTAAAAATATTTCATGCAAGAATCCATCATATCGTCTGTTAAATCGACCCAAGGCACTACATGTAGAATGACTGTTGCCAGATAAATCGAGTAGTCTCGCGCCTTAAGAAAAATACTGCATGGATCGACCTTTAATAAACTTTCCGCTACCAACAATCCTTGACATCCTTTAAATTATTGCATGCAAGAATCCATCACATCGTCTGTTATATCGGCCTGAGACGCTAGCAGCGTGTTCATCGTAACAAAGTGGTTTGAACTTTGTGCCCATATCTTCCTCTTTGGCTTAAACATCCCTGAGTTGCCATTGGATCTGATTGCAGTGTATCCTTCCAGTGTAACTACTATGCTGAATACTGAAGAACGATCCTATGCTTGCTAAAGAAACGAAAACTAACTCACTGCATGGTAGTAGGCTCCTTCAGCGCTTTTATTCCATTCCATAGATTAACAGCGCAGAAAAGATCATTGTGTGCACCCACAACACCAAAGGCTTCAATCAGTATGACCACCTCTCGAACAACCCAGAACCAACGTCTGAGATATTAATAATGAGAAATGGAGTATGTTAGCAGAATAGTTCCCTCCAGGGTACCTGCCCTGTACCAAAAAATCCCAAAGGTCCTGCAAAATGCTATCCTCAACAAAGGAGAGTATGTGAAAAATCTTCATTTGACAACGACTCTGTCCAAGGTTACATTCCAAGCTTCGACATTCGCCGTATGTACAGCTGACGTCCATATATACATTCTCATATTCTCAATCAACCCTTGGTCCAATTTATTCCAAAATTATAATTACCTTAATTCAAAGTGTATTTTCCTTTCCAAAAGCTCTTGGACAAGCGACCATCTTTAGGCTTCCCTTCCTTCTTCGCATCTTTGTGGTCCTTCGATTTATTCTTTTCTTTCTCCAAAGACTTCAACTCCTTAATTTTCTTTTTTATAGCAGCACGATGATCTGTGTTTGTCACTCCAAGATCCTTTAAAACAAATAAACCACAAGTTGAGATTTTGAGGACCCGTGAAGTACGCCGTAACTAGATTACCGTATTTTCTCCAATAAACATTGCACTACTAGCCCCAAAATTGCAGTAAACGCCCCTCTTTATTAAACACCGCACTACTAGCCGAAAGTTTGCAATAAACGCCGCCCTCTGATAAACGCAGCATCTTGAAAAGCGGCGTTTACTACAAATTAGGCCAAACAAAAAAGAACAAATAGTTTATACGAGTTCCGCATGTCTTCTATCAACAAATTCTTCCACAGCTAAAGATAAAACGAACATTCCTTTATCTGCGTCGTCATGAAGTATTTTTGCACGAATTTGTAGCGAAGTGTTCAAAAACTGGGATTGTAATAAACGCCGCGGCGTTTATTTAAGAAATACGGTATACAATCTCTTAACGCGGGCAAGGGAGCTATGCGCCAAGTGCTACGGGCGATCATCACAGTAACAACGCAGTTGACGATGGTCAAAACCAAGAAAACTAAGATAACTAAAGGGCAAAAAACACTGAAGAAAGTTGCGATAGGGCAATAGAGAATTGAAAAATGTCACAACCGCGTCATATTGACGGTATCACATTTTCTACCTTTCCACGGCTTTTCAAAACTAACACTTCAGATCCTCTCTTCTCGATCATAACAGAAGATCAGGAAAAGGAAGTCGAGAAGAAAAGACGAGCGACAACCAGCAGGAGAAGGAGAACGAGAAGAAGGAGACAGAAATGAGTAGAAGATGGGGAGAGGAGGCCAGAACTAAACAAGCATTGTGTATCAACATGACTATAATTTCAGTAACCTTCCATCATAGCACATCACTTCTCGATCTTTTCTCTGGGAAGCACATATCTATTTGTGTTCATTACACAACATTTCAGAGGAATGTTTGTCACAAATAGCAATAACTTCATATCACATTATCTTCCTGAATAATATACACGTTCACCTTCTAGATCAATCTCAACAGTTGTTGAATATAGGGGCCACAATCGTTTTTATGAAAAATTGCGGGTAGAAGTATGTGATTTACGCTTTCGTTTCATTATTAACGATTGCATCACCAATACTTCAGTACTGTTTTTGTGCATATATTATTATATTATTCTAAAGCAGAAAAACCAACTGCTGACCGATAAACCGAATGGCCTCCAGTTCTGGTCTCCGGTTGCATGTTGTCCAGGCCTGTTATTTAGATCGCCCTGGATGGTGGTTTAAAGGCTTTAGAGAGTTTAGGATTCTAACAAGGCCATTGACTCTTGAAACTGAATGTAGGTTGCCGATTGAGTGAAACGATGACTAAGAACGATTACGATCATCGGAGTGCCTAGAAGTAGAACGGAGCTGATATTTGAAACGCTTAATCAAAGCTCTGTAAGTGTTTGGTATGAAGACAAATCTTTCTACGATAAGGATCCATACCCCTTGCAGTTTCAATAATAATATCTAATTTAAAGCTAGGCCCACCTGTCACTTCCAATGAGTAACACTAATAAGGTCTACTAACCAACTGTACCATCAGCGATGTACCGAGGGGGTGGGGTGGCGGTGGGTTCACTGCTGCCATGCCCCCACCCCCAAAACTTAACCTACAAAGGACACTGCAAAACTAGTAAGTAAAAAGGGATAACTGGGGCCCTTCGTTTAACCGTACTACAAGACTGAGTCTATACAAGCTTAACCCTACTAAATCTGATGCCGGAGGAAGGTTAGGGGCTGACAAAGGAACATTTGACGTCGACATGCCCGCCAGAGGAAACTCTGCGTACGCCACTGACTACTATGTAGTACCCATACCCCTTTCAGTACTATAACAAAGCGATTAAGTCCCTTTTGCACTCGACCTACGAAACCACGTTCTGTTTCTTTCTAGCTATCGACACTAGCGATGACAAAAGCCTCACTTGTATTACCTTCCAGTAATAAACAGTGCCCCGTAGTACTTATGTCTATGGCAGCCCTCCTTCTGACAGTGGGAACGAGATTATCCTAAACTACCTGCCTGGCAAAATACATTATAATTGCCTTCTGAATCAGGTAAGGCTATGCATGACCTAGATCTCAAGAAGCTCTCCCAACATTTAACCGAGATAATATATTTACATAAATTTAGAATTTCTGTAGATTTCATTATTAGTTATCCCAGTTGTCCAACCATGGCAGGTATTAGCGTATTGGCGTACACTGTTCATCACCGTAAAGCTGTCTTGAAGACCAATTGACATCTTGATACAGTCGCAATTATACCGCGCAGATATAACTTATTTTCTAATGAGCGCAATAAATACTTTTTTCCTCGAAGGCCTCGAAGACATCGTATGTTCATTTCTGAACGATCTCCGTCGAAATTCTGTTGCCACACGTCTTCTGCGTTTCCAGATTATCTATCTATGTAGAAAAGACTCAATCTGTCTGTCTGTCCTGTCATGGTATTCTATCCATGGGCGTGTTATGTAACTTTTACAAGATTTGAAATCTTCCGATTCCGTACGCATTTTTCCGCTTTTGCTTTTCTGCCGAGAATCGAAACCCCACACACCTTCGAATGGGGAACATGAATTCAGATAGAATCTATTCTCATTGGCCAACAGTAAAAGCATGCTGACGACGCATTAGTTTCGATCCAGATATATGCATTTTCAAGAAGAGGAGTTAGAGAGATCGATCAAGACGCTGAATCTATGGTGTACGGTGCCGGTTTCCAGAAGGAATCGCTCGAAAGTTAAAGATCGCCTTCAATTGACGAACCGCTAAAAGTTTGAACTTCCAAGATGAAGACTTCTCTGTACAGTCAGATCCATATTATTCGTCAGAATGAACTCAAACCTCAAACACGCCAGGGACATTCGGGGGGTTGTAAGTTGTTTCCATTGTAATTTTATTTAATGATTTGTATATAGTTGATTGTTTGAATTTATTTTGGTTACAGTTCTTATATTTACATGCTTCTCCTCTTTGCTTAAAATCTGCTTACACTTCGTCTACGGGAAGTAGGAGAAAAGTTTTCTTCTCCACTGATCTAAACGCGGCATCCGTAACAGTCCGGAAGAATGTTTGTGTGTCCGAACGTATGTTCATGTGTCCGGATGCATGTTCGTGTGTCCGGATGTATGTTCGTGTGTCCGGATGTATGTTCGTATGTTGCTCTCCTCCTACATTGCTTGATCAAATCCAACCAAACTTTTGTAGACTTGGTGTTAGAACGCACTGGGAGGTTTCAGGCCAGTCGGTACCCCTAACCCCTCGGGGTGAATCAGGGAGGCGTCAGAACTTTCCGCCTTCTTTTGCATGCTGAAGAAGACCGACACTGAGACCAAGGAAGTTAATACAAAAAACGTCTTGCACCCTCGAATTAGAGGATACGGAGGGGGTCCCCCGGTCGATCCGGTCCACCCCAGCTGCTTCAGGGGCTATTTCATGCCAACACATCTTCAATTTGACTTCAAACGAATTCAGTTTTCAGTAAAATTAGGCTTCAGCATGACCCTCAACAAGGTACTGCAAAAAGTTTCTGTTCCTTACTCAATCAGTGTAACGCCGGTCATTCCTGCTAGTCCTATATAAAATATAATCCCCAAGGCACTGTATAGACAAAGCACATTGATGCGTCATGATCTCTCTTAGACTGCACATCTCCCAAAGTTCGGAAAAACTTGTTAACAAAAAATCAGTTGCAAATACAAGGAAACGACAGGAATGTAATATATCGGTTTGATTAACTAATCCCAGGGTAACGGTGGCCAAATTGAGCTAAAAATAATTTAACATGTTCCTAAACAAGACTTTTCTTTTAAGGCTTGGCCATTTCGGGCGTCTTCAATAAGAGAACTATGTATAGGCGTATTAGGAAGGGTCAACGGAAGGCTTTGTAATACGTTGGCTAGCCTGATCGGGGCTTTACGCAGCAAAAAGCGGGCTACTGTACAACACTCCCCTTTGAAAATGCATGGCGATACAATTGCTGCCCTGTTACAATGACTCGTCAAGAATTGTGATTTCGAGGAGCACAGGCTGTTACAAGTTAGAATAAGCGTCATAGCTTAGTAATTCAGATGCTATAGATTGCACGGCCAATAGAAGTAGAACAGGCTTTATATAATAGTGCAATAGTGCTTGCTTATAGAACAATACGGGCTTATTGTACTGAGTCACTGCATGAAATTGGCAGTCGAATTCAGCACTTAAACGTGCATTGCTGCGAAATGGGACGCTATCCTTAATGTGAGATGTTTCTTTGCATATCAAGGCATCGAACACCAAACCTTTGACAACTGACACGTATGACCGTCAGCTTGATATCACTATTAATACCGTTGTATTTGCATGTCATTGCATGTAAACTGAATGTCATTTATCACCATCTATGAGTATCATATCACATACGTCTTGTTTCAATAAATCTAAACTTAGGACAACAGACTAGGTGCTCCACAACATAAAATTGGCCTTGTGTTGGCAGCATTTAAGAATTGAAAAAGTCCTCACCTCAGAACGAGTTACAAACTATCTGAAGTCCAAGATATTCAATACATATGTATATCCACAACCATTTTTATGAACTAGTGATTTACCACTTATCAAGGCTAAACGCCACTCGATTAGAAGGGTTAAAACCTGGGGTCCTTAAATGATAGTTTGTGGGCCCATAACCTTTCAAGGACTGCAACAATTAAATACTTATTTTTGGCCCACAAGGGCATTTCTTCCAAGTTAGATGCAGCAAAAGTAACTGACGTGACATCCCTATGGGTGGTACTCTTAACAAAATCCTTAGACACAGATGCGTACATGCGCTATTAATAAGCTGCTCAAAGTCCCTAACTGGTTCGGGAATGGGGCCTCCGTAACCCCCCCCAAATTGTCTAGTATGCGTAGAAGTCTACTTATATAGATAAAATCACGTAATGTTACAATGGCTTCCAAATATTCCTACACACTACTGGGTCGTCCCCAACTCGCTGAGCCTTGGCCTACATCTTGGGCATTAATGATTAGAAATTATACTAACCAACGATAGAAATTACACTAACCAACGAAATTGTTATGTTTCACCTTTAACTTGAAGACGCAACTGTCACTTATTATTTAACGATAAATTTCATAGTAGGCGTTTTACCTAAGTCTTGTCTTGTTTATATTCACCATAACATTGACAAATCCTTCTACCTCACCATTTAATGACGGAATTAGTCGCATGTTACGGCCGTAGATTATTTTGAATTTCTAAACCTTCTTTGCGGTGAAACACCAAGACTTGATCTATTAGTTTGGTGCCATATAGCCACAGGTACATGCTTCTCTGTTATACATTTGAAAGCTGGGAGCATGTAATTCAATATCTGACGAGTAGATAATTCAATATCTGACAAGCAAGTCGGTTAAGATTTTACTGTTCACCTGCGACACGCATACAAATTCTATATGCTTTATTAGGGTCAATGATTTTAAATAGATCGGAACTTACTTGCTAGCATAAGCAAAGCTGTTATTTCGTCTCCTATTTAAATATAAGTAGTTGTGCGAACACTCTTTATGGAGAGCAGCTGCTTGCCACGTCTCTTACTTTATTACAGTAGAAAATAATGTCTCAAAAGTACAATAATATTGGTTAACATTCGATGAAACATCTTCGTGTACTCTAAACGTGTGTTTTTACCGCAACAAGAGATAAAAATAGCAAGTGCATAGGCGTAACCAATTGGAGTATTGACTAATCACTAGAGTTTGAAGAACCCTAGTTACCAGACTACACAAATAACATGTTATTTACACTTGTGAGAACAGTGACAACTCGTAACTAACAACGAGCTTGGAGATAGACGTAATACTGGTCAACAACTTTCTCCATCAAGACATAACGAAGATCACTTTCTTCACAAACATAGCAATGTCACCAAGGTTCAGCCTCGTACGGCACAGCCTAGACAAAATAAGTTATTTTCGCTATCCTTACTTCACCGCTTGTAATACAGGGCTAAGTTTGGTCACAACAAGGAGTCCAACATCACAATATTAACTATGAAGGGTAATCTAAACCCAATATTCCCCATTTTCATTCTGGGTCAAGAAAAAGTAGAAGTCAAATTGATTTTACTGGAAGACAGGCCCCGAACATGTCCTCAACAGGAATCCATAAAGCCCCCAATATGGCCTCACTCACTTGGTAACAACAGACTAGGCCGTGGACTCCAACAGGAACTAAAGAATATTCTTAGTGCCTATGGCATGAGCAGATAGTAGAAGAGGGGTACGACTCGACGACGTGTTCCTCGCTTTTTACAAATTTCTATCTTAAAATTTCCCCATTATTAGTTAACGTTTTGAGGTCGAAGTTCTTGCCCGGATAGGAAGTAAACGAGTAACTGGAGTCAACACTATCCGGTTGAAAAACTCGAGAAAATATTTCAACTTACAAATTATAGTACATCGGTATAGCTCTAACATACAATCCTGCGATATAACAGTGTCAAGCTGCTATATAAAGTCTAACGTGTCCTATTCTTGCTACTCGAACAGATTTATGGGCTGTAGTGGGAGACTTGAGCAGCATGTTCCCAACCCTAATGATATTCATTAGATGGGGGATAAGATTAACCTCACATACACCACATTTGATTACGAAATTTGTGTCATGGTAATTTTTTGAATTTTTTAACACCATACGGTTATAATGACACCGATCTAGGAGGTGATGCTTCGTCCAGAAATTCAACTTGTTCTTACATGTACCATTTAATTCTTATTCCAGACAGTTGAAGGTTGAAGACGAGATCCACTCCT
>JAAAKM020006971.1:93379176-93401590 GCA_010016025.2 Alatinidae sp. Z8VKAUB7J3
GATACGATAAGCATGATATCCTCTCGTCCCAATGGCATACCGAGTGGTGAGGAAGTTTGACCTACAAGGAAACGTTCGACGGTTGTGGCCAAATGGGGCCACAACCGTCATCACTGTGATGTAAACTGCCCTGGTTTACATCATTGTGGTGTAAACTGCCCTGGTTTACATCATTGTGGTGTAAACTGCCCTGGTTTGTTTACCTGTACAAAACAATGAGTGTTTACAAGCTTATCTGTGTTAAATCTGATACAGGGGAGAGGTTTAGGCTGACAAGGGACCTTGTAAGGCTGACATGACTGCCGTTCGGGAAACCCTGCGTTCGCTAATGTTTCCCTTCCCGCTTTAGTGAATATCACTTTAACTCTCTTGTAGAATCTAGTTCTACATTACTTAGAGCTACTAAATGTTTAAGGCTTTGATGATACAAGAACTGTTGAGGATCGCCTTTGGTAGCGTTAGATATTATATCAATTACCCAATTCCAAGTTGAGAAACGCTTGAGCCAATAGACCACAACAGCTTTCATTAATCTCAAAAGAAGTGGTAGTCAATTACTACACTTCCACAAATGGACCAAATACCCAAAAACATTAAATTAAAAAACCCTAAATATAACCTCTTTTCCATTAAATATTAATGAACGGTAAACGGTTACTTTAAAATATCAAAGAGACCAAGAAAAAGAGTGTATTTGTTTACCTTCCTTGATGGCTTGAGTCATCACTTGCATAGATAAAAATGGTCAAATGACGTAAAGAAGGCAAAAGAATACTAACTTTGACCTATCGGTGCCTCTGCTATATTACACGGTATTCTCATCGGAATATTATCTATATTAAGAAGCAGGGGGCACTTAGCATATCTTTTTGACAATCGTCAAATTTCTCTAATGAAAGTAGGAATTATATGTGTATCATGCATTCTACATTCTGCTATGTAGTCTAGAACATAGGTTCTTAACCTTCCCCAAACCGTCACCATTTAGCTGAAAATCATCAACTCCCTAATTTTCCACTTCTTATTGTAATGGTAAATACAAAAGTACAAAAGTGTAGCATCTTAACTCTACCTTACACGGGGCCGAGGGGAGGGGGGTGTTAGTAGGCCCATGGCAAATTACTTCTGTTCATAATCTTTTAACGACTTGACGTATGGTCATGAACTTTTGTGGCTTTTCCTAACATTTACTGATACTACTCTTTTGTCACTCTTCTTGGAAAAATTTGGTCATTTTATGTTTTAGCTCAGATATTCTTTCTTGAATTTGCACAAAGTATTTCGTATTATCAGATGAGGTATAAAATTAAAGAAAAATATTTACACTTTTTGCAAATATATGATAAAATATGTTGTGAAATAAGATGAAATGCGTCAAAGAAACTTAATCAATAAATATACTGCATAATTTGAGAAAATCACATTTTTGGATGACTGTGACACAAACAGTGATTTAGAAGTTATATTTTGTGTATATTTTAAAGTTATAATGCTAAAGAGAAAGAAAAACCACTGGATTCGTAGTGAAAACTCGTTTTAGTAGTTACAAAACTCAAACATTGGGAAAATTGCTTGCCAAAAAAAGGACAAATTTGCAAAATTACTACGTATTCATGCATTAAATACCGTAAAGATAGTATAAACACTTAAAGAAATTAAAAAATAGTACAAAAATTATTCTTTTAAAATTTGGCAATATTATGCAACATTTAACAACCATATTTGACGTCAGATAAAAAATTTCTAATTTGTTGTAGAAGAGCCAAACTATAATTCTGCCAGAAATCTATAATGTAACAGGACGAGTGAGTACAAAGTTATATCAAGTCCAAGTGCTGCGGGCCTAAAGCAAATGTAAGCTAAGGTTAGTGTTTACATTGTCCATATTTTATGTTACAAGGATATTACTATCTTTCAGCTATAGATATATAGAGGGAGGTATAGTACCTTTAGATATTGCTATCCATTTAAAGAAACGCCCCTTTGACAGTTTCATGGGGGTTGTTTTCTAAACTCTCATCTATGACCTACGGGTCTGGCCTATAGTAATATTCCAAAATGAATTCAAGTAACCATAATCATTGACGTATGTAACAGTCTGACAGATGGGGGCAGGCTTAATGACGTACAGATGTAGATAACTTGGTGGGAAGCTTAAATTGTATTCACGGAAGAAACATTAAACGGAAGTTTAAAGCAACCATAAAAAATGCTGCTTCATTTTCATATACCACTGCCTTACCATGTTACTGAAAGTAAATCCAGGCGTCCTTGGGTTCAACTCCATCCATGAATCCCCATATCCCTCACCAAAACCTTGCCTATCCCGTGGATTAAAATGTCCTTCTAAACAAGATCGTGGCGCATTAAGTGGAAACCGTCCATTCTTGATGGCAGTCACTGGCCAGTTGTAGTCATCCACGGCATTAAAGTCACCAAGAATAATACTATTTTCTGTGCCCGTTGTATACAAGAAAGATAAAACATCAGCTGCATTTCGACACTGTTGAGCCTTATCATACGAGAAATGGACATTCGTAAGCGATAATTCTTTTCCATCAATGTCAATTTGTACACTGAGTAAGGCTCGGCGATTCCTATCGGACCCAGAGCCTAAAGTCAAGTTCACTATTTCTGTTGACAAAATAAATTGTTTACTGAGGATCCCTAGTCCCTCCCATTCCCAACCTGGGGGGTGTACCTCCTCAGTTATTTGCACATAGTTCACTGGGTGATATACTAAGTATTTGTATTGTGGTAGAAGGTGTTGCAAGTCTTGAACTTGGTTGCGCTTTAGACTCCTGTGTGCTCGAACCTCCTGGAAGGCAATGATATCTGGGTCTTGACGGCGAATCTGAAGTAGAGAACAAGGTAAGAATGAATTAGCCTCCCTTACTACACAATACAAAATTACCATCGCACTGAAACGACTTCATCCCTTTTCTGTAAGTTAGAAGCCCGTAGTCAAAGAAGGTTATAAGCGGTCTATGTCCCCTCTGACAAAACTTTTGCCCTTCCTGTTAAAATATTGCCAAAACCTTTTTGCTTGGCTTTTCTTTCGTCAGTCAATGCCTGGGTGATGTCAGTTATTGTGAAGGGGCACCCAGATTTGGGAAGAAAAATGCAACGATAATCATGCCTTAGAAACACCAAACAGGTTACCTAGTTGCATTTTATAAGCATTTACATTTCAATGAAGTCGGTGAATAAACAAATATTTAACATTTAAGTACTATAATCCCTTATAGTGGTACAAGTTGTAAAACACTAAAGAGACCATCCCCCCCCCCCCCTAGCTCCCCGATGTCCGAGGTCCTTCAAGAGTATTAATAATCAAACATGGCTATAGATAACAACAGCGGACCCATTCTTGATCCATTTTATTGATCGAAGGTTGTTCGTCGGTCATTTTCAAGATCGTTTTGCCAAGACGTTATACAACATTGGACACCAATCGGAAAACAAATAATACAGCAAAGAAATGTGCGTTTACGCCTTTTCACTAAAAGAAAAATAATACCTTAACGAAATTTAATAACATTGAAGGAACAAAGAATACGAAGAAAAGTATAATCTATGAATAAACAATTTTCGTCGAAATATATTAATGCTTGACGTTAAGTAATTAACATCAAAATCACGCTACAAGTAACTTCCGAGAGTCTGCCAATACCCTGGGATTTATTGAAGTACTTAAAGAAGAACACTCAAGCTATATTTGTCTAAGTTGTACTAGAATTTTACGCTCCTGTTGTAGGTCTGCTTCATCTTTTCTCATTTCTTAAGATGATGATAATCTGTGACCTCTCTTTTTCAGACACGCAAAAGCAGAAAAGTTTTCATAACGGCTGTTAAACTAACGGCTTTTATTCCCATGTTTTTAGGCTTGGTACCGCTATAACAACAACTTGTCAATTTTTATTTGTCTTCGCTAGCCGACGTAAATAGTTGATTGCGGCTATATTCAAAACACGACTCAGTAAGCAAAGGATAACATTGTTTCTCTCATGTAAATAGAGGAAGGTTGTCTGTAAAAGAAGTTCAGGTCAAGCAAAGACAGTCGGAAGAGTTTGCCTTAAGCAGTCTTGTGATCAGTTAATAGCTTTGTGTCATTATTTTCGTTATTGACGTTCAACAAGGTAGTTGTTTACTTCAATTGGAGTGACTTTCTCCAGAGAAACTTTCGCAAGTCCAAGAATTCATAATGTTCTTTAGGTATACCTTCGCGATTTGAGACATAGAAGAAATTATTTTTTGTTTCAAAAAATTATGCTTGATAAACCTATCAGGAAAACAAATCATCTGTCAACTATAGTCACGACTGTCAATTTTTAAGCATTGAAAAATCATGTTGATCCACCAACCATGGACGTCTAAATATTGATCTTTACTTAATATTTAAACTCAATAGCCAATCGTAGGACCAAAATGGGACTAATACGGTTTACTATTCATTGCCAGGATTTCTTTACAAATTTACAACTCCCTGTAGACTTCCGCGACTTTGTGCTTGGAATATTTAGACAAATTTCACGTGATAAACTTTCCGTGTTTTCCGTATTTTGAAAACGTTCGGATGACAACTTCGCGAAAAGAGCAAAACTTGCATAAGTTTTACGATTTCAGTATCTGATGATTTGTTAACCGTGTTAGATATTCAGTTAGTCATTATCGAGAGTCCATGGAAGCTACTCATATCGGCCATTCGATAATAAAACGAGTGCATGGTGTTAGACGGTCAGATTAACAGGGACAATGGGAAACTCTAACTCATTTCGACAAAATAGCCTGCCTTTTCCTCAATGCATTAATAAGCTATATTTGCAATTGATTTACCAGGCGGCAAGCGCAATTTAGTTATGAATAGCAACCCCAAGCAAAGAATGCGCGTATGAACCATATTGAAGATTTTTGAACATATAAGACGATATATTAAATAACCAAGCTTTCGATGTATTATCACATCATCCTCAGGGTATAGGAAACTTAACAGAGTATACGGTATTTAACTTAGGCCGACTTTGAATGGAACAATGAACTCATTAGCACTTTCACTTTTTTCTATTTCTCTAGTGTCCTATTCAAAACTAACATTTCAAATCCTCTCTTCTCGATGATGATTTCTAACTTAATGGGCTTTGGATTGATGACGGGCCGGACGGCAGTTCTTCCTTGGTCAAGTCACATGGCGCAGAGAGGCTGGATTAGAGAAATCATATAAATATTTCCGTATTCAGTTTTCACTCGTCCTAATTCTCATGGCGTCCTCCCGGTATGCCCCCCCCCCCGCATTTGTCACCTATCGCCCTTATTAGGCCTTCTCCCCCCATCTTACTACACCAAGGTTCACCACATCTTAGCCAAAATTACTGATACCTCCTGCATAAAAAAGTATATGAATATGTATGGCTGTCTGACAAACAATGCGGAGTGTGAAACCTAATATAACCGCACTGATTTAATCGTCATTACATTACATGTTAGTGAAGTATTATATACTGCAATATATACTACAATATCTACATAAATATAAAACTAAATTTTGGCTACTGTATTCTAAATCTTAGGTGCAATTTCGTACTTTGAGTAGGCGACGGAGACGTTAAAGGAAATATAGACAGTCAAGCACTGTAAGTGAGTAATGAAGAAGGCCAGTGTTTGGGCGGTTCAAGGCATAATTTGCGAAATATACTAGGCAGTAGGAGCAATAAAAATTTCCACTTAAAATAGAGCTACTTGAGAGGTCTGCATTGAGGAACAGGAGAGAAGTTAGGTACAACAATTTTAGCAGGCTGTAAAAAAACGTACACAATTAATTAGGATAGGTGATGCATATAGGTCTATTAGTACGTTTATTGGGAGAAAATATGGAATAAACCAAGAGAAATCCCAGCGTATGTTAATGGTTTATTTGAAGTTGATGAAATGCTAATTCTTGGTTTCTTGAGATTAAGAAGTGGAGGAATGTCGATTTCAAATATTTAACACGTAAAACGCTAAAGAAAACCCATGCAAATAGAATCACATATATGGAGAACAAGATGTACACCATTTGAAAAATTGGAAGCGAGACAAGAGTAGTAGGATGCGTTTTGGCATAATGACTTGTAAACTTTCAAAACCAAACTGTGTTAAGCATTTCACAATTTAGTGTTTCAGTGAGGCATCGCCATTGTTGGTGCCGAAGGCAAAATTTTGAAAATTGACAGATGGCCAGAAAGTACCCCCTCATCCCTATTTGTTGAATAAATGCGTTCGCCCTGTATCTACCTTTCCTCACCATTTCAGCTGTAAACTTGCGCTACCCCCACCCCCCTTCTGATCTGAAAATATTATGCCCGCCTGGGGGAGGGGAGAGGAGTGAAGAAGCTACGATTCTGTACTTAAATGACTCTACAGTTTTTAAGTCCTTTCATCCCTAAAATGGAGTGTCTCGCAAACTGTAACAAAGCCATAGCGGCACGTGGAATAAAACTTTGACATCTGCGTAAACAAGTCGGTGATTGCCTTCATACAGCAAGAATGAAAGGCATAATTCAATTTAAACGACCGCTTCCCACTCCCAGCTTTCTATGTTTTTTGTTTTACTCTGATACACATCCTATATCTATCTTCACGGCAGAAATAACAACAATAATTACCATAACATTACAATTTTTTATTTTAAATTTAATTAGCACATTTCTATAGCGCCCAATGCAGCATGTTTACAGAGGCGCTTTACAATTATTTGGTACAATAAAACGAATGTCTTAAATTCACTACAAATTCTAAAGGTGAGAAAAAGTAGAATTTACTTTCTAAAATCGATATGAATTACTGTGTTTACGACAAATATCCTACATTAAAATTGTTCCGAACTTGTCGCCAAAACCCTTACTCCCTATGTCGGACACACAGGAAAACAGTGACGTCTGTCTCTTTAAGGCAACCAATGTTCTTAAACTTTTATTTTCCTGGGGTGTGCTTCTGTAAAAAGATTTTCACTTGGTGTGTAGTGAGAAAAAAGACATGGTCAAAGGCCGCTTCTAGGACATGTCCCCGTCTGACATTTCTCCTAGTACAATAACTTTAGCCACACCCTAATCCTACCCGTAATCCTATCAATGATTTTAAAACGTATCCTTACAGTAATCCTATCCCTGATCCTAACCCTAATACTAACTCGAATCCTAACCTTAACCGAACCCAAGAAATACATATTTAGGAACTGTCAGTCTAGGAACGGCCGGTTGGAGAATTGTCCTGCTACTCAAAGGCTAGGTGAAAAGGGGTCTGGTGCAATTACGCCCCAAAGCTTATGGTTACGAAATTGTCAAATATGTATTCTGAGCGTACTAGAAAGATTGCATTACTCGATAAAATAATGTCATAAGGGCACTTTCCTCAGTACCTTTTTGGTCGTGTAGAAATGTAGTTTTAAGACAGTTTTCCAACTTCGTTAAGAAACTTGATACATATCACTGACTTACTGGCGACACAAATTAAAGTGGTAATATAGATCGATGGTGCTAATGATGTTGATGAGGATGCTGAAGATGATAATGATGACATGAAATCTAGTGTCAAAGCCAAATACAGGGGGCAGGTGCTCCCTTACCCAAATGAAAACTCTAACGTCTCCAGGTGTATTTGGGCAAAATGTTATCTAATAAAACTTCATTGGGCCGATAAACAAAAAATTAACAAGAGAGGTATCCATCCCTTTTATTGGGCACGTTAGAACACCTTAACACATTTTATTATCAGGGCTCTCATTCCACTCTCCAGGTACACCGAAATGAGATGCCGTCGCTAACAATTCTCTGACTCATTTTCCCATCAGCTGCACTGTGTTTGCGTATTCTTGTAATTATCCCACCTGTAAGAATATTCAGAATCAATCAATCCACTACATTTCAAGTATTCTTCTTCTTAGCTGTGTGCAGTCAATCCTTTAATGCGCTACGAGGATCAATGGTCCGATGTCTGATTAAAGTGATCATTTAGGGATTTCAATATCTACGATACTACCAGCTTTTCACCAAATTCTTATGAAAGCCATTATTAATTACAAATATGAGGAATCAGCTTCCAGGATTCCAGGTCAGAGTATTAGAACAGTCGATAACTGGAAGAAGTAAAAGAATTCAGAAGGTCAGCTTCATAGCCTTTAGAAAAGGTCTGGTTACCCTAAGTGATTCTCACCTCATTTTCCTGATCCTTTGAAAGTCACTCCATTTTAACACCAAAAAACGTAAACGCTTCATTCTAAGAATAATGTCGTGGGTTCCAATGATTAAACTCTTCAACATTTCTTCAATGTAGTATTGTTACCATAAGGCCTAGTTTATTAATCGTTCGTGGATCCAAAAGTTGTGATTGTGCATACTCGTTAGGTCACTTTCATTGTTGTTAATGGCCATTACATCCAAAAAAGTGAGGTAATTGTGTGTCTTGGTATTAAGGAGCACATCCTAGAGTAATTGCATATAGGCTTCCCCTTCCAATTAAGTACCATCTGCATTCATTCAACGTAAAAAATCCACTATAACAAATTTCACTAAAAAATCTGAATTGCACGTTAAAGACTTTGAAAAGGCTGAAAGCTGGAGTTCTGCTGCTTGTTAGGAAGTTCTAGAACAAAACATTCTCGAGATCAGATTCGTTAGGAGTAAGGATTAACGGCAACAAATAAAATATACATATTCAACGAAGCAATAGATGCATTAGCATCTGAGAAACACCCCTTTCACAATAAGGGCTAATCGCAACTCGCTTCTTGAAAGAGTGTGTCGGTTTGTTAGCTTAATAATGCATACGAGGCTACTAAAGCGATAAGGAGGCTTCTACACAACACTTCGTAACACTGCTCTCTAAATTAATATTTTCAGTCACATTTTGGGCTTCGGCCATTGAAACTCAGCCTATGCCTTATCTACCTAACCTAATAGCCATTCTGCTCTATCGTTCCTTAAGAGAAAACGAACATGTATATTAGCTGTATGATACAAACGCGTACATCACACTAGTTTATTGTCAAAGTGTTTAGGCTTTGTAGCCTCTTTAAGGGGGTATTAGAAGGCTAGTTTTTAGGGATATAATCAGTGTGGGAAAGGAATATGAATATGTGCTAGAATATACTTCTTGTTGAAAACAACTGGTCAGGCAAAAATTTACAGTGCACGTGACTTTAACGGTATTAAGAGATATACCAAGCAATCCAGTTCTCTGCAGCCCGTTGCGTTACTAAAGCACTTTTCAAGTCCTTAAAGCGATGGTTCAAAACTTCTGATGACTGTTCGACTTGCAAGTAAGAAGGCCCACTTTACGTCTACTGTTTTTGCGCCCTTTTTCGGTTCTAATCTGTATGATGCACTTCAATAATCACTGCATTACTTCTCCGGCTTTGCAGGTTAATTTTTCAGTGTAGCGACTTATCTCAAACTACTTTACTTTACTACTGCAGATAAACTCCTAATTCTTTTTAGAACTAGTGCATCATGTATATTAGAAATTTATATACTGTAACAGCTTACAATGTGTTCCCCGGAAATACAATTAACAATCAAGTTAGATTCTATTTTTACTTTAAAACTGCATGTCACAATTTTAGTCATGGCCTCGTTGTAGAAATTTAAAAAGTAATACGATGTTTCTGTGACAATGTTACATAAGACAAAGACAAGATACGCGAGGTTGCATAGCTGTAAAAAAAGTAGGGAAAAGCCTCAGCCACAGCTTCTTCCAACCACCACTACTGTCTAAGTTACCAATTAACTAGGTCATGAAGAATGCTATTAATGAAATAGACACTGCGTTAATCGACGAGTAGGCAAATGCGTTTTCACATACCAACAACAGAGATGTGCTGACTTGGAAAGGAACCCTGGATTTCTGCTGCACAGGTCTGGTTGCGTATCTTTGCATGTAGATTAAATAGACAAGTAAATTTGTCGTACTAGCTGGAAATGCAACTGAGAGAACGACATACAAGTTGGAAGCAAAGGCCATCTACCACTTGAATTGGGGAATGATTACGTCCAAGAAATGACAAATTTATGCACTTGGTGGCACTCACGTTGTTCAGTGCTGGCAGGAATCACATTCGTAGCACAAAAGAACGCCATGAAACACGTTTGCATTAGATGCCTCAGAAGAGGGATTGGAAATATGTGATTCCCAATGAGCACTCGATAAGCAGGGGAATATATTTACTTGCTTATCAGACTTCACTGAATTAATATCGCCTGCATGTCACTCTCTTCCATTACTGAGAAACGCACGGCCTAGGGTCACACGTACTCCTATAATTTACCAGGAATATACCATCAAACATTTTAAAATTACCTAGAACTAACAGACATTCGTTAAATAGAAGGCGTCCTTATCTTTGACTGTTTTTACAATCCGTAAGAAGATAGGAAGTATTTTAAACATGAAATTAAAATTTTTCCCATTGGATTTCCTGGACGATGATTTGTAAACGAATCACTTTCATGACTGGATTTGTGGTCTTTCACTGCAATTCCTACGGGCGATTTATAGTTTGTATGATACATAAAGCGTTTAATACACTGATTCTACATTGACAATCAGCATTGAACTGGACAAGACCAATACGTGTTTCTTACGTAATTTAAAGAGGATAACGTCAACACATCTAATCACATCGAGATTTACAATTGGCAAGGCTTCGTAACACTATTTCGGCCTTTCAATAAAGGACATCGTCATCGACTAGTAGCCTACTGTAACGACAAGGGGTCATTTCGCTAACAGCTCATGCTTATACGCCACCAGAGGTGGCCGTACTCACCCTAGCACACCCAACTGATATCTTCTGATCAATTATCAAAAACAGTTCAATGCACTTGTTGACAATGCAGTAAAAAACAGGACTCCAGCAGTTTTGAATATAATAAGTATTTCATGATATATAGATATATTATAGCTTATATAATTAGGTACGACTATCTAGCGGTCACGTCTCTCATAGCAGCAACGGCAACGTTTTTTGTTCCTACAAGAAGATTAGTTGTACACTTGAGTATCTTTCTGATTATATACTAAGGTCTGTAAATTAATACGGCTTTCCATTTCTCGCTTTCAAATATTCCCAAAAAATCTACATACAGAATTTCATACCTCCTCATAGGGACCTCTCGTTCTGTTTATCAACAAATCCAAATAAACATCTCTTTTCAAATTTGCGTAACTTCGCACGTGAAAAGTAAAAATTTATATATTTGGTTCCCCTTTAGCAGACGGCACGGTGGTCTAGTGGTACTGGACTTGCACTGCTTATCAGGGGGGCTGGTATGAAACATCGGTACTGGACTTGCATTACAAATCGGGCGACCGGCGTTCGACTCGAGACAGCGGTGTCAAGGTTTATTCAGCCTTCCATCCTTACGGGGTCGGTGAGACGAGTACCAGCTATGCTGGGAGAAGAGGTCAATAATAACCAACTTGACTTGAGACAGGAGTGGCGCCCACCCCTACCACTCTAGTGGCAGAAGTTGAGGAAAATGAAGCATTCATGTTGCCTCTGCGGTCGAACATCTTCTTCTTCTTCTTCTTAGGAGAACTTGGCATAAGCCTCCTTCGCCATAAATATGACTACTCAACAAAATTAATTGGAAAAAGAGACCTAGTAAACAGAGAGATGTCTTCAGCTGCTTATCAGGGGGACTGGTATGAAACACCGGAGAGGTGTCTTCAGGGGGACTGATATGAAACACCGGAGAGGTGTCTTCAGGGGGACTGGTATGAAACACCGGAGAGGTGTCTTTGAGCTTTATTTCATGGAACTTGTGCGCACTGTAGGCCCCTACGAAGCGCAACGTTTGCATTTGTGACTTTAATGTCCGTGACTAACCAGTGCAGCAACCAAGGATATGTTTCAAATAAATGCAATTAGGTAGGTAGGTAGCACATTCAAAAACGTATTCTTTGAAACGAATGCCTAAGTTATCATTTAAGCGGGCTAAGCTTATATTTACAAACTATATTAGTCCCAGGAATAAACGTTCATGGAAGGATTACATAAATTCCGTTCCAGTTCCAGTATCTTTGCAAAGTTATTAATCTTCTTGAGGTGATTATCCAATACAAAAGCAATATGATTTACAAGATATTCCTGGCAATAAAAAACTTAATAATATTCTAGTATATGCCAATATCTGGATAATCCTGTCCAGGAAAAGCTTAAAGTCATTAGTTATTACTTGTCAACATGCGAGACGGAGATTCGCAAGACTTGACTATGACGGCTTACCTCAAGTGCAAAATAAAAACCATGGGCCTCCTTCCATATAGCATTATTCCAAAACTAGGTCGTTAGGGCTGGAATTCAAGGTGGGAAATTGACTTGTTTTTTTTCATCAGTAAATCTTTTAGTTTTGTTGTTGTTTAAGTTTTCTCCTAAACGTTTCCGTGGGTATTACGCGAGGAAACTTATATGAATTAATGGATTTTCACAATTCCTATTTAGTAAACGTGTAAAGATAAGCAGGACAGTCGATATCTCGACTAAAGGGATCTTGCTGCAGAATGATTTTGCCATGATGATTAGGAATTTCACGTATCATTGGGCCTGACGTTGAGTAAGAAGTCGTTGCTGTTTTCAATTTTCAATTATGGAATACCTACACAAAGGAAGGATATATCAGCTTGATGAAGTATGGACTTGATTTGTTATTACGTGTAAGAATGCATGAGGATTGAACATTGTTTTTTGTTAAATTAATGTAATTGAAGGAATGTAATAGTTCGGAAGTAAGCTTAATTTATGATAAATTGTGTTATATGAGGGGAAAAATGGTAATGGCAATGTCGGGAATTCGACAGAAGCAAATCATGAAGTCAACGATAGGTTCAGTGTAAAACTATCATTTCTTGGTATCCTAGGAGTTTAGGCGGGGATGAAGCAGAAGCAGAATTTTAAAAATGTGTTTTTAGCTTTTTTCCTTGCAAAAATGTGGTTGTTTCACATGATTTAAAAAATACAGAGTAGTACGACCCCCTTGCAAGGTATTTGTAGACATTATCGTAATATCACTTTCTTGATCCCATTTTATTAAAATTTATGATTATTGATCAAGTCGGTAAGGTTATTGACACTATTAAATATAAATTTATTGCTTATATTTTCAAGAAAATTATAAATTGGGCTTGTACATTTGGGTTGTTTCTGCGTTTGGCTTTGGCACTTGTCACAGGTAAGATTTTAGTTTTGATGCATATATATTTTACCCAAGTCAAATAGCATAAATTTTTAATCCTTTTGAGATATTTCGTCTGAACTGATGCTTTTGTCGAATTGGATAGGGGAGGGTCCCGAGTGGGCCATTACCATTTTAAAAATTCTTTTCCAAGGCTTACATTCTTGTATGAACACCCCAACAGCCTGTTTTGATTTTTCAAAAGTTGATCATCATATAATTTACTTTCCATTGATATGTCGGTTAGAGATTTAAAACACAACTCTTCTATTTCTTTGTAGATTTACATGAGCATGGTGAAGAAAGCTTGTTAATACGGTGAGACAAGAAGTCATGCTTCAGAGAATTGGCTTGTTCGGACGTATTTAAACAAAGGCAAAGCCAGTTTCCAAAAGTTGGGGGCGCTAATAAATCCAGAGGGCCCATTTCAAACGTCACGGCTTAAAGGCCGCCTAGTGTAAGTTTCAACTTCTTTTGACATTTCGTTCTATTCTAATGATGCTGACACATGGCCTGTAGCAGTTCAGTGTTATTAAGGTAGTTCTTTCTTTTTTTAAAATAGATGACCTAATGCTGAGTAACAGATCGTGGAAATCATACACATTATCTGGACAATGATAAATACGCTAACAAGAAGTGTTAGCATTGAACTATTTCTACCTGTCATTACCACGGCACTTGGTATGGTTGAAAAGGCCCTATTGAAACGAGCATCCGTATACTCACCAGTTATTATCTCTGTTTATATCAAAACTATGTTGACGCAATTATTCCTAAGCTTCAAAAATTTGACGTTCTCAAAATTGAGATCTTTTTAGAAACAGTCGAAATATACCTTGGTACTAACAATAGCATCAATCATCCATAGGGTAATCTAGGGTAACATATTTCATGCAGACTAAGGGTATCTGGATAATATATATAGGCCTATATATATATTTATTAGTTATCTTTGCAATTATTCGTAACAGACAAGACAAGATGAAATAAAACATTTTCGTGTAGATGATTGAGTAACTCAAGAAGAACAAAAACACCTACTTAGTACCTGTTTATGACTTAAATGCCATTCATAGCCCTTGCAAACGCATTAACATCGCAGCAAAACTTTATAGTCCTCTTTTTTGTCGAGATGTTGATGAATAACTGCAACACATTCTGTCTTTTAGAGAATCCTCGGCTCCCTACGCCAGCGTAACAAGCAAAGACTCTGAACCTTCACTGGAAGGTCACAACACTGACGAGGAGAGTTTGTAACGAGCTAGCCAAAAGATATCTTGCAAAGACAATGACAGCGAGACGGCTACGGTATGGTTTACAGCTCCCAGTAAATGGACTCTCATTAACTACAATGGCTTGTAAACCACTAACAGGAAAAGTGGACGATCGGAGGAACCTAGTTAAGAACGTCAGCAAGAGAATATTAAAACGCTTATGAAAGAGAGACAAACTATAATATGTCATTTGGAAAAGAAATTTAGAAATATATATCTACTTTGAAACTATAGCATTTAGAATATTAAGATGGTGTGTTTTTAAGTGGTCGTATCGTACCATACGTTTGTAAGGAGTTTGCATAAAAGAAGCAATATTCTCTCTGTTGAGTTTGATCTTTGTCTCTCGAATTGCGAAGCCTTCAATTTCGTTAATTCTCTAATCGTGATAAGTAAGCGCAAACTTGAACCATATTATATGGTATCACAGCGAGCTCGATGGGGTCTTTTAAAAGATCCTACTGTCTCATCCTCATCACGGCATTTTCACAGCGGGGCCTCGTGAGGAGATACCTCGTCAAAGCCCTTAGGGATCCTTTAACGTCATAATTCGTGCCAAAGTTCTATAAACTGAGAACTTCGTTGGTTTGGTTGTCGAGGTTAATATTTTACGTCAATTTTAAAAAAATTTCCTACGGTTATGGTCATTTAGCTAGTTGCTAGTAAGGAACCAACCATTAGAGGAGCACTGCATGTGAAGTATCATAAAAACCCTTGTCCTAAACAAAGAAAAACTAAATGAGATAGCACAAATAAAACCATCAAACAAATTATGCATAACCGAGAGCACCGAGTGGCAAGGGGTGTCAACATAACACATTATTGCCTCGCAAGAGTTTCAACGATACCAATGGTACAAAATGAACGATTTCTTAATGTAAGATCGATGATTTTACAGCTCTGTCTGTCGATGCCGTGTTGAGATAAACAATCATTTTCCTCAGGATTCTGTTTACTATTCTGTGACGTTACCACCACATTTTGTTCTTGAGGTTTTCAAGTTTAAGTTTCTCATAAGACGACAAAGTTACGAGGAGGCAAAAAGCGCCCACGTTGAATCGTGTTCTTCTCCACAGTGATTAGTTTAATAGCTTTGGCTGTGTGTACTTTTCTAGATTGCTTATGAGGTTATAGATAATTAAAGCATCTGCACTAGACTTTGCTGTAGCGTAAAATCAATTTCCACTACAAATGAATTCCAAAGAAGAGTGATGTTGTAAGTGATATACAATCAGTCGATAAGATTTGCGTTGCTCACTGTGTAGTAGTACCAATTCCCAAATGCTTTCAAGAGCTATGTTCTTAAAAGAAAAAGGTATTGCATTGTTTGCTTTCTTTCACAATTCTAAATCTCTAAGATCGTTAAAAGGACTTAATTTTGTTTATTAACGCACGGTCTAATAGTTTATGATTCCTCGAACGCTTAATCCAGTCATGGCTCGATTATCCGCTTGATTATCAGTGCACTAACAACCATCATTCAGTATCTAAGTAAGGAATCGGAGCCAAGCATCAAATGAAGGTAGAAAAATTGTTTACTCACACTTTCCCTACGTCGGCTAGTTTGCAGTGACATTGCTTCATATGAATTGGAAATGGAGAATTCCTCAAGTTCGGCTTGAGCATCTTCTCGATGTTTCTTCCACTTGCTCTCTCTCCTTGACCCAATGGCATCGTTTATCATCGCCGATCTGATGCTCCCTCCGTCTTTCATGACTATTTCGTCTTGACCACGAACTATTTGCACTCTTTCTCTTCGGTTTCTGTTCTCCAATATGGCGCCTTCTGGAATTTCTGCCTCTGCTGCTGTCCAATCTGCATGTCAACTAATATTTGCGAGCACCAAACCTATAGTGAATATTCTCGTCTATTTTGCTCACAATTGTTAACAAAGTTCTTTGACCAGTAAAAACAGATCCGTTTCGCTTCCTAAAAGACGGGACGACTCTTGATATTCTCTTGATACTCTTGCTAAATCGATTAAATGCGAACCGTGTGAAATGGCATGTTCCTTTTGCAACATCAGTGTAGGCCTACTGCCCTCACCATAGCAGATCGGCTCGCAGCTTTTTGGTACACCTCACAGAATCGACACTGTTGGGTTATTGTCGGATTAAAATCAAGGACGGCTTGAGGTTTTATTTGCATGGGTAGAACTCACATGGGTAGAACCCATATTAATATTTTGATTAAAATCGGTATAGATCCATGAGTATTTTCGAAATAGGTGGTCTATTCTCTTGTCTCCAATTTGCTTCCTTATGGAGACAATATCTCTGATTGTGCCAAACGTCTCCTCACAATGTAGGTCTCCATCTAATTATCAAAATGTTGTCCTCGTTAAAGACAAAATGCTTCTCGGTGTCAATGGTTGCACAACATACTTAAGGAGCAGCCAGAATGTTTAGCAATCATGTAGACAAACACACTACTTTGATTCCCATGAGTTGTTTTCAGAGTTAGGCAGTAAATTCATTGTCGACGTCAAGTTAATTAAGTTTCTGCTGCTTTGCCACTTGCATGTAAAGAGAAGATTTATGTGGGGCTGCATCTAGTATAAAATCAGAGATCATTATCGCCGATTTAGAAGTTCATTATTTAAACCGGAACTTTGATCGAATAGCAATTATTCAAAATGTGTAAAAGATAATCTAAAGAGTGGCGAATTGATGATAAATAAGTTTTAGATTTTTCTAGGCGGGTAAGAGGGCAAAACCATTATAAATGACTACTATTAGCGGGTTTTCAACAATATCACTATTTTGCAATCCTTTTCAGGGAGTTGGGACGGTGCAAAAAGCTCCCTTTGGCATCCCTGTAGACACCTACATCTCAAAAGAACATTTTCGAGCGCTCTTGAAGTTTGATGTCTCGTAGTTTGGAGGTCTCAGTTTACTCCTCCAAGAAACCATTTTCGTGCAATTTTACATGACGAAACCGAATAAGGTCGTTGGAATCATTCCTGGATCATAAATGCTTCTTGCCTGGATGTGTAACAAGTTTTCTGCACAGAGAAATGATTATAGGATGCTATGATGATATGAACGATTTGCGTAGAAAGTATTCAGGATTACCAGAATCTTAATGTTAACAAGCCACATACTGACTTGATAAAAGATTGCCATGTAACAAACAGGAGTAACTATTTGTGTTAAATTTAATCCATGGCTCAGCTCCTTGATACCGGTACAACATATTACAATTTTTAAGAATGACAATCAGCAACTAGTCATGTCAAACCTGTTTGCATTTTGCCGTTCTTTCTCCGTACAAAATATATTATGTTGTGGCTGCAGAAATTTACAGTCCAGCACAAGAGTAACACGTGGGAGAAGTCGACCTTGCTTCATGCTTAGTTCCCGGTTTGACACCATTTCTGCTCGATACAACACATTTTGCAACAAGCACCTACGGATGCCACAGTCTAGAGTTAAGAATGGTTTTTCCAGTTTTCATTTGATGTTCTGCAGTGTTACGAAAGGTCATGCCCATGGACATAAAGCGTGCATACCTTCCTGTAGTAGTCTTCTGTATTCAAGAAATTCACGTTTTTGGTGCTTAAATCAACTGACACACCATAACGTGGTGTCATCATCCAAGCCATACCAATGCCAAATTTCAGGAGTACTTATTTCACAATGTCCGCGGACACTGTTTAGCTCACCATCGTTCTTTTCGGAGAAGAAAACCGAGGATGAAAAAGAAAGAGAATCTGCAAAGGAAGTCGGTAGCAACAAAGTAGATAGCCTGGAAAAGTCAACGTCCACTAGCCAAGTCGACAGTAAAGATGTTAAGAGTGTCTCTAAACTTAAGCAGTTCATGGGTAACTTTATGACAGGCCTTCGACAATTATGGAAAGATATAAAACTAGCTGTCCACATCAACAAGAAACTGAGAGACTATGATTATGATGCAAGTCGCCTCACTAGAGAGGAGCTAATACATCTGCGACAAGTGAGATCATCTGAAACTTTGTATAATATTATGTAGTATTACTCAAGACCTCAAGCTATAATTGTAATATTTGTAAAGTGGTTATCAAAGTACCAATAATGTGCACCCATGTTTGCACCAGTGGCCTAAAGTATTATCATTTCTGATTTATGTTGACTTTTGACAAAATCTGCCACATGTATATAATCATTTGGGGAACAGAGAGATGATGTAACAATCACCTTGAGGCTTTATTAGAATAGCTATTTCAGCCCTTGTAGTTGTTTTCTCTATTGCAGATTAAGGGATTGGATTTGGTATGCCTATATTTTGTATACGAATATGTATATATATATCTATATAATTCTCAAAGAGTGGAGCATTACCACAATAGTTCGCAATTTAAGAGCATTGACCCGACTCAAACCCACAATCTCATGGTTACTAAGCCAACACCTAAACCATTGGACCTTCAGGCCCAAAAGCTGAGGTGAAGATTTTTAGTGTCAATCTTTCATGAATTTTCCTCCACTCAGTGGGTACGGGAAATCGAGTCGTTGATATTTATTGTATTTCGGCTTTGAGTCTTTATCAGTGCCAGACATATACATATTCTCAACAGATATCTATATATAGATATACATAGTATATTCAATAAACATATCACATAATGTGAGTAAATAGCCTTATTAACTTTCTTATTCCCTTATCCTTTTCTTTAGACCAAGAAAGATGTCATAAAAACTGCACCAGTAACATTTTTTTTCTTTGTTCCTTTCATTGGTTACTTAGCACCTGTACTTGCGTAAGTAGAAAAGTCATTACTGCTATGCAATAATAAGTAGGGAATCCAGTAGAATTTTCATGAAGTGATTTACATGCTACTTGTCATATTTATAACAACCTGCATGCATAGCCTTTTGCTGCTATTTGACCTAAGTAACTTAGAAAGGTAATGTCGTCTAGTTCTGTAAATCTTATAGCACCTATATATGTACTACATCCATATATTCACAGCCATTCATGCAGTGCTTTAGGATTAGCTTACATCTACCTTAGCTTCCCAGCCATGCCTCACAACTTGCATAAACCTTCCTACATGTCAATGCCTGGAAGAACAACGAAATTCCTATTTCCTCACAGTTGCAGAGAAGTTTTAAAAATATGCTTACTTCAACAGCAAAGCTATGGGTATATGCATCATCCAGACTTAATTTTGTTTGGAAGGTTCCTATGTGGTCAGTTTTGTATAACTTGTCAGGAGGCAGGGTATAATTGGACTAACTAGTTGAAAAGTTAAAGGAGTTGTTTGCGCAGCCATGTTTATCATCAAAATTATCATTATTTGTTATTTCAGTTGATTTTCCTCATCAGCCTCATTCGTTGCACCCCTTCACCTGGTTTGAAGTAACCTAAAAGTTATGTCCATTTTCCTAACTCCAGAGTCCCTGAGAGAACTAATTGATAGCCCCTGTCTAGTAAGCTACCAAGCGGTGTGGAAATATTATTTAAAATGTGTCCTTTTATTATGGGAGACATCAGTTACACCATAAGGTTTCATTCAAACTTGTTTGAAGCAGTTTCTAATTCTAGCATGGCAGTCGGCCTTGAAATTCTGTATCAATAAATTCTATATAGTTGTTTCGAGGCTTGGTATGATGGTGGTGTTCCGTTTGCTCTGCCTTGATTTCCATCTGGAAATCAGCCATCACTGTTAACTGTCAACAGTTGGTAACTGTTTGGGTCTTCGTGTAACAGCTTTAAGTCAATCATACAGAGTTCCATAGGTGAATGGCATACGAAGCGCCGCCCAAGGTTATCTCATCTTGCAGAAGGGGCTTTAGAACAGCCCCTGTCCTTAATCCATTGTATTCGACGCCAAGTGCATTAGACGTGCATCGGAGAAACGTTATCGTGACGTATGATGCCAGTGATACCAGGAAGGCAGCGAAGGTGGATGCTTTACAGTTAATTGCTTTGTCAAGCGTACTCAAGTCCATAAATCAGCGTACTAACTACACACAAAGAATTTACTTCTGCGACGAAAGTGCGTATAGTATGCAAGCAGAATGTTGCTGCTTTAGTTTAGGTATCTACTTAATTACAAATTTGGTTCTTATTTTTTCAGCGTGTATCACGGTTCTCACTCAGTCCAAAAGGCGATTATATAGTTGGATGTATGGAAAATGGGCATATTCATGTTTATAGTCTATTATCTTTGATCAGGCACGGGAAGAGGGTATGTCTTTTATTCATGTTAGTTGGCATTAACTTTTGATACCTTAACTTCAACAATCAAAGTAACAAACACCATGGAGGTCCGTAATTCGCATTTCCTTCAACAAAATACTAAGGGAGAGTACTTCACAGGCACTTGAATCTTTGTCACTGTTTAATCACGTGCCTCTGCTCTCTTAGACATTTGTTAAGGGAGTTTTTAAGAATTGTTTACACACACACAATTGAAACAATGCTTTAAATGTATATTGTCGTTATTTACATTGTAAGAAGATATTTTCTGCGATATATGCGCAAAAATATGTGCATTGTGGTTCTAAACGTTTAGCCAATTTTCAGTAGTTACTTGACGAAGTCTGTTAGACGAAACGTTGTCAATAAAGTTTCATACTTAGCGGTTTACTTATCACAAGTTGTCGGTGGACTATTCACCTTTCATGCATGAAGCTCGTCAAGAAAAGTTTATAACTATCATGTTCGTGTTTGTGTCTTTAAGATTTTACTAAATTTAGCCCTAGTAGATTTGCGATGGTAAATCGTCCAATACGGGGACACGTTTCCAGCTGGCAATGTCATCATCCAATATTTCGGACGAGACATTACGTACACTTATTGAATTTCACTAGTGGTCTCATTCCTATCACAGAGAGCCCATTAGCGACACCTCGTTTGTTAACGTTCGAAAAGTTTTAAATAATGTCACCTCTCTTTTACTTTACTAAAGTTAAAATGCAGTTTCCTATGAATCTCTGCATGACATTTGTTGATTTTTTTTGATGATATTACCATTTGTCAAAATGAATGAACATTGACTTATCAGTCTGCATGTTACGTGCAAATGGACAGATCTTCCTTAACCCCTCCCTTATTTCAGACCGTATTGATGAGGCTTTCAGAAAAACGCCTTTTAAAATTTAGGTATTCCTTTTTACACAATAGATCGTGAAGATATTGTTGAAAGGTCGCGTTCTGCGTGCAAAATGTGCATAGTCCCATAAAGGCATTAGAAAGTGGTTCAGTCCAAAAGGGGACATACAGTGTTATTGTTAGATACTCTTATTTATTTTAAGACACAAATGTTAGCATTTACATAGGATCGTTAGTAGCAGAAAATAGGCGTATCTTCTTTATCTAGTTTTCCATGATATCTTCCTAACTCTCGTAGATGTAATGGTTTTCTTTGTACCTTAGTGTTTTACCAGTTACTCATTTCCTTTCCTTTTATCCCAAAAGGTGCAAAGACCAATTGTTCAGAAAGTCTCCGTGTCTCGAAAAGGTGAGAAAATCGAGAGCAACAGATCTGGGAATCTTACGAATGGTGCCTACCTACACTGGGAAAAAGATGAGAAGAAACCTTTATACGTAAGGAGTTTTCATACAAATCATACAAATAATGGTGGAATAGCTGTCTGTAGTACCACCTGTCCACCCAAAATATTGTGTTGTATTTTTACATTCGTAGAAATGACAGACAGGTGCACAGGGAAGGTGCTGAATGATCAACGCCGCCATGTCACAATTGTATACGGCTTAAAATGATTTCTTGAGAAAGAGAACAGATCCATCATCAGCCACTTTGTTTAGATACTGGAACTGAAGACGTCCTTGACACCACAACTTCTCACCATGAAACCCAAAGCATTTTTGTTGAATAGTTTGAACGCTTCAACACATAAACTACCTGTTAACGTATCCATTTTTGCAGTCTCAGTAAGCTTAGTTTTCCATTAGTATTATTGTTCGCGTTGTTTTTGCAAGGCGCAA
>JAAAKM020006971.1:93403076-93415604 GCA_010016025.2 Alatinidae sp. Z8VKAUB7J3
GACTCCTTCGTTGTCGAACTTCTTTCCAAGCGTTTCCGTCAGGACGGTGCATATAGTCTCATAATTTCAAGTTTTAACCTTTTATAAGATTTTCTCCATTTTTTGTTTTCTGCTGTTATTCATGATTTTGACGTTATTGTTTTCAAAAGAAGGCGGTACCAGAATGCAGGATGTAAAATCGATGTATGAATTATGGTCAAATAGATAATCGCTCCACTTAGATGCTCGAAGTAGCAGTCTATTAGCTTTAGATTCCCTAAGAAGGAGCTGGAAAAGTTTTTCGTGAAGCACCGCATTTTTCGCTTTGACCGGCCGGCCATGACTCACTTCATACCGTATGGGTCTTCTGCTGATAATATCTAGACTCTTTTGTAGCATCTCAGTCATTGCCCATGTTTTCTTTTACCGCCATACCGCAGAGTAGATTCTTTCATTGACACAATTAGACGTTTTTAGTTTCCATTCCAATTCAGCCAAGCCGAGGAAAGCTGTGGCTTCCTATTGCCATGATCATGTTTAGTGCTTTAATCATGTAAAGATTTTAATAATCTGCAGATTTACTCATGAATCCATTTCAAGGAATGGATTCTGTCGAGGATGTTTGAGTAATCTTTAAATTGTGTTTCTGAAGATGTTTTGCAAAGATGTCCTCGATAAGGTCCCATGTATTGCTGTTACTTTCGTGATGACAATGCATCATCGAGGTTCTGTTTGCGTTTTGGTACTTTCTTAATTTGATAATTCAAATCTAAAGGGTCAAATGTTCCCTTGCTTTTGCAATTTCTGTCATTATGGCACGGTCACGAGAAAAATGCTAGCTATTTAAGACTGTAACGGCTACTGCTTCTTTGATTAATCTAAAATCGAAAGCCCTCTTCCCAACTGCTCGTCAATCCTACACTTGTAATTATATAAGCAAATTTAATCACCTATTGCCATTATTAACTTAGGCCCCTCTGTACTATCCCTCAAAGGTTTCCCTCAAAAGGTACTCCTTAGGTGGACAAATCTAAACCCCGAAAGTTTACCTGCGATTGCAGTGATTTTTCGTAAGAAGAACTATGGGGCGTCCTAAAACTTTCTTAGTTATGAGCTTGTCTTGTCAGTAATCCGTAAGGGCGAAGATAGCTAGTATGCAGCAAAGTCAAAGATCTCGTAACACTATACTAGGTATTCAACATCAAAAAGATGTATTTACTACCTAAAAATATGGAGGTTTTCTATACAGAATCGGTTCATGGTGAACATTGTCATGGAGCTGCTCAATAGGTCGGATTAAGGAGCACTATGAAAATTGTCACAGAAGACGCCGCTGGAAATGGAGCTGTTCAAGTTTCGAAAGGTCCATGAAGGAGTGGGTTTAGAGGACGTTTACATCGGGGCCTATTCAATTAACCTAGTTGTAGTGGACACTGATTGGTCAAAAAAGACAAGCCATTCAGGCAGTCCAATTTCTGATTGGCTCTTTCAAAACTACAGTTGGGTGTACTCTTTTCACACGTTTCATTTCGATCATTTTGACGATTGTACTCTGGGGAGTGGCAGGCGAAAAATCCTTTAAGTACGTATTGTTTTCGCTATTTCGTGCGAGGTGAATATTAACAAATTAGCAATGTTGTTGCGAACTGCACACAAAAATAACCAACTAGAAAGAGTAATTGAAGTTTTTACATTAACAAATCAGAACATCAACTTACCAGTATCCTGGTTACCGTAGTGTTGGTAGGAAATTTACAAAAGTATAGTAACTATGTTTATAGCTGATGATTTACCGTAATGTTGATTTTTCATATTTAATTGAGGTTTTAAGTCCGTTGTTTGAGGGAGTCTTTTTCTTGCATCCTAAGGGTATTATCAGCATTAGCTCACTGGGCACCGATATTTGGAGAAACAGATTTTCTTCCGATGCTTGCGTTCCCAATTGTGAAAATGTTTCCCAATAACTTGCTCATTGCATTTGAAATAGTTGGTACTATTCTTGGTAAGTGATGTCCTAAATCTTAAATGTTGTACGTGATCGAACTCATCGTTGTGTTAGTACTTGGGCACATGGGGTTTTTGTGCATGTTTCTAACATTGAGTGTCGAACAATCGTTTTAATGAAGTCTCTGAGATGCACACAATTCATTCCAATAGAGTACTTGTTCAACTTTTCGAGATCCCAACTTTATTTTGTGATGAAATGCGTCTTTCTATCAAAGGACAAAGTGATTTGGAAACCACGTTTTCGCGCCTGTGACTAACATACTGTGTACAATTTGAGTTCATAAGGGAATGTAGGTTTGATAATTGGTCTATTTCTCTGCTGGTGTTTATTCTAAAACTGCTGATAGTGCCGTATATTTATATTTATATAAAGATTCATTCTGAGATACTTTTTATATGAATATGTAACAACGATGTAACTACCTATATGTATCTTAATCAAAGCTGCTTGATTTCACTTTGCTTTCTTGATTGAGGAAAACCACTAGTGCACATCCTATCTTTCTTAGGTCTTCTTTAGTATTGTTTTGCGAAAACGGCCCCAGTTTCATAATTACTTGATCCTCTCCCCGCTGCATTCAAGAAAGTAACAGAACTTGCTTTATCGCTGTGTGCAGGCCAATAGGCCTAAGTGTAAGATTTGTATTTATGGTAGTGCCATTTTAGCATTCGTACTTCTGGTGGTGGTGATGAGTTAGAAGGCATCGACGGTGACGTCAGCAAAAGTTCAATTCCCATCTTCCTCTTTTGTTAGTTGTTAATGTATTCAATTGTTTATGTTGCGGTCTTATCCGAACGTGTTTCATATATGGTAATTAATTGATTCGAGGATGGTGGTAGAATACACCGAAAGCTAATCATATTACGTTTTGTCATCATGTTTCACCTACGTGCCTTGTGTTGAACATTTATCTTTATAATGAGAATTTGTTCTCCGCCTGGCTTGTCCATCGCAGACGTTGGTGTTAATGATGTTTAATTAATGAGTAATTTTAAGATGTCGACTTTTATTTGTGTCTATGGTGTTAACGAAGCACGTCACGTTGCATACGAAATCAAATACATAAAGGTCGCATAAAATCCAAGAGGACCACTGCACTGCGTCCACAGGCTGTTCTGTTATCATTTTTTAATGTTTTTTGCCTTCTTTTTATTAAAAAGATGTAAAAACAAAAGCAAAAGAAAATGCAGTATGCTGAAACTAATTACCAGTTTTTTATCACTGTTTCTTATTGTGATAACGTCTTTTTTTCTGGGCCGAATTGTAAGGATGGACAAAAAATTTCAAAAATTCCAACTCATGTCATGTTTTTTTAGCCCCCGAATCTCCAATTCAAAGATTGAGTTAAATCACCCCCACTCTATCAGAACCGCTAACAATATTACCGATTGGATATTCCATGATATAAAAATAAGAGCATGATTCAACCCAACCAAACGTTTTAAGTACTAAGGTCAACAAATATGCGTTATATTACAATCCTATGTCCCAACTTTTAGACTCGAAAATCGACTTCTTGAGAGCATGTGTACAGCAGATCACATAGTTAGTGGGTTACAGGTTCTAACAAATCTTTGACGTAATATAACTCTTGAATTAAAATTTGTTAAATCATTAAGAAATTTCTGATGCGTTTCCAGTGTCTCTTCAGAAACACCAAATGAACAAAGATGTAGAATTTGATCCTCTGTAAATACCCAAGGTTAACATGAGTTTTTAATGACATTTGCAGTGCCATTTCTTGTCCTCGTCGCCTTTTATCCTTGCCCAGCTAATGCCAGGTATCCATAGTCCTGCTGAGTGCGCTGTAGGAGTTTTCAGATTGAAGGCAAAGCATCGGCGCGAACCATCAACCTTCAGCTTGCTAGACCAGCTCTCTACCGACTGAGCTAACTCGCCTCCTCGTATTTATATATTGTGTCCCGATTTATATATTATGCCTTCGTTTTGGGGTGCCCCATAAAATATGCCCCAATTTATATATTGTGCCCCAATTTCTACCAGATACCTCTATTTTTGGATGCCTCAATGTAGTACTGGTATTCAACATTTAATGGGTTATTTTGTTTAAAATTATATGCACGATTTACATTTTCTGATGAATGTTATATCTAATACGGTAATGCTTCTTTTCAACGCCCAGGGTCGTTTTTGGTGACCAGGGAGTGTCAAGAGTGAAAAAAGTGTCAAATAAGTTTCCAAAATTTTAACAAATAGGCATTTTCATTCGAACTGTATAGGCGAGTATATTTTAAGCAAAAAGAACAGTAGATATTCCCCAACTCTATGTCTTAATTTCCTCTATATTGGTGTATCAAATTGGTTGATATAAAAGTTAACGTATGTACCATAGAAAAATAGAAAACATATTTCATTGATGTGATTTAAAAATTCCCTTTATTAACACGAGAAAGATTGCACATTCCAATCTATACTCCATATTATCCATGGGCGTTAATGAAAGAGGCGTCCATAGACTTTTCTGGGTCTCAAGGGAGCGTTGATCAGAACGGACTTTAGTCAGGTGGGACAATTGTACAATTTTCTAGGACAAAGAAGTAGCGTTTTAAATAACAGGGATATCAACTTTTGCCGTATGATTTAAGTACCCCATTTATCAAATTTCGGTCCTGCCCAACCCAGGCTGCAGCTGCATTATGGAGTCTTTTGTTTGTAGGCTTTCCTCTTTACGAGGTAACGTCAAGTGCCCTTACACATTCATGTTCAACATCAATGATACCCTATGGAGTTTGCGACTGGACTCTAAAGTGAGTCATTGTTCGATGTATTTGTTTGCATTGATACTTCTTCTTAGCCATGTTCAGCTAGTGTAATTATATAGTAAATCATGAGCCACTGAATTAGTCAAACTTATTTATTTAATGCCTAGTAATATTGTCTTGGTATATCCTGTAATATTTTGCTAGGACCAATGTGTTTACATCTCTCTATTCCTATCATCATTATTGTTATTAGTTTTACAAATTCATAGAATTCAGAGAGTGTCTCGTAGACTTCGTTGATCTTTCCCATCAGAGGCTGTATTGTTGTATTTCAGATTTTTTTCATCCGTGATCTAATTTGTGTTATCTGGAGTTTGAATATTTACTTTGTTTTCTTTTGAAAAGAACACTAGAGAAATAGACAATATGTCACCAACGGGGATCGAACCCGTGACCCACGCTTTCGCGGCATGCGCTCTACCAACTGAGATAGGTGACCTCCGATGTTTACGTGACTATTATTTCTCTAGTCGCCACATTAGCTCCCAATTATCCACCGGTGGACATCGACATTCAGCTCAACGCAATTGGAGATCAGCTTCTCTGCACCATCTGACTTGACCAAGGAAGAATTGCCATGCGGCCTGCTATCAATCCAAGGCCCATTAAAGTTAGAACGTTAGAAAGTGTCACGGGTTCGATCCCTGGTGGTGACATATTTTCTACTTTTCTAGTGTTCTTTTCAAAACTAACATTTCAATTTCTCTCTGTTCGATGATACTTTGTTTTCATGGGGAAGAAGTTGTGGCTGTTTTGGCACAGAAGAATTTCATTTTCAGTTTTAAAAGAAATAGTAATTGTTATTCTATCGTCGGAATTACCTTCATGTTGTCCTCTTACTCTGGAGTGCCGAATAAACGGGGGAGGGGGTGTTCTGAATAAACGGGGGGTATCATTACGGTGTAAAGTTAATAAACTGTAGGATCCAAATAAACGGGGAGGTCTGAACTGCAGTCTCAATTTTGTGAAAGTTTTAAATAAGGATGATACGCACGAGGACAAAAATCGTACTAATTGACTAACTAGCAACTGTTTCAGGGTCAAATAATGCATTGGAAGTAATTCAAGTATGTTCCGATATCATTTACATTTTGAGTACTGGAAAAATTCCTTGAAATTAATAAGCGGGGGGTCCTAATAAGGAGCCGGGGGGTTACAAATTTCCAAAAATTAATAAGCGAAGGGGTACGATTATTTGGCACTCGAGAGTACAAACAAGAATTATTTCTTTTAGCACTTACGATTAGCTGTACTCGGTCATTTTCGTCATTTGTAGAAGTAAAGACGTTTGTCGTAACACTTTCACAAATAGTATAACAAACGTTTGAAGGACGTTGTGTCATCTGCAAGTGGAATTAACACTTCAGATGGCTTTCCTAATGCAATGCCAAAGAAACTTCATATTGTTATGATAATTACAGGATAAATTACAATCTGTTTCTAAACTCAACACAAATGCCATTTGTAATTTTAACCAAGAAAAGTAAGCTCTTGGTATTTTTGTAAATACTGTTAGTAGTGGTCTTAGCATTGCTTCTGTTAGATGCAAGATAATTTTCGAATTCTTTCTCATGGAAACTATTGAAGGCTTTCATTTATTTCCATGATTCGTGATACTGCATATTACTTTGCAAATGCAGCTAAATACTAACATAAATTTAACACTATCAACGTTTGGTTGTTTCACTATTGTCATCAATCACTTTCTAAATGGCTTGAATGCTTTCTGCAAGCGAAAGTATACTTCTTCTTTTTCTTTCGGCCCCTCCCTTTTAGGGGTCGCCACAGCGGATCCTCTGTCTCCTCACCAGTCTATCACTTGCTTCCTCCTCGGTCACGCCAACCACCCTCATATCCTTCCTTACCACATCCATGAACGCGAAAGTATAGACTAGCAGTATTTATAAGAGAAGAATAACGGATGTGTGGAGTATTGTTGCAATAAATGGGGACCAAATCAAGCACTGCTTTCACCTATTTCACTAATTCTAGTGTGCACTTTTTACGAGGACAGGAGAACCCCTTGTACACTTGTAATACTATTGCAAACAGTCCTAATATACGCGACTAAACCGGAAAAGCTCGTTAGGCCATATCGACCTTGGATACGTGGTGGCAACCACATCGTTAATACAGTGTTTTCTAAATGCTCCTTTGAAAATGTCTACGATAGACGAGGTATTACACTAGATATGTTAAAGATGTTGGTAGATCCAATTAACTTACAGGTATATTTGGTCGATGGAAATTATTAGTAGGTGATAACTCGAAACCTGTAGAAATATTTTCAGCATCTTGTAGAAATACTGTGATGATTATATCGTTGCCACCGTGTAACCAAGGCCGTACTAACTTCGGGTTAAGAAGCGTATGGTTTCATCCAGCACCCAATCACTCAATGTGTCATTTCATTGCTAATAGGTTATGGCGCCCATATAGATATAACAATGAAATCTCAAAGACTTTACTATCACTTCGAAATCTCCTGCATCCTTCCTCACAGCATTCTGTATGTTGCCTCTCTACATTCTGCACTAGAATTTAGTTCTCTTAGTAGTTAAGTGCTAAAGAGTTATCATGACACTGTTCATGTCTTTCTCCAATTATTGGTCAGTGAGCTTGATGCCTTTTGCAGGTTATAGTAATCCAAATTTTACTTTTAAAACCACAATCACTAATGGTCTTCACGTTGTTTCAATCAATTCTGAATCTCTGAGTACTGTTTCCTAGAATCATACACAGCTCGTAGTATTATTGTTAGTTTAATAGCTATTGATAGGAATTTACTTGATGTTTAAACAGAAGAAATATTAGGTTCTCATTGTAGATTTAGGAATAATTAAGGTGTTCGTGGGAAATAGTAGCTGATGCGTCGTTTATCTTGACCATTGGTTAATTTTATCCATTTTATTTACTATTTTTGTGGTGGGGTGTTGACTTTATCATGCAGATAATATGTTCTCCAATATTTGGAAATTTATATTGTGTGTTGTAAAATGTTCCCATCCCGTGTGACCTTGTCTGCCTTGGTTGACGTGACTTTTATTTGGTTTTAGTAAGGGACCCTTTTGATAAAGACCAATTGCTATCCTTTCCATTTGTACTTTTGTGACAGTCAAGATGTATTACCAATTTGCATTTGTACATACACAGTTGTAGTTTGCTCCGAAAATAACTCTAATATCTGGCTGTCTCTTGAGATAGGTGTGTAGGCACATTCATAGATTGGTCTTCACCCAGTGGTCAAGCTTTTTTATTCAGGAGCCTATGTCAATTTGTTGCAAAAGTTTTGTACAGTGAAGCTCCAGGATAATGGCCATCCTACGAACATGCATTAAGTGATATTGTAAGAGTGTTGTTGGTGGTAGTTAGATTGTGGTGTTAGTGAGTTAGTAATGTTTGTAAAGTGGTGGCATTAGTGACTTGGTTATGGTTGTGAGTTGTTGGTGGTAGTGAGTTGCTAGGGTTAATGAATTGGTAGTATTGGTGGAGTTCTTGTCTTTGTGAGTTGGGGGTGTTAGTGAGTTGGTGGTGCTTCTGAGGTTGTGGTATTTTTGAGTTGGGGGTGTTAGTAAGCTTGTGGTGTTAGTGAGTTGGTGGTGTTTGTGAATATGGGGTGTTTGTGAGGTTATGGTATTTCTGAATTGGTAGTGTTAGTACGTTTTTTGTGTTAGTGAGTTGGGGATGTTAGTGAGTTGGGGGTGTTTGTGAGGTCACGGTATTTCTGAATTTGTAGTTTTAGTAAGCTTGTTGCATTTGTCAGTTAGTGGTGTTTGTCATTTGGTGGTGTTATAAGTTGTTGGTGGTAGTAGGCTTGTTTTGTTAGTGTGTCACTGGTGTTAGTGAGTTGTTAGGGGTGTTTGTGAATGTGGACAAGACAGTCAAGAGTGGTCACTTTATATGGTAAAAGTAATTGATCTCCATGTGGCAGTGTACCCATAGCCTAGGCGAGGGTGTTTTGGTGAGTACACTGAAATTACATGCAATTGCTATAAAAGAGCAAAAATGTTAATTGCTTTTTTGGCAGGCAAGAAGTTCAATTTGGTCGGATTTATGCCATCCTTTAGCTAGACCCCAGTGAGAGTTCCTTAAGTAAGGCCTTAGAAAATGTGTGCTGCATGGTCTTGTTTCGGGCAAGGTAGTTCAGCAGTTCAGGACCTAAAAGGCGTTAGTTGTAGTTCTGAGTGACTGCTTGGTTGTGTTATTAAGTAGCTTTTTCTGAGAAATAATGACAAAGGATTCAGGATGAAGAAAAGACTTTGTAGTTGCCTTCTGAAAATACCCGTCTACAATTTTATTGTATTACATATGTGATTTTTATGTTGTATTTATGTTTTTTTATTCTTTTGTTTATGTCTTTGAGCCTGTAGGGCAGATTGTTGAGCACATTTATGAATAAACTAGTTTATAACTACAATCAATAATATTCCATTCCTTTAAAATATAATCAAAAAATGGAAGAGAAATTTAAAATATTTAGAAACATTTTATTGTAAATTATTTAGCATAATAGAATTAAATCAATTCGCTGTCAAACAGTAAAGAATAACAGTTTAGGAACATCATTAAAGTAATACTGTATTTATCTTTAAAAGTAAATATAAAAAAAACAATACCTATTCTTTCCTTTAGAAGTAAATCAAAAAGAGCGAAAAACTGTATTTGCTTTAAAAATAAAACAAAAAAACAAGAAACCGTATTTGTTTTAAAGGTAAAACAAAAAGAGCAAGAAACTGTGTTTGCCTTAAAATTAAAACAAAAAAAGCGTAAAAAATGTATTTACTTTAAAAGTAAAACAAAAGCAGTAAAAATTGAGCGACTAAACGTCTTCGAAAGTAGCCACATGGTGTTGACCACTTCTTCTTCGCACTTTACATTACAAATTGAGCTTATCAGCGCCATAAGACATTGACATCCTGGCACCAAATTGATGAGTAATATAAGGAGCTGTCTTTAAGGTTGGAGTGTGTTGTAGAAACAAGTAAAAGTTATGAAATGATCATTTTTATTCTTTTATGCTCAGTTTATAAAAAGATCTCGACAATTTTTATTTTCATTTTTTGTAAAATCAGTAGCAAGAGCAGTAACAAGATTGGAAATTTTGGTATAAAAGCTGTTGAAAGAGAAAAGATTTGTGAAAGATGATAAATGCAAGTTGTTTTTGGAGTTCGGTAAAAGAAAGCTTTCTGTCAGTGTATTAAAAATGGATGTTCAGAGTGGGAAAGTCTTCTTATTAGGAATACAAAATCCAGGTACAGGCTACAAGAAACAAAATACGTGAAATAGGCTTCCCAATTTATTGTTGGTGGTGTTTCGTTGCTAATTTACAACATCCTCAGAGCAATTGAATAACTTGATTAAACTCTACTGTTTACATATGTTACAGAGCCCTGGGAACTAATCCTACCCCTTGTCATTTATTCCGGGCGCTAAATGTTGCCATTAGTTCCAGAATATGTACAAGACTTTCACATCCTATGATAAAATATATCTATATATCATAATGTTTCAAATATTCTAGATACGATGTGCTGGATGAATCTGAAAGACTTACCAGTTTTTATCGTAGACGAAGTTGTTATTTTTACGTACCGTGGATCCCTAAAACGAACTGCGGATGGAAAGGGATTTCGTTAGATTTTCTACTCAACATGAGTTGGAATGACAGTAGACCTACAGTTTTATGTTGCAAATTTTGAACAGACACTAGAGAAATACAAAATTTGTCACCCCCGAAACTCGAACACGTGGCCTACGCGTAAGTGGCGTGTGCTCTACCAGATGAGCTAGGTGACTCGCAATGTTAACATATTCTATTTCCCTAGCTGCAACAATACCTCCCAATCATCCACCGGTGGACATCGACATTCAGCTCTACGCAATCGGACACGAGCCTGTGTGTGACATGTGGCTTGACCAAGGAATGACTGCGATACGTCTTCCTTTCTGGGAAAAATAGTGAGCATTACCTTCCTTAGCTTGCATTTTGTCTCTGCGATCTGTGCATGCTTGCCACGCCGTACAGTTTACATGGACTGAACACAGATTCCAGCTGACAATCAACCTGAAAATGTAACGTAAATGTGAGAAGGTTTGAAACAATAACTGACAATAGCGTAGTGATACAGGAACTATTATAACAAGCCGAGTGCGAAAATCAAACCTTACGTTAAGAGGTCTATATCTGAAAGAAGACCGATCAACTCAGAGTGACACAGTCATTGTACTTTATCCTATTTCTCTGTCAGTCTGATTCTCTGTTAGAGAACACTGCATGCTAACTAACCTCTTCCACAAGTTCTGTGTACTTCGGACGCAAGCTCAAAGAGAACTTGAAAACATTCGTTCTACCTTAATATTGGTGCTATAACATGCTAGTATACGACCTCAGGGCACCATCTAACACCCAGCTATAGCTACACTTGAGAATTGCGTTGTCCTTATCATTGATAGCTATAGCTACAGCATAATATTACAATTTTAAATTGTCGCGAGTTGTTTGTGATACGTCTAACCTGACTGAGCCTCAAAAGCTAGCAGCATAACAAGCATTATCAGTAGAACAAACCACGTTACGCTTCTTTGACGAAGTCTTTTACTGTACACTGTACGGGGTCAATTCGTTACATAGCTTTCAGACAAGGGAAAATAAGAATCCCAAAGTATAAATCTTAATCCTCTTAGCCTTTATCTTACTTTTCAATCACTGGATTCTCGTGGTTACCATTGTCTAATAATAGTCACAAGGGAGACGTAGTTATGATGTTATTATGTTTTAACAACAAACTTAGTTCCTATATTGTGCTTTGTATATGCAGATGAATAGATCTCTACGTAAAATGGTTGTGTGACAGTCGTCCAGTCATCCTGAGGCAGTCAGACATGACGGAAACTTGCCTCTGTGTTTTTATTTTCCGTTAATTGCAGATTCTACCTATTGTTCTTGCGTAAAATCGAGTTTAGCTTATTTCTCAAAGATGTCCAAACTGTATGGAAATAATGCTAGCTGACTTACGTTATAGGAACTAATTTGTATGTCTTCAATCTCTAATACTCAAAGAAGGACCAGGTTTGGAGCAGGCCTGCCTCTTCATATCCTGCTCAAACCTTCCAGAGAGTCCCTACTGCTACGGTTTTACGCGGTGACTTTGCAAAGAGATTAAGGATGGCAAATAGTACAACTGCCTACTTTCTTGATCCGGCAGTAACGCCTGTCTATCGAGGCATATACAGTACAATTTCGCTGCTAATGATCATCTTTGGAGTCCTGGGCAACCTATTAGTGTGTTTAGCAATAAGTAGGATTCGGAGATTTAGGAACACTATCAACATGCTCATCATGAACTTGGCAACTGCCGATATCCTTCAATGCATCAATATATTTTCCATGTTCATAACACTACTGAAAGGAGAGTGGATATTTGGAGATTTTCTTTGTAACGCAAATGCTTTTCTCATGATCGGACTTGTTACAGCAAGTGTCTACTCACTAGTTGCAATTGGAGTAAATAGGTATGTTGTCATCTATCATTGTGAGAAGTATTTTAAAATATTTTCAAGAAGAAACACCAAATTCGTGATCATAGTGGTGTGGTTCATTGCTTTTGCGTCTTCACTGCCACCACTTTTTGGATGGGGAAAGTTCACCTTCGCTCCTCGACGAGGCTTTTGTATTCTCGATTTCAAACTTAGCTTAACTTATACGATAACAATGTCCACTACCGTTCTACTACTACCATTCTTGGTTATTGTAATTGT
>JAAAKM020006971.1:93417464-93429909 GCA_010016025.2 Alatinidae sp. Z8VKAUB7J3
TGCTCATCAGGGGGCTTTGATTGAGAGACTGCCATTAAAAAAACCTCAACAGACGTTGGCAAAATCTGTCTACCAATAGGAATTAATTCCGAAAAACATGAATCACCATAAATTATCGCATCTTTCCTTATTACCAGAAAACAGTATGTGATTTAAACAAAGCATGGGAATAAGACGTCCTCTTCACCCTTTGCTTGAAAATTTGGTAACATACGAAGAAAAAAGCGTATGTAGACCTTTTGGTTTAGACACGTTGTTGTTCAAGAAATGCACTTCATAGCTCCACAAAATAATGAATCACATATTCCACGTACAGTTTCGTTTGCCGTAACTTAAAAATTATTGGCACATAAGTACTTTACTACAAATTACTGATTGTAGGCTAACGATAGATCTTTTGTCAAGTGATCTTGAACTATAGGACTACTTTTTGTTCGTTAGTCATACAGACCCACCCGACTTGGCATTACATGACAAATGTTCTGAATTTGTTTACCAAAAGAAAACTAAATTAAACTGGTCTTGTAGAAAAAATGCGAGTGTGGCTAAGAAGAAAACTACAAGGTCCTACAATCGTATCTTAACAGTAGTGAGGCAGAAATCAATATTTGCTGCTCAAGCAATTTTAACGGTATCCAAGGTAGTAAATTGTACTCCACATGGCCTCTAAGGAACTTTTTGACAAAAGTAAGTGGCCTGGATTCTAGGTACACTTAGGGTGATATGGTCTAATATCACCTAACAGTCAATGGACTGGACACCTTGTTGAGCATTGAAATATTATTTCGGAACTAGAAATCGATTCAAGTGATTAAGGCCCTGTCAAAATGTTTTCCATTACGATCAGGTGTTAATTTCTAGGCATCATATTCCCAAAAACTAGATGTTATGGCCTTTGAGAAGATTTAGCGCCGAGAGACTCAAAATTTACATTTATCTCTTCCCCAGCATTCTAAATCGTGCTCACTACTGGCACGAAGAAGGCATTTGTTTGCATTGTTCACTCTGTAGCCACTTATCAATTTCTAATCTGAGCCAAAGTTTCTAAAAATCGATTTATCTTGCTCTCCCCCTTGTTTCCGCGTAGGATTCCCTATAACTGCTGTCTGCAAATGTCTGGATTTTGAAAGGGCTCGTAAAATTGTCGGGAAAGATAATTTCGAGTCAAACAATTCCTTCAAAGCACGCATCGACAATCATGATTATTACATTGAGTTGTATTTTGAATTAGCTAGACACTATATTTTGAAGTTAATTTTAGTTTTGTACTTATGAGAGCTTTATAGATGATTGAAAAGTCATGACATCCAAGCGATGATAATGTACTTAAATATATTTTAAAGGAACCTTTCCAGGCAAAGTGTAGGCATAAAGTCTGTTCGGTTCAGGCTTTTCCCACAAACAATTTTGGAACCCCCTATGGAACTTTGCAGCCGTATTTCTTCAACCTCTGACGTTTCTCACAATTCCAAACTATGTTTTAAACTGAAACATTTAATAAGTTTTGGTAATAAACACTATAGTTTTTTCAATACGAGGACTTCTACGTACCAAAATCTCTAGTCAAAACGGCGTTTCAGTGAAATTATTGTGAGTTGTACACTTTTGCCTTTTAAAGAAGCAATTTTACAAATGAAAAATGCTAATATACATTTACATGTTCAAAATACTTCACAAAAAAAGTAATTGCAATGCCATTGGGTTATAGATTTATACAACTATAATTTTAATCAGCAATTAATCGCTTAAAATAGCCAATCAAAGCAGCGATTTTGCTTGATTTTGTAATACAGTTACATATTTCAAATTTGCTCTGATATGATTACAATTTTTAAACCAAATACTATTATATGTTGATAGAAATAACAAAAATAAAAATCAACAAGTTTCAGCTCTAAATTTTATCGATAGAGACTACTTAGATATTATTCATCTGTCGATACATGGTAAGAAAACTATGAGTCTTTTGATCTTTATAAGCTGATGGAAGCCTGTAAATCCCGTAAATTAGGATCGAACAGATACAAAATCAGTAGCGAAAGGCGTATTTTGACTTTCGTCCAAACTGTAGTTATATGCAACACATTTTTAAATTAGAGGGAACATCTCCATAATAAGTAATTAAATATTCTTGCTGAAATTGGTTTGTCATCTGGCATTTTTGGCTGGATTGATAATTTTTTTCTTATTTTTGAAAAGGTATTGAGGAGTGATTTCCGTCATCTTTAAGTGTCCACTGACGCAGGTGGCTGTAGGAGAGAAATGCAGAGCTTCAACAATAAGAATAGACTCAAAATTCTGTGCCCAAGCGTACATTCAGCACTCCTACCTTTCCTTTTTATTTTATGGAAATCCCTGTTTTTTTCCTTTTTTTATATGGATATCCCTGTTCCAGTTTGTAATGAACTCCTATGTGATGTTTTGAATTCATCCCTGATGTTCCAAGACGAAATGTCAGGCTACATATTTTAGATGATTCTGATATTAGTACAAGTTGACTTCTGTCCAACAAAGGTCTAGCTCGTTAGAACCTGATATTCCGTCGCCATATACTTGTCTTCATTAAAAGTGTTCTTACGCTTAAATATTCTGAATAGGTGCGACGCAAGGAGTATCTGATTCTCTGGCTAAGCATCAAGGTCAGGCAAGTCCCGTCCTCTGCCTTTACCTATGTGGTGTAAGGGCCAAGATAATAAAGGTACATATGTTATGACAGCTACCTTCAAAGTTTTGGATTGGACATGGATTTGTAAATACCACCAGCATGGCCTTTACTTGGTCATTTAGTAAGTCTTTAACAGATCCAAAACAATTGTAAAAGACGACCCTAAGTATGCATTCATGATATCCTAACGGCAGTGGAAATCCTAAATTAATAATGAGTAAAACTTTGAAGAGATGAGACAATACGCTGCTAAACCGGAATAGAGTACTAAAGCGATGACGTCACAAAACATTTTTTTCGGGGAATCGCAATTGTGACTAAATCACAGTGTTAACACTGCCACCAAATGCCCGTATAAAAGACTATCGCGTTAAAATCTCATATCAGCTGCTAGAAACGGCTATTTTGATACGAAAAATGCCTTAAGAAAACTAGATTCATTTAAAAAGGTTTTGATAAGCATGATTTAAAGTTGGAAAAGGCGTAAATTAGCGATTGTTCAAGGTATCATTCTCAACTTTGATGAGGTTATCTCGTCAACACGAAGAACGCAACAATTGCAAAATATAATGAAATTTCAGATATTTAGATGCAAGTGTGATGGTAGGTATGTTGGAAGGACGTCTCAAAGACTTACAAATCGTATCTCGCAACAGATTCCATCCGCGTTGAGAAATATGAAGGCCGTTCGTGAGCCTCAACAACCCTAATGAAAGTGTAAAGCAAATGTGAGTCTGCTAGATTGTGCTTCGGCCATCGGTACACAATTACGAATGATTGTTTTCGTATATTAGCTAAAGCTAGATCAGCTTTCCTACTGAAAGTTTTAGAAGCAGTTTTCATCAAAACCCGGGATCTTTTACTTTGCCGAAAAAAAAGAGTTTGTGTTTTCTCTGAAATTGTTCTAACAATTTTGGCGCCTCCAAATTGTTGGTAGGTTTTTACGAGTGTCCAACCAGTGGTCGACTAATTTTTGCTTGGATCCCTTCCTTTGTTTGCTAGTTATCATAAATGATGCTTGAATGTTTGAACAAATCATTCTTTGCACGTGCGATTCTGATGAGGGTGCAACGAAACCGGTCAATGGCATTTCCCTAATGATTCCGTTATTAAATATTATCTATAAAGCTTCTCTCTATTTCCATCGTCTTCAAATGGCGGTTCCGAGTTTCTAATTATTGACAATGATGTAATGCTAAAAAATGCTAAGGCAATCACATGATTATTTGAATCAAATCACACGCCTACGCCATGTAGGGTCACAAGTCAAAGGGAACCGAGATGCATCATGACAGATGAGGATGGTAATAAATTAACAAACTTGGAAATGAGCCTGTGTTTAAAAGCAGTAATCCTCCCTTGCGCTATTTCAAGAAAGCGAAATCAAAGTACAAGGAGAATGGAACAGACAGAATGGGCAGCACGTGTCTTGAGGAGAACATAAGTAAGGGCAGATAGTAACAGAATCATGTTAAGCCGAGATTAAATGGTATACAAAGGTACGACTTTTACTGTAGCCATTTTCTGTGTAGATGTTGAATTTACAAACCGGATCACTCATGGCCCTTTCAGTCGGTACTCCCATTTTCTATCATCAAGTAAGCAATAGATTATGCTAAAATATCGAGAAATATATTGACGAGAGGTCACAAGCTACCCAAAAATATTGATCAACCTTCAATACATATCTACGGATTTTTATTTCGCTAGTATATTACGCAATGTTTCAATAATCGCCCACAGACGATCAATACTATTATCAATATTTAGTATCATCAATATCATTGCCAATAATATTGCGTCTGTGGGTAGCTTTAGTCAGGAACACGCCAAAAGAGACATAACAGGTAACTAGGTTTACTGCAAAACAGTGGTGGGAGTATTGCTGTATGATTGGAACCACAAATTAAAAATACGACGAAGGTATATTTGATTATGGGTGATGACTAAAAAGATGGGAAGGAAGTTCAAAATCTGCGTATTATATTTCCCTACGTACTTTAATACTTACGCGAAACGACATAAAGACAAGGACATGTTTGCCCCAATGGTAACCATATGAGGAAACAGAACTAAAGAGAGGAAACAAACATAAATTTTTTCGGTGGCTGATTGCAAAGCAAAGGCTGACAAACATTTGGATGACATCCGAGCTAAACAAACTCCGAACAAAACTCGAATTTCCTTAGTCGACATAGAGAGGAATTGAGTTTTTTGTGTCAACTTCCTCTTAAACATGTAAACAGAAAGGTAATCTGGCACTCGAAAACATAAGGCGAGAATCTTTCATGCATACCTAAAAACAGTCGGGTTGTTTCAGTGAAAGGCAAAGAAATTGAGCCTGAGTTTAAGATCCCTGGTGAAATCAGACAGGCGAAACATTTTCTACTTTCTTTTTCTTTAATATTTTACATACAGCCTGGTTGCGGTCACAATATTTAGTGACGATATTTCTATGCCTTCAGCAAACCTTTTGCAAAATTCGGTCTTTATGATGTCTTTACTATTAGCTTGGCATTACATCAACTAAAAGCTCATAAATCATACAACTACCAAAATTAGTGGGTAAGGCATACTACTAAATAGTAGGAAGCAAAGGTGAGTTTTTGAAAGATTCCTTTATTTACTGGATCCAAAAAGCAACTAGTCGCTTCGCTAGCAGGACTCTTAAATTTTATGGAGTTATGCTCTAACGGCAGGTTACAAATTAAGAGGGGGTTTTATGAACATTAGTGTGTGTGTGTGTGTGTATGGGGGGGGGGTATTCTGAATTTTAGGGGAGCTGACATTGGTCAAGGAAAGCGTATGTAAAATCTTTACAGGAGATTTTGGGGGTTAATGGTTATCCCCTCTATACCCCCGGTGGTTACGGGGCTGTGTAACGAAGATAGTCTTTTATAAAAAGCGCACGTAAAATATTCACCCTCATGCCAAGTTTACACATTCTAAGCTGATGCAGTGATTCACTACATATAATCGTCTCCTCAATGACAATGATTATCATGGTCCAACAGTCATCGGTTGCTAAAATGGCTATAAACCAACGTCCCTTCACTGTTTTTCAGCCATACATTTCCCCGACCATGTCAACTGAGTAGAATTGCAAGAAAAGGTAAGGCTTTGGAAGCAGGTAGAGAGGGGTTCCTCCATCAGGAGAGACAAACACTCTCATGATGATGATGATAATGATGCTGGCTCTGCTGCTGCTGATGATGATGACGATAATGATGCTGCTGCTGCTGCTGCTGATGATGATGACGATGATCATGAAGATGATTAAAGCCCAACGGCAACCCCTACTTCATTTCTTAGATTAGAATTAAAGTAGAACTTCGTATATTTAACGATCAAATTCTTGTTGGTGCAGGGGTTAGTTCTGTAGTTTTATAATTCAAGGCATCGTGTGGAGTTTAGATAGAAGTTCTCTTTTGGCTCTTTTGTAATTCAAAATACCTTGAAATCCAAGTTTAAGCCATAAATTGTAACGGAAGCCCCTGTGCCAGGTAAATGATTAGAAAGCTTGAGCCTTAAGGTTTAGGTGAGTGGTGACATCGAAGGTACACTTCTTCAATCACTAAGGTGTGCTGCATTTTCATAACAAGTTAAGCATCTCTTCGTGCACAATGCATCCCCAGCATCTTCAGCCCATAGTGCTTATCAAAGATGGAGCAGGCTGCTCTATTCTCTCAGCTAGCTTCAAAGTCATGCCACCAAGACAGCTATTCTTGATCTGGCAGAAGCAAATTTAAGTAAGGAAAAAAGTGGTCGAATTGGCTTACCACGGAGTTGCAACGTGTGGAAGAGACACGGTCTTTGTCATTGGTAGCACGACTATTCACCAATCAAAATGTAACCACCCTTTTACCCAGAATGTAACTAACTAAACAAGGTTGTGGTTATGTTCAATAAATGTACCACACTTCTGCTTAACCAATTATATTGTACAACTCTCTATGTTTAACTAATTAGAATATAATCGAACAAACGAGTGTAGACACGTGTAGACACATTGCAGACACAGTTGTAGATATATGGCATACACAAGTGTAGACACATTACAAGTCCATGTGTAGACATATGGCATAGACAAGTGTAGACATATAGCAGACACACATGGTGCTTGTGTTATTTTTGCCATCATAACCACGGCCCAATACCTTGGTGCGGCGAAGTACAACAAAATTGATATCTTGCTCAGGGATGCTACAATGAAAACGGGGTCCGAACATCTGTAACTCATAATTCTTGGAATATCAGACAGCTGCTCTGACTACCAGGCCACACTGGCTCCTAGGAACACTACCACATCGTACAAAATAGGGAGAAAACAGCAGTAGAAACAGCATCAACTATAAATATGGTAGTAGTAGTAGTAGTACTAATGCGCTTGTTAGAGCCTAGGTTACGAGTTGGGAACTGTATTTTTAAAATATAATGCAAAATGTAATCAAGATAAAAATTATGATGCAAGATGTGGTAAAGAATTTTGATAAATTAGATTAACTTACAAGTTAATGTTAACGGTGACGTTATTTTATAACTGATAAAGTTGGAAACCACTTTCAGAACCTTTTAGAAAATTTTTTTACAGGCCATGGGAGCAAACTTTAGGAAAGGGGAAGATGAGAAATCATGATTTTTTTCCAATTTGTACTGACTCATCTCTAATTGGAGGCAAAAGTTAACCTGTGACTACATTTTTGTTTCTCGTGTCAGTCATTGCTGTTCACTGTACTTTAATTGTCGTTTTTGTTTGTACCATCCCTTTTATTTAATATTTTGAAAAGTGGGTTTGTGGTACAAAAGTTGAATATTGCGTTAAGTAACAGATTCATTTTTGCTAAACGTTTTCACCACACACTGATCACAGCAATCGTATGGACTGAAATGAGAAAGACGTTACGATGAATTTATAGGAAACGAGAAAATCCTACAAACTAACAGTTACAAGAGCGATACGTTTTCTGCCACTCGTGTTATTGAAAATGGCACTCCTGTTAATGAATCCGTTACTTAACACAATATTCAACATTTTCTTTTTTAACATTTACATTTACAATTCAATGAAATACTTATTGTAATAGTCGAGGGGTAAACCACTTTCCATAGGACGCGTAACAGATTTCGTAACAAACAACTGGATGTCCTTGGGACTTCTGTCAGAACAACAGAATGACTGACACATGTGTATGAGATCTGCAGAGACTGGTTTACCCATCGGGATTTATAAATCAGCTTTTAAGTAACAAGATGATGCCTAATGCCACAAGGAAGTGTTTAAATTTAGTTTTGGAAAAATATTGAAAAGGGGGAAGCAACTATTTTTTACTCAAATCAGCTTTCTAAATATGCTATTCAATCAAATCTAGAACATATCAGCTGACGATTTCATATTTTAAGTCAAAGACTGGTTCGCTGTTGAGAGAATATATGGTTTAAAAGGCATTATAGTTTGGCCGAGTACCAGCTTCTGTCTTGTATGTGTTGGACTTCTGTTTAAATCCGGTTTCAATCTTAATGTGATTTTATCAGACAATATGTTGCAAAATCTAATAGGGCTAACATTGAATAAATCTGAAAAGTCGGTTAGTGGTACAAAATTTAAATATTGCGTTGAGTAACGGATTCATTCTGCTAAACATTTCGCCATAAACTGATCACAGCAATGAATCCGTTACTCAACGCAAAATTGAATAAATGGCAGAAACAATAGTAAATGTGTTTCTTTACGTATATAATTTTTTCTACTTCAACAGGTGATTGCAAATAGCCGTCCACTCTGATGTGAGTTCTTCAACGGTTCACTTGGTAATGTCAAGTTTATCGATCAAGCAACCCTGTTCGCTCTTAGGTAATAGCGTTAATTTTACAAAGGGAGGCTGGAAATACAATATTGGGCTCCTGAAGTGAAAGCAATTTGGGTGTCTTCAATTTTTGCATAAATACCACCGGATTCATTTATTTCTATTATTTTGCTTTATCTTTGAAAAAGGTGACCTATGTCTAAAAAGGAGAGGGAGATTAGTTTGTCAGTCACCAAATGAAATGTTTTTAGGGATGAAATGTTCCTATTTAGGAAAATAGAGGTATGTGATGAAACTCGGCAATTTTACGCTAGTGTCATAAATGTATGGTACTTAATTTTGAATTGTCAGAACAATTTTAACGTCAATTGAATATCTTACCGCCATCCTGCTTGGTTGTACGTGATGTGAGTATAATTTTTTCACAAATAGGAGACTACAGTTCCAGACAAAAGTCTCCCATATCGGATGGGTTACGGGCATGGGCGGGATTTAAGGCCAATACTATTGGCTTTTGGGGAATTGCCAACAGTAACTTCGTTATTTATATAAACGATCACCAAATGAAGCCGCGGTGTTGCAGATTTCCTTAACTCGGCGTATGTACAATACTTGATATATTTTCCTCTTGTCCATGATATTGATCTGTAAAGGAATATGTCAATGACATCCTTTTGCCTCTCGCCCCTCTATGGGTTTAAGGCGCACAAGCACGAAGACCTTAAAGTGAAATAAACATCCATCAACATCAAATTGGATGACTTGTTTCAAGCTACCTTATTTCCTAAAACAAGCACCCTCCTTCTAATAAGCGCCCCTTCTCATAAGCACCACCTTAGTCCTTAATAAGCGCTCCTAATATTTTATGTCATATGTTTGCAGTGTCTACTCTAATACGTACACCACCTTCTCTGGTGTAACAAAACCAAGGGATAAGGAAATTAAACGAACTTTTTTACTGAGGAAAGAAATGCGTTTTACTTTTCTCGAACAGAACTTTTAGACCTTTAAAAAGAGTACCCTCCTCTGATAAGTACTAACTTTTGATAAGCGACCCTCAAATTTTGAAGATTTTAAATTGGTACCCGAGTGCTTATAAGAGGAAATACGGTCTTCGGAGGTGCCAGCAGGTTTTAGTAATGATAATAATAATGATAATAATTTTTAAACTCAATGCCTTTATTGCTAATCTTCATTATACAATAACATTTCCTGCTGTTTTCTCCTGGCATGGTACATATCAATCATATGTCATATATCATATATATCATTCTCTTCCTTTTCCCTTCTCTTCCTTTTCCCTGCAGTCTATTTGCTGATTGTTCTTTCTCTTCTTGTTTTCCTCCGCTTCTTCATTTCTATTTGGTTGTGTTTTTCATCCCTTACTTCGCTGTCTTTTCTGCTTTAGAGTCGGACACCTCTCCATTGTTATGATGCTACATTTTTTCCTTATCAGCCATACATTCTCCTGACAAATCTGAAACGCAAACTCGAAGAGAACCCTGTTTCTTCGATAGGTTAATGTGACAGAATACTATCCTTATTATAGTACTAGGAATATGACCAGTTGAAAGTTTGGATAAGTTCTGCCTGAACGTTATTTGCTAAGTATATTTTTGCTATTGTCATTACAGAGAAATGAATCAGAAGCTGCGAGATGATCGCGACACGATAGAACAGTCGTTGAAAGAGGTGAGAAAAAGACATCACTGTTTGTGTAGATCCATACCAAATGGAACGGGAATTACAGTTATGGAATGGCATCACAAATTTGTTTGTGATGCAATACATAAGGGATTGTGCAAGATGGTGATGGTTATATGATACTTTAATGTTTTGCAAAAGTCACAGGGGGACTGCATGTAGTTTTCCAGATGTGTGATCCCCGTGTAAACAGGTTATGTCTTTCTTTTAGGGCCAACTCTGCTAGTTAACGTCATGCGGTGTGCTATTGCGTTCAGCTTCGAAATTTCAGACAATATATTTTGTCGTCGTAGATTTCGGAGCCCATTACTTCGGAAGCCTATGCCCCCTTTATGAACAATTACTAGACTGGAGTGCTTCACAGACATAATTTTGCGCACTCTCCCTTGATAGCCGAAAAGTCCCCAGAAATATTCGACATTTTCCGTTCTTTTATTACCACGGTGCTTCTTTGACCTTGACCTAAGGACACGGTTTGGGGATGCCCAAATATTTCAAAATGAAAGGTTCGCAACAGGCAGATTTGGCCGCCGTTATATATCGGCTGAACTCGCACTTGTGGTGGATGGGAGGTGGGGTAGTGGGTTGGAGGTCTGATAGTGGGTGGGAGGTAACTGTGCTATCTATCAAAGGTTAGTCACTCGCTCCCTGTGGGTTCAGATGTTTCAGGTGATCATACCCTCTAATGCGAGCAGAGCAGGATTCTTTACAAGAAGTGAGCAAACTTGAATATTTTATGGCCCGTTCTATACTTCTTAGATTTAATGTGTAGTCCACCCAGTCCATCACACGTTTTCACTATTTTCTGAATAATTTACATAATTACCGTAATGATCAGCATCATTTAGTAATTTTGTAAAAATTATTGCATAATTAGAGGGTGACGTTGACCTGTTTAATGCCTCAGGTATTTTAGAAGCGTTATTTTTGTTGCACTTTCTAACGCACCGCGTAGATCACTAATGCACTCACTCCAATTATCATAAATCATCATACATAATGTTGCTAAACAATCAATTGAAATGATCATCATCATTATTTGCGTTTTCTCATATTATGGTTCGGCAGATAAACAAAGAGAGACCAAAAAGTATCTGTGATGAGATTGAAGCTTCGGAGGTATATTGAAATCTTTAAATCCATTAAACATTTGATTATCACGTGATTATCATACGTAAGTGTCATAATGTAAATGAAATGCCTCCGACTGGGTGCAGAATGCCTCTGACTGGGTGCAGAATGCCTCCAACTGGGTGCAGAATTCCAGCTTGAGGTGATGCAGCAATAACTCCATTTTCACCGGTTGGTATGGATGCCAGAGTTAACTGTTAAATACGATGTTCTTGTTTTACCCCCTCCCCCCTGATACTTGGCCTCCCATCCCTCGCTAGTGGTTTGTATTTTAGCAGGTTTTTTTTCTTCTCGCTTTATTCTTGTCACGGTTTTTGGTACTCCTGGAACACCCTTTCTTCTCCTTTCTTTACCCTCTCAGTAATTAGTTGCCTTATTTTTGCGTTTGTTTTTATTCCTATTTTATGTCAATTCTTAACCTTGTATTTTATATTTTGCTCTATTTTACCATGTTGTGTTTCCTTTGCCTTTATCTCCTGGTTTTGGCTTTGCACTTGGTTTTACTCCATTGTTTTTTCTCTCACTTGCTCTTGCCATCTTTCTTTGTTTTTCTTGATTCGACAATGTGTGCATCATCCCTTTTTCCTTCCCTTTTACGTATCTGGTTTTTGTTACTTTTCCCATTTTCCATTCATGGATATTTTGGTTCACAAATGTAGACATTATTTCTAAATAATAAGAAATGCTAGTACCTCTTCATGGAACTTTTCTTTTGTTTGCTTTTTTATTTCATAAGTATTTTTTAGATTTTAATATACTATTTTTTCATAAAATTCGATATCTTCACCTGCGCACGCGCACCTATGCCCCCCCCCAACCGGGGCACATGCAGCGTAATTTCTATACTCCATAACGGTCCACCTCGTCGCCCCCCGCCGCCTCACTGATTCTATTAGTGCAACAAAAGTATCTTTGTTACTAACATCTAACAAGGTTTTCATAAATTCTGTTAATGTTGAAGTAACTTGACTGAAAGCAAACCATGTATAGTGTCTCACAATTGCTTTAAATATAACCTACTAATACTAACCATCTCAGTATGACCTTCTAATACTAACCATCTTAGTATGACCTTCTAATACTAACCATCTCAGTATGACCTTCTAATACTAACCATCTCAGTATGACCTTCTAATACTAA
>JAAAKM020006971.1:93430009-93464352 GCA_010016025.2 Alatinidae sp. Z8VKAUB7J3
TTCTAATACTAACCATCTCAGTATGACCTTCTAATACTAACCATCTCAGTATGACCTTCTAATACTAACCATCTCAGCATGACCTAATAATACTAACAATCTCAGTATGGCTTTATAAATGCATATGTAATGTCTATCACTCCAACTGGGAGGAGAACCGTGAACTTACCTAGTAATTATTTGTACGTAAAAGGGTCTAATTTACGTCTCCGGTTGTATGTAAACAGAAAGAATTTAAACTGCATTCTAACCCATTAACGGTAGTAGTATCTTTGATTAACAGCTGAATACAATGATATAGTGGTTGCGCGGAGCGTTATATTTATCAAATGACGTTGTTTCGTAGCATTGTGTTGTTATTGTTCCCGATTGTTACAGTCGTGATACTCGGTATTTGCGAAATTCGAATCGACCTGGAAAATTTGGGTGACGGTTAAAGCCGAACTGGAAAGTCTGATTGATTGCAGAATTCGAGTCCACCATTTCTAGATTTTGTAATAGGGAAAGCACGCACGTGCGCTTGAACTACAAATTAACATGTTAGTACGCTCACACCGATGTGCGTACATACATAACTGCCTTCGATGCATACACACATGAATAAAGTACGTACCCACCCACCGCCATACATGGTCATATGCATGCACACATCCTCTACTTTGGGCGGAGCTTTTCTGTGATAGAGATACCCAGTTTTTGACAGCAAAGTACCTGGACCGGTTTTGTGCTTGTAGAACTTTGTCTTACTTGACAGATTTACTTTTGACTCCGTTTCTAACTTCTGAACTGTTAGGTTTACTATGGCGAATTCTCTCCAGCTATTTTTCACAGAAAGCTTCCATTTCGTGAGATATACAGCACATTCTTCCTAGTGTGTTACCACGTATAAATTTTCACGTATGTTATACCAGTACTATGCATATATACATACATGCATACATAGGTACTTACGTACATACATACATACATACATACATACATACATACATACATACATACATCCATACGTGCATGCATACATACATACATATATACATGCATACATACAGGTACATAATAGATACATACATACGTACATTTGTCCACATATTTTCAACGGTACTTTAGCGTACGTAATACTTTGGTTGACTATAAACCTTCTTCTGATTAAGTTGTTTGCTGATTGGAAACTTTTGCTAGTTCGATCCGAATGACTTCGCATTTCCAACATTTTGAGATAACGATGCAATATGCTTATAACTGTATAGTGAATCCATGCCCTTTTGTCTTTATTGTTCGTTGAGGTGCTTATGTTTGAGGCATCACAAGCACATACCGTTATGAATTACTTTTGTCTCCCATGAAAGGGTCTATATCAACAACAGCCAGACAGGAGGAAACTGGCACGAGAAGGGTCTAACATGGCGACGTACTTTCATGAAGGAAAACTTGGGTTTCGAGCTGAGAGCGAGAAGTCTTTACAGTCGATTGGGTAAGGATTACTTCATTGTCAGTCTCTGCCGTTTAGGTTTGTGCAGTGCCTTGTATCTTTTCATGTCACTGTGATGTGTCAGTAGACATCGTTTAACGGTTACAGAAACTACGTATTCAAGCCAACAAGAAAAAGAGCAAAGGACGTGGTGAGGTCTTCATAGTTCTCCCCCCCAGGCAAGTGGGGGAACCCAGTATTTTCAAAAAATTTTGTCTAGGTGGGGGTTGGCTCGAATCCCATTTACAGGTGGGGGTTGGCCCCTAAGATAGGGGTTGTCAACCATAGTCTAAATTAAATTTTGGGCAAAAGTTGTATTGGCGATTCTGTTTCACCTAACTTAAGAAAAAAAATTTCTTAAAGGAAGTGGCATGGTGAAACCTTTCAAGTGATGAAATGTTTCAATGGGAGAACTCTAAGTTTATTTTCCGTTTCTATTTACATTTTTGGTGGAAAGCGGTCATTTGAACGTTTGGAAAAATATGACAGAAGATTTCTTCCAGGTGGGGGTTGGGCTTTAGAGTTCTAGGTGGGGGTTGTTTTTGTAGGTGGGGATCCAGACCCCCTTCCAAATTATGGGTGTTGCACATAAGCATGAAAGCACATTTCGTGAAATAAGGGAGAGTAGATTACCCATCCGCTGTGGACTGTTGTAAAGCCGCATTTTCGTGTTGCGTGCTTCAAAATTCCTTTACTCTGTTAGGCCTTAATTTGATTTTTCATAAAATATATTCCCAGCCTTTTAAACTCGTAACGCGCAGATGGGCGTCGTCGGGAAACTTGGGAAAGTATATTATTAACTATTTTCATACCTTTTAGTTGTTAGTTATAATTTACCTAGAATTTATTTACTCCTCCCGTTTCTGTATTGTATTTTTCTTCGTCGTGTTAAATGATATGTTTGTTTATTTACCATTCATTTATTTTACTTATTATTTTTATATTTATACCTAGTTATTATTTTGTTCGTTGTTTATTTAAAAGTTATTTACACTTCCTTTTTCTAGTTTGTTTGTCTCTATTATTGTCCTATTTTTTATTTCTTCCTATCCTTTACCCTTTCGTTTCTTTCTGTCTTTTGATGAATTAGTTCTTTGTTTATTACCTGTGAGAAAACAAAGCTCAAAAATAGGCATGCAGGCGTACGATCCTGTGATCTTAGAGACAAACAAAATTGCCCCGCATTGAAAAACGAAAGCTAGAGCGCGATTCTGTGCGGCAGGCGCGCCGAAAACAAATGTTGAAACAAAGAAAAATCGGCACTTTCGTACTTGAAACTGCTTGGCTCACTCGTATCATTGTTGACCCAACGTACGCAAAAGACGAAGAGCAATATTTTGAGTCATGCATAGACGATAATCATAACCAGTTCTTAATGTGTGTACTGTGCAATCATAAACATGCACCATACAGTTTACAGTACAATACGTTTGGTCATTTGTTCAGAGATTTTCGGCAGGCTTTCGCTTGACGTTTGAAGTTCAAGTCTCAAAACATACGTAGTAACTTCAGTGAAAGCTCAACCAAGCTTCGCCAGATAACCGTCTACCTTATTTCGCATGTGGAATCCATTTTGGTACGTATAGAACTGTCTTATGTGCGTGGGGGTCTTAATTGAACTGTATTCGGAAAAGATGTTTCCCACTTTAATTGAAACCCTTGAAGACTATGCCAGCTGTTGTTATTCAGCACTGATTATTGGATATCAGCTGCCGATGCCTGCCAATGCTTACCGTATAATTCAACGAAGATGCTCCCACTATTACCATTCGTAGGTTTATGAGTACAGAACCTTGTACGGAAGTAGCTGTATGAGTACGGAACGTGTCTACCGTATCTACAAGTGCCTGAATTGTTCCACTTCTCATGATTTCTTTGGAGCCCTCCTTTAAATGTTAAACACATGTTTCGTGCATTTTTCTAGCCCGCGTGCAAAGCTGCAAAAACAAGGTTCAATTATGTCCACATACTTTGGCGCAAGTCGGTAAGTCTTTCTATCCAGACTAATCGACTAACTCGAGCACATTAAACCCTTGTGGAACGCCGAAGTGTAACGTTGGTGTAAAGCTTTTGGCAAGCGACAGCCAATGTTATGCAGTTAATATGCACATACTTAATTGCACTAGCACTTTTATACGTTTCGTGGATATTAGTGTCCCGCAGTGTACATGGCAGTCCGATAATGACGCATTTTCGTTTTATTGCAACGTGTTAAAAGGAAGGACGTTATAAACGCAGCGAATTATAAAGTCATTGTAATTTTCGCTTCTGGCTTCTCTTTTTTACCTGCCAGTGTCTATTCATTAATACTATTAACGTAATCATTTACTAATAGCTCTGCAGTATTTCTCGCCAATATAAAATTTCAACTCAATATATGATGCGAGTCACCATCGCTCTCATTTTGAATTCTTTCTGTCTGCTATCACTTTAAAAGCTCCCAAGAATCAATGAAGATGCAAAACGTAAGAATTTTGCTACGCAACGTTGCAAACTGTGATGAATTAGTTTGTGAAACGAAGGCAAACCAAGCGTGAAAGAACATTTCAGATCTCTTTTACCGATACCCGTTCCCGTTCTTCCTTCGAACACTTACCATAAAGAAAGTTCATAACATTTCCCTTTCAAGCATCGAAAGAACAACAAGAAATCCAATAATTTGAAATTTCATGCCATGCATAAATTGAATGACCATTTGGAGAAACTTCTAGAAGGTACGATGTAGACATAAGAAGTGACAAGTTTATCCTTCTCCTGCATCATAGCTACAGCTGGGAGGCTAAAACGATATTGTGTAACAAGCATGCGACCAGAAGAAGTCTGGTAGTGGTGGGGGGGGGGGGTGGGGTGGGTGGGGGTGGGGGTGGGGGGGGGGGGGGGGGGGGTCCAAATAAGGAGCGGGGACGTTTATAAATTTCAAAAAGTTAACAAGCGGGGTATACGATTATTTGGCACTCGAGAGTAGTTATCCAATGTCTGTTAATATGATCAGCACACTCCGTTATTTAAAGAGTTAAATAATCAGAGAAGTTAAATGACATGATCGTGGCTGACAAACTTTAACATTCAAAGTTCAGTCTTTTATTGAGGGATGTGTGTGCAGGATAAAGTTTTAACAACCCTGTGGTGACTGCGTAAAAGTGCTAGGTTACTAAAGCACTGCGTTAGTTATTTAGCTATAACACGAAGGCAATTACCATCTCTACTTTTTAGCAGTTCCGTAACAGCAACTTTCGTTCCATCTTTTATCCTTATAGTCGGCCCAGTCCCCTTGATGTTTCGAGTGGGCTGTTCAGCTGGTTTAGTCTTGTCGGTGTTAGTTTTTGATTCAGCAGGTTTAGTAGGGGCAGTATTACCTGGAACTGAAGTGTTTCAATTTTAATCAAAGGATTTAAGTCAGTAGTGAGAACTAATTCGAGAGGAGAAGTTAGGGAATTAACTCCTATATCAAGTGGACAAATAATGGATAATTAACTATAGCAATTACTGGCTCTAAAAATAATTTACGTTCAGTGAAAGCGAGAAAACATTACTGACCCATTTATTAATTGGTTAAAATTTTCCAACTTTCCGCACAAATATAGCGTAGTTTATTACAGTATTTTAGGCAGTGCGGGATTAAGCGTGTGTAAACAACCCCCTTTAATTAGTTATAGTGCTTTTCTTAGCTTCCTGCTAATCAATTTTCCTGGAAGTAGGATACGGTAGGTGTTGAAGGCTCCTATTAAGATTACGCTGATGAAGTTCTGGATGCCTCTGTATCATATGAAGAATGTCGATGAATATTATGTTATTACACATTGTTTTTATTTTATAAGCAACTCCATTTGGGGGGTCAGGCCTCCAGTTGCTCTCTTTGCTTGACATATTATCAACAGTGTGATATTTACTACATATCAACAGTTTGTAATCAATTCTTAATGAAAAACGTTTCTTGATTTGTTTCTCAGGGGTTTGAAATTTTGTCTCTGTTGAATTTGAGGCCTCGAGTTGCTTAGCTTGTTGCTTAGATATTTGACCAAATCGAGGCCTCACACCTAAGCAACTGCGTTGCTTATATAAAAAACCCTGTAGTCATCACAGCTTTAACCTCGTTTTCATGTAACATGTCCGCCTTGACCTCGTGTTTGTATATCATCACTTTCCTATACGTCAGTATGTCTTTATACAGTCCTCTTACTATGAAAATAGATTAGATTGCTTTTAGCTACTCTTGAAACCAGCGACTCTCTTATTTAGTAATCTGAATTCTAACAAACGTAAATCGACGTCTTGCCTTCGGCTGAGTGTTGTATTGCTTGTACTAGTGTTTTGGCCGCAAGATGTTCCTACAGCGTTCTTGTTGATACCTCCTAAAATAGCCTTTGAAACAGGACATATGTCTACAGTACGTTCTTCTACCCTTAAAAAAATTGCCGAGGTATACTTCCATGTAAGAAAAACAGCTTAAGACTAACATGTCATTTAATTTATGTTTTGAGGTTGATAACGAACATTTTGAATGTCCTTCGTGTTAGGACCAGCCCTCTGGATCTCTCCGAATAAAAAGATTAGGAAAGGAGAAAAATCGATTACCAATGATCACTGATCAGTGCAAGAGAACGCAACCACGTTTAAATTCAGTTAAAAGAAAAAGTATTCTCTTATCCCATTATAATATATTTACTTCCCAGTTAGCTTATTTACTACCTTGTAAACATTTACGATTCTGCGGTGCTCCTAGCATTGCTAGTAATAACGACAACGAGACTGTTTACTTGAAAGACATACATAAGTACAGGTGCCAAGGTACTATTTGTAAACTCAATACACCCTCGTCTAAAAAATTCGAATAAATCTCAGTGCTATTACTGGAAAAAGACAGTCCGTATTCACCTACACTTTCACCGTTTCGTAGAGTAAAAAATATAACGGCGGAGAACAAACAGCTTGGGGTAATAAAATGAACAAACTGATGACAAATAACCGAATTAGTCGGCTACCTTTCAACTAATCGATCAACTGTTTGTTTGGTTTATGGATCACTGCACAGAATCTAAATCAGTAAATCAAAGATTGGATAATAATTAATGAAGTATCTACTTTGGCAGCATGGGAACAAGATAATGGGATCGTTCAGTTGATCGGGGTGCTTTCGTCGGTCAGCCTTACTTGTTAGTTTCGGTCCAGAGTAAACGTAGGTAGTATTAGGGTTAGGTTTAGCTGGGGCCAAGGTAAGGGTTGTTTACAATCCTGAGAAAAGCTGCAGCTATTAATAAACGCACATATAGAAGAATGAAACAAAAGTATATTAAGAAAGAGATGAAAGAATGTTAGAATGTACACGTAAGTTTAAAATACGAAATCAAATTGGCAAAATTAAAACAAAACAAAATATTAAGGGTAATGGATGAATCAATACACAAAAAATCAAATGCCAAATAGATTTACGTAAGTAAGTGAATGTGCTATAACCAACAATATAATGAATTAATGAATAGATGAAGGGCAAAAATAAATCCATGAGTAAATGAATAAATAACTAAGTACATAATTAATTAATTGAACAGGTATATAATTAATGAATACATAATGAGGAAAACATATTCAAAAGCGTAAACAATTAAAGTACCAAGAATTTGGTAAAATTGACAGTTAACACCATCTGTAATAGCACCGATCAGATCACTCCCGACCTCCCAAATCGCTTCCTTCTATCCAAGACAAAAGAATGAATGTATAAATCAATGAATGAATTAATGAATGAATATACAAGGAGGGTAACTTAAGGAAAGCGATCAAGAGAGTTGATTTGAATTTGATTGAGAGCAGTTCAGACTGGGTCGTAAAAATTATGAATCTATCATTATCGAGTTCTGAAATAGCATCCGCAGTAACGTTAAACGTTCTTACCTGGTTTACCACCAGTAGTTATATCCTCGACAGCCGCTCCATCTGTGTCCGCAACTTGCACCGCGGGGGAAGGGCTTGGTGGCACTTGATTTGCTGATAGTGTACGTCGAACGCCATTGATCATAGGCCCCTTTCTGACCCCAGGTTGAGAGGGTTCAGAAGGCGTAATTGTCGACAACGTATTTTCTTTTCCCTATCAGAAAATGCAGAAGGTTCATTATAACAGTTTTATAGTGATCCTCTCAAAAATGTGATTGACAAGTTGTGTTAGTAAAACGAACGTTATGTAGAAGAGTTGTCCATAATATCTACGCGTCTGAATTAACGCTTCCATCGTTAAAATTACCCATTCTTACAAACTTCCTCTACTATAATAACGACATATATCAATATAGCATTGGCTCCGTGACGGAGCCTTTCCGCTTTCTGCAACTGCGACCAAAAACCCGTTGTTATTTCAACGACAATATAGGGAAACAACTGCTCAGACGCTGATGGTAGTGTTGAATCTGGGACTCATTTCCTAGCTGCTTCTACTCACCTCAAAACTTGCAGGTTTCGAAGCTCGACGTCAATTAGCTTGAGAACCGTGTTTCGTTAGGTCAAACGACTTCATCTCTCAAACGATGCAGCCCTGACCTTAAAAACCTCTTTACTTTTTCAAAGCATTCTATGCGAAGCGTACTTAGTAGCCGGTTTTGGGTTGCCGAGCTGAATTTCCTCCTCAACCAGGGCTATTCTCTTGTCAAGAGTACTATTCTACATTTTCCAGCAGTACTTTAGGCTTGGGTAAAAAACCCCGTCAGATAACACAAGTGAGCTACTTGCAAACCTGCCAAGACTTCGGGCAGATACAGTGATACAAATTACCACGCTCTTCTCCGATAAGCCTCGCTATAAAGACAATTGCAAACGTCGCAGCTAATAGAAAAGGGCACCACTGAACATTAAGGCGTTTGTGACAGACGGTGAACTCACGATCTCGTATCTACTCAACAATCTCGCTCTTGTGTTATTGGTTCAAATGACTTTATATTTACTAAAAATATATAGGTTTAATTGGCATAGTTTTTCAATATGGGCAAAATAAATCTCAGAATTTTTATAATGACTTCAATTCCATCGACATACCGAGCACGAACCCCTGACTGCGGGTGCAAAGTGGTTTATAAAGCTTAACTAACGCTTGTGTAACATTTTACGTCGCCAAATATTGGGTGCGTATAATAGTTAGATATGGGCTTTGAATGTGCAAGCTGAAAGTACTACAGATGTAAGAGAGAATCTCTCGTGCAGTATGGATCAAAACAAAATACAAATATTGCCGTTAATAGGTTAACTAGTGATGAGTTTGCAACTCAAAACAAATATTGAAAAGATTGCACGTAAGAACTCCAGCATTTGCTAAACGCGCACTGGTGGCCAAAGAGGCAATGTAGGTTATAGTAGTTAAATCTCCAATATTTAGTATGACCACGAAAAGGTCATGCAAAAGGTACGAACATAGAACATACCAAGTGCGAGAATGCGCGCAAGAGGAATGGAAAAGAACACGCACCGCGTGCAGTTACCTTCTTATAATGCACTATAGAAACTGAGGAACCAACTGCTACAGCAGCACGCTACATTGTAAATCTGCATGTAACAGCCCTGAGTGGACCTGTCCACAGCCACTGTGCTAAGGCTTTCAATTTGATGGATCTGCGCCCTTTCTCGGTGCACAGTATGTGTGCATGTAGCCTTTTACAAGCTTTGTGTCAACAGGAAGCGAGGTTTTGCACCTCGAGATACGAAGCTCATCGCTCAAACAAAGACTTTACCACTTCGTTAAAAACATACCGTGCTCCTTCTCGCGGAGAAATTGTCTGAATGAGACCATAAAATGCAATAACGTCAAGTGCAATATGTCAACTGGTTGGAGCAACAACCTGGATGTCCATTCCTGTCAATAAATTTTTGAAAGGTATAATTTTCCAAATAAGATACCCGCAGATAAATGTATATTTGTCGTGTTTTCCAATTGATTCTCTGTTGCATAAACACGTCCAGCGTATTTTCCCATTATATCGAGCAACCATAAAATAGCACCAATAAAAAGATAGTTTTGTAGGAAATTTAAAATTAGGTATTGGCTGTTCTGATTTTCCGTGGCCAAGAGCTTATAGAAATGGTTTCAGTGCGCATGTCTTACTGATCTTGTAGAAATAACGAGAGGATCTAGGGTAGTTTGCAAAATAACTTTGGACAATTGATGCACAGTACTAGCAGCAAGTTATTGTATCCAGCAATACTTGTAACAGTTATGACAAAAAATGGGCATGCAAACGTGCTTCCTTTCAGCTTCACAAGCACAGCCCTTAGTATAAGGATCTGTTCTCTAAAGTTTGCATTGGAAGCCCTTAGTTTACTGCTTTATGGCCTTGTTTACGGGCATGCCCATCCAAAGCCTTCAAGGATCGGCAAGTGCCCGTGAACATGGCCTAAGCAAGTGTACAAACATAAGAAACGGTAGATGAACAATGAGACAAACCTTCGTTCCATTGAGTTTACGAGGCATAGGAGCAACTGCTGCTGGATCCTTGAAGTGATATTAGCTAGGTGTAATTCCTTGTGTTTAGTATGAAGTGCATGGATGATGGGCAACGTCTGAGCCTAGGTAAATGCTTCTTGCCAAGGCTAATTAATTTGGGTTCCAGGGGCTCAAGGGGATTAGCACGAAACAGCCCAAGCTTGACGTGTTTAAATCCCATTTCAATAGATGAGGTAATGCTAGTTGGTTTATTTACTACCGAGGGAAAACCCGGAACGGAATACTTAATAAGGTAAAATAACGGAACTCAATTTCAAAGCTTAATTTAAACAGAAATTCTATTTTGAAACGTGTGGTAAGGGTATTTTGGAAAATTATGGATTTTCGCGGAGTAATTTTGGCAAGGCGCGGCAAGCAAGATGTTGTCGCTTTCCTCCACGATTCAAGTCGTCTGTACATTAGAACATAGTCCTGTTTACTGTGTGCAGTGTAGCCCATTCCGTGTTGTAAATTACCTAGGGCATCCGGATCAGCTGTCTGTTTGATGGAATGAAACGCGAGATCATTACCTTGATCTATACAACACCTGCTTTCGATTCAGGTCATTCATTGGTGTATTTGACTCAGGCAATCGACCGTGAAAACCCGTTAACAGAATTCATCTAACATCGTACCATCTCCATCTCCATTCCTAGGCTAGAATGCACTAATTCACATAACACCACTTATTTCATTTGGAAGACTGCACTTCAGAATCAAACGGTCTAAGCAGTATCATAAGATGGAGGCACTCCTTGCTTAACTTGCAACTGAATATCCAGGAAAGACGGTAAATGAATTAGCAAACATCATTTTCTCGTTGTCAAACAACTAATCAATGTCTGAAAGATGTCAAACAAGCAGCAATTGGCACAGCCCGAAAGCAATGCTCAACTATAGCCTGTTAAGCATACAATGCAGTTGATCCTCTTCTGGATTTCATATCTTCTCATTATGGTACTTGATGGCATATGCTCAGGAATACTGAATCTTCGCATACAGTTTTGGTGCAGAGAGGAAGTAGACAAGCCGGTAGATGTCTTGCTTTGTTTTAATTCGGAAGTTAGAGAAAATTCAACAGCTGATCTTCATAAGTTGGCCAGATCTTCCAAAAGCGACCAAGGCTCTGAAAGTTTGGGTCGCAACTATGGTGCAAGTACACGTACCTGGCGGAAACGCTTCGAAGTCATTGTTTAACGTAGAATGTAAGTTATCTTCCTCATAAAGATTCCAAACGTATCATCATATAATGGCAAAGAGTAAAGACAAGCGGCAGGCATCAAGGCGCATTGCAAAGTGATATACAACCAAACGACATAGAATGCCGGAAAGCAGTAAAGTAAGCTCAAGCAAGGTAAGGGGAGGTGAGGCTATACAAAGTGATACTAATTCATTTAAAAGTAGTTTAAAGTAAGAGAAAGTATAATTAAGAAGAGAGGATTTGAAATGTCTGCTTTGATAAGAAGAAGAAGAAGAAGAAGAAGAAGAAGAAGAAGGGTCGGATACAAACTGGTACTCATCGAAAATGACGTGAAAAATACCGCTGCGAGGTAAATTTGACGTAATCCCTATTCAAATTCTATTTTCGTCCTTATGTTGACACGTTTATCCATAATCTCCTATTGTTTATATTTGAACCATTGCCACATGTCGCAGCTCATATTACAATACAATTAACCGTTGATTTGCTAATTGGATTAGCATGCAGAGTTCTTGATCCAAATGGATCTGATTCCCTTTCTAGGGTGTTTTATATGGGATCGATTTGGATCCGTACCAGTTTGGATCTGTACCAGTTTGGATCCGTACCAGTTTGGATCCGTACCAGTTTGGATCCGTACTCGTGTAAACAGGGTCTCAGGATATAGTAAAACATAAATTTCATAAGCCAGATCAAGTCATGACTAGTAGTGGTACAGTAAACCATGCATGTACACATGCAAGGATTCCAGAGATCTATTTTGTAAGGCAAGTTGGGTTTTTATATCATTCAAAAGCTTATGTTAAGTGTAACTTGTTTTTGAGGTATGTACACCCGGAATACTTGTCATAGTCTCAAAGTTTTGCACACAATGTAAGTTTTACAAAGGTATACTTCATGCTATTAGGAATGGAATGAGAAGTTTACCACTATTGATTTTATTTTTTGATAGTTCTCCCCTACACTCGCCTAACCTCTGTATTAGATTTTGCTTTGGGGTTGTATATCATAAGGATTTTTCTTTTCCTTCATGTATAAACATATTTTGGTGAATACTAAAGATATCTTAGTTTAAGATCATAATATGTAAACATGCGGTGCAAACTATGGTGCAAGCTAAGTTTCATTTTCTCTATTGGCATTGGTAAACACCCACTGTTACATGTTTGTGGCAAAAGACTACCTTCTAGCACTTGCAAGTATATACATAACAGAGCCTTCTGTTTCTGAGGATAGGCAATGTCCATTCCAAGGGTTATTAAATGATTGCTTATTAAGTTTACAATTTTGTGACCCATAATTTATTCCAACCTCCCATTAATTTCAGGCTGGAAAATTACACAGTTAAGATAATGCAGGTTATTTAAATATGATCCTCCATTAGATAGGCAGAGAACACAAATGAAACTCAGCCATCTTGTTTATCCCAATTTGAATAGACCCAAGATAAACAGGGTTGTGCCCAGTATCTGCCAGTATTGTGATGCATTGAACTCTTCATAATTGTATTAATGTCTTTGGTATGGTATCCTGTTTCTTGGTGATACAATTTCTTCAGGTACTTTAATACAAATTGAACTCTTAAAAGGTGACTTCATACTCCCGAGAAGTGGGGCCAGGGAGGAATTAATTTAAGCAAAGAGTTTACAGATGAGTTTTCCAGTTAATCTGCACTCACCACATAAGTGCTAAATATCCTCTTGAACACCCAAAACCCTAGTGTGCAGAAGAAGTCTGTGTTCTTTGTTTAAATCACATTCTCTTCCCCTTGAGCTACTAATTAGATTTTGTACAATTCCTTATCAGTTGATATTATTGTATTTTGAAACATCTTAAGGCAGCTTGTAGTTCTTGTTGTTATTGTATGACTTTGTCATCTTTATTTACGCTTTTTTATTTTATGGAATCAAAATGTAGTTTCATGATAACATACCTCTTTGTTAATGCACATCATCAACATTTATCATCCAAATCTGTACTTTTTACATTGTAAATAAACATCTTTTTGTTCTTTTACCAATTTTGAAGGTCTCTTCAGGTTGTGAATTCTCCTTTTTCTATTGCAAATTGTTTGATAAATCTTATTTATAATATTTTGTTGTGATATGTTTTAGAGGTTTGGAAATTGTTCAATGTAGCAGGGCATCCATCAAGTATACTTTCTGGAGCCTACTTTACAGGATTACGTTTTAAGCACGTCTGGTTGCTGAATTTTTCTTCACCATTTTAAAAGAAATTCTTCCTTGGCAGAGAGTTCTCTCAGTATTTACGAACACAATTGTCTTGTAAACTAGTATATTTTACATTGTGACAAATGTATAAATTTCTTGATCTTTTCAAGAAATTGAGAATGATCCTGGTATATTTTATTAGGTCGGCGAGATGAAACAATAAATTTATTGTGAAAAAATTATATTTTCTTTTGCCTAATTCTGTTTATTTAAATCACTCTTAAAATGTTTTCTTCATTAACACCTGATAAACTACTAAAAATGTCAATTTTGCATGAAGTACCTTTTCTATTTTAAGGAACCATAGAGCGCCATAATCTCATCCTCTTATGGTAAGGTCCATGGTGCACACCAACTTTATTTATCTAGGGGTTCTGTCTTGGGGCCATCTTGACAAAACTAATAATAGTCAGACCAGTGAGTTCTTTTAGGTTGTCTGAAGATCCGTTTGAAGGTCTGCCTCACTTCGTTTTCTATGGGCACTTCCTGATAGAATATCGAAGGCTAGAAACTTAGTTTATGCTACACGTCTGGCAGAACAGACCATTCTATCATGGACATTTTAATGTACTTGAATGCCGCCAATTTTATTGATAATATAGTGATTGTTGCGTTTTTCTGCCTGGCTGATGCAGAGAAGTCGGTAGTAGCTCCAGAGCTTGAATGATTTCTGTCTCTTCCAATCTCAAAAATGTTTGGCGAAACTTTCATATCAGGAGGAAATTTGAGACAGCGTGATATACGACTTATCGTTACTTTCAAAAGCGAATTTCTTATGAACAGGTGTTTCTAGCCAACAGTACTCTTTCGTCTCTAATATTCGGGAGAGGGGGAGTCTGGTTGGAAGCAGTGTTGAAAATTAATGAAAGCGGGCGTTGGAATCAATATTTTCAATACAATTTCGGATACTTTTAAAAGGAAAATAACCCAAAACATATCGATATAAGGCTCTCATCACTTAAAATCTTTATCAAATAAATCCGTAAAATGTTTGTTTCTACGTCATCTTTGTTGCATTTCACTCCTTGCTTACTGGTGCCCTCGCGTTCTAGAAGGATCGGTTTCTAGAAGGTGTTCACTCGATGTGACTCGCCCAGGAACGAAGCATCGTTCTCCGCATCGGAACAAACAGGGGTTGCAATTAAATGCACATTGTGGGAATTGGTTTGGGAAACCCTAAGAACTTCTTTGGCTCTGGCTGTCTTCTCCACACTCTATTCCGCTTGTCCACCTTCTCCAACTTCTGCCTGCATCTTCTAAGGTGACAACTCTTCTTTACAGTATATAGTGTAACAAATGGGCTGTAAGCATGATCCGCTGTCTCTGTACTTCAGTGCGGTTTCCTGACCGTGTCAATGCCCTTATAACACGCGAAGCAGATTTTCCAAAATTAAAAAAACAAGGGTTCTAACACGCTTCGGGGGACTGGAAAAATTCCATAACTTAACAAACGCCCCACCGCTTATTAGAGACCAAAGAGTATGTCGAGGGTTTTCCTGTCGCATACCTCTCATGTATTCTTTTGTCGCCGGGAAAGGCTTTTAGTTAATGTTATCAAAGAGCGTTGGTTACCTTCTTATGCAATAAACGCCACGAAATTTATTCTCGAGTTAAAGTTTCATTGGTGCATCAGGACAAAATCTGAAGGGGCCTACCCCGAGCGTATAACTGACACGGTAGCCATGAAGCCGCATGATTATTAGATGAATATATTTACCTCCCAAAGGTCTCAAACAAAGCTAGGTTTGTGCAGACCTCTATAAGGCCCTTGTACTTTTTACCTGTCTCACGCAGATAGTTGTTGCATTATACAAGATATTCTTAGCAAACCAATATAAGTCAATACCAATATAACGCAACCAGTATATGCAGTAAATAACTAGTCCGGAGACGGGAATTTTTTGAGATACACAACTGACATCGTCTATTTTTCTGAAACTTTAGACATCTCCTGTTATCAATGTAATCCGTATTTGTTGAGTTTAACTTATGTGATCGACCAATAATCACAGTTTAGCCTTCTGACCAAGCAGTTTTATTCCCTGCCATGTGACAAGTTGATTTGGGCCATTCATCGCATTCCAGTGGGGATGAAACCATGACAAAGTTGGATATTAAATTATTTCTGTCTGCCATTGCTCATTGAAGGCAATAATCTTCCACGTTTCTCTCTTACTTAGTGACTCGACTCCTGGGTACAAGAAAAATCGACTCTTTTCCCTTGTTCCCGGTTTCCATAAGAGCACTTTCTTACAGTTTTATTACAAATTGGTGTGCATCATATTTGCGCTCAGAAAGAGTCACATCGCTTGAACATTTTTTGTTGGTTAAGTTTAGAATGACTTGAGTATCTTAACTTTCCTGGGCAAGAGGATAAACTTTATACGGTAATGGAAGCTATTGATCTGGGAGGAATTGAGTTATCCTTGACCATTGCTACTCTCTGGTTATCCTTGAGCATGGATACAGCACTCGTTTATCACTCCCCGTTATCAGGGTTACAGCTTTCGACCTGCCAGCAAGGTCGTAGGTGTCACAGGCAGATGAACTTTAACTGCCAACCTTTGATCACTATTTACTGTACTGACTAGTGGATGATTTGTGACAGCAGTCGGCAGAATCAGCCCGGTCATCCTGCTACTGCGCAAAACAGTCATCGAAAGAAAGACAACAGATTCAAGATTGCAACTTGGAATGTAAGAACTCTAAAACTGCCAACGAAGAAGAGATTACCATCATGGATATGCAAAGACTCAACATGGACATCTTAGGCCTTAACAAAACTAGGTGGATTGGTTCTTCAAAACGCTAGACAAAAGATAGCACGATTATACCTCTGGGAAAGAACAAACAAGAAAAAGGTGCCACTATTATCATATCTAGATCACTAACTCAGATTATCAAAGGATACTGGACTATTTCAGACAGAATCGTCTTAGGGGAAATTGAAAACCATCCTTTCAACATCAACATTATTCAAGTTAACGCACCCACTCAAAATGGCACTGACAAAGAAGTGAATGAATTCTATGAACAGCAAATCTTGCAAAAAGTCATTATAAGATCCAGGAAATCTGTGTCGTAATGGGAGACTTTAATGCCAAAGTAGGCATAGGGAGAGTTGAGGACATAGTTGGCGCACATTGTCTTGGGGAAAGAAACTTTGATGGAGTGGTGCTATGCAAACGGACAAGTGATAATTAATAAATAGTTTAAACAGCATCCCAAAATTTGTGGACATGGAAAGGTCCTGGAGACAGTAAATGCTGAGCAAAAACAAACCTGTGCCTCAGGAGGATGTACCAAAGCTAAAGACGGAAGCATAACAACAGAGAAAGATGAAATCATGAAGCGATGGGAGGAATATATTGCAGAACTATTCAATTACAATAGTGGGGAAAGACCAACGAGAAAGGATGAAGATTTTTGATAAAGTATTTTGAAATCTGAGGTTGAAGCAGCTATAAAGAAAATGAAAAGGAGAAATAGAAATAGAAATCCTTGAAAATGAAGGTAAAATTGGCCTAGAAAAAGTGAAGTTATTAATAAAATATATGACACTGGAACCATTCCAAAAGATCTTCTAAAATCAATTCCTATAGCTTTAGCCCTAAACCCAAATGCTACGGAATGTGAGCTTCACAGGACTATCAATTTAAGGAGCCATACTACAACAATTATTCTTAGAATTCTTATGAATAGAGCAAGATCACAAATGAACCCTTTTATTTCTAACACACAATGGGGCTTCAGGAAAAGAAAGAGAACCCTGAATTTATATAATAAGAGCACTCATAGAAAGAAGTATCGAAATGAAACAAGATCTCTATGTGTGTATTATCGACGATGCTAAGGCATTTGTTAAAATCCCACTTAAGACCTTCGTGTAAGTTTTAGAAGACATTGATCTTGAAAAAAGAGCTGGAGACTAATCAGACATTTATACTGGGATCAGAATGCAACGATAAGACATGAAAATAAACTGGATATTTGGAAAAAGATCAAAAGAGGACTGAGGCAAGGTTGGGTTCTTTCACCAGACGGTTTTTCCATTTAATGTGAATGTATCATGAAATGCGTTAAATTATCACCAGGAGTCAAAATTGGCGGGAATAACTTGAACAACATGCGTTACGCAGATGGCACAGCTCTCATCACAAACTCTGAAAGTAATCTTGAAGACTTAGTGAACAAGTTGAATCATGAAAGTAAAAAATACGGCCTGTTCTTGAACAACAAAAAGACATATACTACTGTGTTTTCAAAAAAGACAGAAATTTCGGTATGCAAAATCGTAATTGATGGTGTTGAGCTGAATCAAATGTATGAGTTTAATTACTTAGGTAGGATATTTACTTCAGATGGCAAGAAAAAAGTCGAAACTAGAGAAAGAATTGGACAAGCCAAAACCGCTTTTGCACATTTAGAAAACATCCTTACAAACAAAGAAACTATTCATGGAGACTAGGTTGAGAGTTCTTAAATGCTACATCTGGTCAGTCATGAAATATGGACGCGAGACATGGAACATGAGAAAGCAAGAAGACACGAAAATTAAAAGTTTCAAACTATGGTGATATAAAAAATGCAGGGCACCAGCCGGATTGAAAGAAAAAGTAACGAGGAAATTTAATAACGACGTAAAAAAAAAGCAACGAAGAAAAAGAGCTGTTAAACGAATAAAAATGTAACAGATGAAATTTTTGGGACACATCATCAGAGATAGGTGCATTGAAGGGCTTACAAATTGGAAATATTGAAGGCACCAGAGACACACACGAAGGCAGAGAAGGAATCAGCTGGATAGAATCAGGGATTGGCTGCACCTACGCAGCAACTGTGATGCCATTCATCAGCGTCTTGACAGAAGTTGTTGGAGGTCCATAATCGCCCGAGCCACTGGCATCGCACATAGATGATGATGATGAGTTTCTTAAACATTAACCAGGAAGCGTACAGTTTCGCCCTATAGTCAAGGTGACCGGAAGCCAAACACTTGGACACCGAAAAAAGATTGATGGCTGGCTTGTCCATCGCAGAAGATTGATGGTAGAAGCGTGGTTTTTGCCACCATAAGATCCAAAGATCACTGGGCAGGTCATGTTGCCTGGATGAACGATAACAAGTACAGTAGACCGTAAGTCAAAGAATGGATACTGCATTGCAAAGATCAGGGGCAGGATGGAAAGACCGATTTCCCATGCTACATTTGACCCTGAAACAGTTGCTAATTAGTCAATAAGTACGATTTTTGTCCTCATGTCAGTCATCCTTATTAAAAACTTGCACGAAATTGAGACTGGAAATCGGACCCCACATTTATTTGGACCCCTCACTTATTAACTTTAGACCGTAATGATGACCCCCCCCGTTTATTCAGACCTCCCCGTTTATTCGGCACACCAGAGTAGCTGTTGTAAATTGCTATATTCTTGATGCCATTTCGTACTAGACATTGATAAGGTGTTCATTCGAAGAACTATAAACATAAGTAAACAATAAATCAATCGAACTGGATGAGGCAATAATGTTCCAGTCAGCTTGTTATTTACGTTAGTTAATGCCAGTAGGAAACCAAATCTACTCCATTGTAGTGCTTCTAAGAAACCACTTAATGTTATCGAAACAGTTCGGGAGTGCCTAAAGTTTGTTGCTTTAACTTCTCTGCAGGTATTGTCGAATCAAACGGTGAAGTAAAGCTAGGTCACTTAAGCCTGGTTCACATAGAAGTAAAATCAGTCGCCAGACAAGCGTCTGACATGTTAAAGGCAGGTTTTCTTGCATACCAACGCTACTACTTGGCTGTGAAAGTTAAAATTTAATTGAAATATGCCAAAGCTAAAGTCGTCGGAAAGTAACAAAAAATTTTGTTCTTTTCCGACGAGTTTTCTCTAGTGTTTTCCGACTATCACTTGAATTGCTGGCGCCTCTTTTTGTTACCGTATGTTTAACAAAGTTATTCGTCAGCTGTTGCAGATTACTATATTCTTGATGCCATTTCGTACTAGACATTGATTAGGTGTTCGTTCGAAGAATTATAAACGTAAGTAAACAATAAATCAATAGAACTGGATGAGGCAATAATGTTCCAGTCAGCATGTTGTTTTCGTTAGTTAATGCCAATAGGAAACCAAATCTACTCCATTGTAGTACTTCTAAGAACGACTAAATGTTATTGAAACAGTTCGGGAGTGCATAACGTCTCGGTAGGTATTGTCGAATCAAACGGTGAATTAAAGCTAGGTCGCTTAAAGGAAGAAAAGCTTTACGTTAGATCTCCAAATACTGAACAGGGACGGGGAAGCGGGGGGAAGAGGGGGCCATGCCCCCAAGATTTGCCAGATCTCGATTTTTTCATCACCAATTTTCAGCTGCATCAAAATTGAAATTGATTACAACAGACAATCTGTCACATTCACAGCAAGACATGCATATCGACACGAAACACCCCTTTCCACAGAATGACCAAAGGCAGCTTAGTAGAAAGTGAAAAAATAAATTTGATCCCATCCTACTTGCCCCCGCCCCCCGCCCCCAATCCGGCTTATCTTACCCCCGTCGCTGCTTAATGTTTAAGCTGAAAACAGTAATGAAATTTCTTAACTAGTTACATTTCTTGTACAAACTTGTTGGTTTCAGACATGACTTAGAGTTGTGACGATTATAAGGTCCTAGAGCAAATATTTATTTTAAAGTCAAACTGGTATCTGAGTATCTTCAGGGAAGGGGAGAACACTTTGGAGGGAAGGGGCCATCATCTCTGTAATAATTTCACCTGCTCAACGATACTTACTTCTGTAAAAAAGAATTATCGGAGGACAGGACACGACCTTGTTCCCAAAGTTTTATGGCCTGCTTCTCAAGTACCAAGTAATCTTTCCCTCGTGAATAGTGCACACCAACCCAGAAGTACGAAACACTCTGCGTCCTCATTGAAACAAACTTTACTTATCCTAACCTCGACTATCCGTTCTCTTTGAGCCTTGATTATCCATATCCCGTTTATCTGGACCTCGATTATCCGTCCCCTTTTCATCCAAATCACAATTATGTAGACAAAATTGTCGATAACAAAATTTTATCCCTACGGCTTTTGACGCCACCACTGGTCAGTTAATATTACCGTATTTCCTCTTATTAGCGCCGGGCCTCAAATTAGCGACCCACCTTAAAGTAAAATAATTTTGCTAGCGTGACCCTCTAATTAGCGCCTCCCCTCTAATAAGCACCGCACCTAGAAAGAGTGGCGCTAATTGGAAAAAGGGAAAAAATCATACAGAAGGGTAATTACACTATAAAATACGTTTTTGAAGCTTCTGAATTAATTTTTTATCTTTCATAAACCAGGCAAATTTCATAAGTTTTGCGAACTCAGGCTCGTAATCATTTTGAATTTTTTATAAGCGCCGCCCTCTAATTTGGGCCGCAAATTGTTGGTCAATTTTTAAATAAGCGGTCGGAGTTTGTTTCTTATGAGTTGTTTTCCAAAAGCCAAGGGTATATTAGTGCTATAACGTCATAAGATTACATGAGAATGCAAACAACAAGAAATCCTGTGCTATGGTTATTTATATTGTACCTCCTTTTCGATACTAAGAACTTTAAACAAATTTAATTTTATTACCTAAGTTAAGCTACATAAACATAACGAGGATAGAAAAGGTACAACGACCATGGGTCGCAAAACGCCAACAGTAGTGAAACGACTGAGCAATCATGCTGAAGAACTTTAATATCACCACCGCCTACGTTTGACTATCTCAGAAATAATTCTTGGATGGGAAACGCCTCAGGGGCCATCCATACAGTACATATGCAGCTAGTGGGGTAGGGGCCGTGAAAAAGTGTACAGGTGCGTACAGGGGAAGAGGGTATAATGTAGAGTGAGTACGTATGCAGTTTGACTTTCTCATTTCTGGTGGAGTTTCTTGTTTCACTTGGTCATATTCACCTTGTACCTTTTTATCACACTTATGATGTAAAAAAATATACATGACCAGAGGTCATAATTCAAGGTTTACTCAAATTGAAGTTTATTTGTTTTTATTTGGCTTAAAATTTGCCAAAGCCACACGTATCACCACTTGTCAAGAATATATCTTATTTGCTCAGACTCCTTTGCTTACAGTTTGCAGATCAAGTATTGCATCCAAGCATCAAAGTGACTTACCTTAATACGTAAAATTAAGCCACGTACTTAAAGAGGCCGCATTTTCAAAAATGCGGCATAATAAAAACGCGGCTTAATTAATGGCGCAGCTTATTAAAATGCGGCTTAATTTATTGTAAGGAAAGCAAGGGGCGAAGAGGAACTGTCATTGGACCCATTTGCATAGATTTTAAAAGTGGCGTTGGGGAAAAAATAGAAGGGAGTTGACTCTTGCGGCCTAATTAAACCCCCCTAACATGCTAATTTTTTGGCAAGTGCGGCACAATTAAAGCGCGGCTTAATTTAATGCGGCTTGATTACATACGCGGCTTAATGTGACGTAATAAGGTACGTAAAGGATATACGAAAGTTCGGTATAGTACCTTCATCGTATAGTTGGATGATAAGACTTTATGGTACATACGTACGCATTGGGGGATGTAAAAGCGTACAGTTGCGTACAGTGGGGGGGGGGGGTCGAAAAATCAGACGTTTACTGTGTATCTACTATATGGATGACCCCTAAGACTAATCCTTCCAGCAAACGTACTGCTTTAAATAAATTATGGTTGTGACAAGTGCCACCACAAGTTGTCATTATCTAGGGTGAAACAAACGACGTTTGCGTGTAGACTGGACATATACCAGTTACTCTGTCGCATTTTTTAATTTTTTCCTCTCCCAGTATTTTCATATTGCATGCGACCATTGACAGGACCTGTTAAATATCCCGCTTTACCTAAATATTGCATTATATATGTCAGGCTGATTTACTTGTAAGGGGTGGCTTGCGGAAGAGGCGCTCTACACAAACCTGAATTGACGGATCACACTTTGTTTATAGTCAGTGACAGGAGCCCTAATTCGTTCCAGTGAATAGTGACAAAAAGAATAACGGTCAATTGTTCACAAGCGAAGCAATGTATCTGATAGAAGACAATCAGCGTATTTCAATTGACTAGATCTTGGCAAAACATGATTATATATACCAAGTCACAATAAATACTATATTGCACTAAGATAGGATAGTAATGTGCCAGTAGTAGCTAGAGTTGCGAAAAATACGTCAACAGGGGTCATAGAATTCCTAGCAAACAATTAACTTGCATTCGTATAGCAATATACTACAATGGAAGCGAAAAATCTGTACTGTACACAAACAAGTTAATAGACGCAGAATGACGCTTAAACTTGAAACAAAACAAAATGGACGGCAATACCAAACGGTAGTGTGACGTGAATAGGATAGAAATACAACATGCAAAAATTTTAAAGTAAGCTAAAGCTAAGTTAAAAGGGGTAACGTGTGGATAACGGGGGTATCATACTGTGTGTAAAGTGACAGGGTCACATAAAGATAAAGTTTGTCCCAGATCTCTCGGGTCCATGTTATTACGTCAGTAAATTTCAGGCGTAGTCAGTAGTAAGATTTCGCTTTAACAGGATGGATGTTTAGTAGTCGCAGCAGTTTAGCATTTTGCAAAGTCGTTCAGAACTTTGATATATTCGATAGTCAAAGCTTATTATCATGTCTAGTTGTTAAAGATTTAGTATAGAGAGAAGAGGTGGAAAATCGAATCGCCAACATCTTTGTTCTTCTTCACATTCTCGTGTCGTCTCTTCGCAACAGATACAGTAGTCGGAATGATCTTGTGTTTAATCGGTTGACTCAGTCAATAAAATCACTTATAGATCAATCGAATATACTCCTTCAAACCCGTAGATACCGGGGGCACTAGGAAAGGGCTCAGCCACCCTAAGTTACAATCAACTCCTCTAAATTCTCCAGTTACGATTCAACATCTATAGGTTAACAAGTTGCAATTTTAGCCCACATAATTCAGAATAGTCCCCTAAGCTTTAAATAGCCCCTCAACCCAGGCTATAGGCCTTTGCTGCTTGCAAGTATAATAAAGCCTTTTATAAAATCAGAATTAGAAAGATATAGGGAACTTTTGAAGTTTGAGGTTTCTAAAAACATCTTAAGCTTTGACCATTATTGAAATACGTTAATAGATCTTGTAGAGAATTGTGGGATTGGAAATCTTATGTTTCCATACATGGTTAAGTATAGTTTTAAGTAAGGAAATTTGATGCCATTCATTTTAGATAGAAATGTTCAGGACACCTTTTTTCTGTCCAGAACAATAAAATCAGAATATAATCAGAACTAAATAGAACAGAATTAAGCATCGAGTAGGATCGAGGAAGAGCAGGATTTATACATACTCATATTCATTGTAGAAACTATTCAATAGAAGGATTAGGATTTATCTCAGGACCAGCGTCTTAATATTTGTATCAAGATTTGTATCGTTATCAAATAGAAGTAAAATATACAGTCCATATAGAACAAGTGGTTCTTGAATTATCTCTCTAATTATCAACCGATCTAAACAGACAGAAAAGAGTCGGAGGAACAAGTTTATAAAGAAGGCGGTGCTCATTGTCTCTTTAAAAATTTTTAGTTAGAAAAGAACACTAGGGAAGCATGTCACCACAGGGGACCGAGCCTGCGACCCACGCTCTCGCGGCGTGCGCCCTACCAATTGAGCTAGGTGACCTCCGATGTTAACATACTTACATTTCTCTAGTCGCCACATTAGCCCCCATTGAGCGTGGGTCGCGGGTTCGGTCGCGGATTTGACATGTCTTTAGTGTTCCTTTCTAACTAACATTTCAATTCCTCTTTTCTCGATGATAAAAATTTTCAGGACGCTTCCCCTTGCGATCAAAACTTGACTTAGGATTTGGAGTGGCTCCCACCACTACCATTGTAGTGTTAGAAGCTAATAAAAGAGTAGCATTTAAGTTGCCTCCGGCAACAGTTGACAATATTGATGCCTTCTTCCCCCTTTTTTGAACGTGTTTTCCTTGAGGATCTTAGAACATCAAGAAATAACTGCTTCTAACTTCTGGTTTTTTTGTAGTGTTACTCTCCATAATTTTGCTTACATGGACAACAGCAAAAGGAGAAACGAGATGTAAGTCATGTTATCTGTACTCAAGTTTATTTGCTCTAAACTTCAAAATGTCGTCTGTTCATCCGATTTACCTTCATTCATGCAGTTGAAACTTGTAGCCCCGTTTATTGTTCCTTGTCATGACTGCAGAGCCAGGAGATTTCTTGTAGTTGGCAGCTGACTTATTGTTAGTATGGGGTGTTCAATATTCATGGAAAATTCTAGAATCCTCCTGGAATATTATGCCCATTCCTGAAAATTGCCTTAATAACATGAGCTCTTAAAAATGTGTACCCTTACTTTAAAATGTTATCTGTTCGCCGGAAGTATCTTAATTCATGGAATTGAAACTTCTAGCCCCGTCTATTGTTTCTTGCAATGACTGCAGAGCCAGGAGATTTTTTTGTATTTTGCAGCTGATTTATTGATAGTATTGGGTGTTCAATACTCTTAGAAAATTCTAGAATCCTCCTGGAATATTATACCCACTCCTGAAAATTGCCTTAGTACAATGAGCCTTTAAAAAGTTATTTTGTGAATAAAACTTTCTGCGGTCACACTTCCATATTTGACCGCAGCGAAACAGCAGGTTTTGATTAGGGAAACGACTTTTTGTGTGTGGCCCCAAATCCCACTTCAGATCTGACGATGTTGAGTTTCCATAGCAACGTCAAAAAGAACTAAAGGATTTCGGGTTACATTCACCATGTCTAGTGAGTAGTGTGCTCCAGAACCCCAGATGTAATTAACCAAACCTTTGACAGATCGTTGAAAGGTTCTGGGTAGACTCAAACTCCAAAATAGATCCCCCCGACAAATACAAACATGTTCAGAGACATCGCACCTGGAGAGCAGTGCTAAGAAGGCACGATCTGACCAGGGCGTTTAGATCCTGCTGTGAGTCTATTTTGCATTGTGACTTCAAGCCCTGGGATAACTGAAATACCATGACAGATTTGACACGTGGGATTCCGAAGCGGAAAATAAGTTTCACTCTGGTGTATGTGACCGCAACTAAGGTGAATATTGAGTTACGGATTCATTCTGCTAAACAAAGATAACGCGACATCCCTTTCATGTTACTGCTCTAGAAGCTGCATTCATCAGAACAAAAACAAAGCTGATGCTTTGTCGGAAAAAAACGAATTTGCAGTTATTACGCTGTTCAATACGACGAGTGACAGGAAACTCTGTGTGTTTGTGTGTGTGTGTGTGGGTTTGAATCCCCTAAGCTTTGTTAGAGAAAAAAGACAGCAACCTATTGGGGTAATGCTCCACTCCTTGACAAATATATAACAATTGCTATGTGTCTGCCAAGTATGAAGGCAAAGAAAAATACAAAAATAGTTGCTAGTGCAGGCAAATGATTTAAGACATGAAACTGCAGTAGCAACTATATATTATGGCTTTTTTTCCGGTCTTTGTCACAACTCTATGGGCCATATTGACTGTATTGAGCACTTCACTGCCGTAGGCCAATTTTTTACAACATTACAACATATATATATATATAATTCTCAAAGAGTGGAGCGTTACCACAATAGCTTGCAATTTAACGGCGCTGACCGGATACGAACCCTGGACCTCATGATTACTAAACCAACGCCTTAACCATTGAGCCATCGAGGCTCAAAAGCTAAGGTGGAGATTTTAGTGTCAATCTTTCGCGAATTCTCGTCCAGTCAGTGGGTACGGGGAAATTAATTAATTAATATTTATTGTGTTTTGGCTTTGACCCATCCCCATTAGTCAACTCAGATATTCTTCATTACAAAACAATCTGGTACCGCTGTACTAAATTTATGCTTCAGTATTTTCATATATGAACCATTGCCACTACTTAAAAAGAAAGCAGTGTAGTTGAATGACTAATATCTTAATACCCTTGTAGCCTCAGTCACCTAAATTTTAATGCACACAATATATGATTATTTATTAATTACCATATGTATCATGTGCCTTCTCCGCCTCTCAACCTGTAACTACCTGTTTTCTCAGTATCAGGAGATTTACATACATTTATTCATTTTATGCTAAACATTTTAAAGAGATGAGGAGGATGCCTTATTCCTGTTCATGGTTTCATTTGTATATCTGGCTGTTGCATGAAATAGGGACAGATTCAATGAATAATGATGAGACATAGTGACATTTTCACACAGATATTGGCTATATTTGTCTAAGGTTTTCATGTGGCTATGTTTCTGGAGTATGGCAGGACACTGGGACCTGTCAGTTGGCATTAGCATAGGATACATATGGGATTTTGTTCAAATATAGGAATAAAACAGGTGATTCTGTCCCAAGTCCAAGTACTGGTGAAACAAAAGGTGATCAAGCTACAATGGGTTTTGCTTGTGGTTAATAAATTATATCATAAAGCCGTAAATGTCAAGCAAAGTCTGCACCATACCTGGGCATGGCATATCATTGTACTACAGAACTGATGAAGGGTAAACAAAAAGATAGAACACTACTACACAAATACTTACATATGACTGCAACCTACATATTCCAAAAATGAAATATAGTCTTTAGTTAAAAATTAAATAAAGGAAACTTCTTTTAAAAAAGACAAAGTTCAGCAAGTCTCAAATGTCATACAGAGTTTGCTCATCTCATTTTATATGTAAACGGCAGGGTTTTTCTACAATTCAATACCTTCATTTTATCAAGCCCTTGCCACAAAGAAATCCCAAGAAGTAAAATCATCACATAGTCACCTCTTTTGCACAATGTTTTAAAAGCTATTCCAAATGCACTGCATTTGCAGATAGATCTGATACTGCATCATACAGGAAACTATTAACTAAAAGCAAGCTAAAGCTAAAGCAAGATAACTCCATTTACAGACATTTTTGGAATGCATAATTTATCTTACTCAGCTACAATATACTCTATAAGCAGATGCCTTACTAATTCTTTTAGATATTCACAGTCCTAAACACCTACAAAAACTAAAACATTTTTGTAGACTTTTAGTCCTTCTATTATGCATACACGTCTGCAGTTAGTGGGGCAACTTGAGTTGTAAAAATTGTAACTGGCTTCCAAGACTAAACATTCACCTATAATGAAAACCACTGCATCAAAGTCTTAATTACTTAAATCAATATCTATTGTAGAAAATGGATGGTTAATAGTTAAATGTAATGATGAAACTTGTTCTAATTGTCATTTATGTCTTACTATCAGGGTAGCTGGCCCAAATATTGGCATCATAGTTTATTTCCCCTTGGAACTACAATTCAGTGCACAAACAATTTACTACTTAAAATGAGGTGAAAATAATCCAAACATCTAAGAAAACAGGACCTACTTTGAAACTGGATTTTCTTGGTGAGCTAATTTTTCATGCACAATATTAAGACCTTTTTAAGTTGCCAAATTTGATGCTTTACTTCTGTCCACTATTTCAAACACATTTATGTTTTATGGTTGGGAGTGAGAATACATATAAAATAAACATTTGTGACTTAAGTTATCCATACTGAGGTACTTCTTTTAGCTAGACACTGCCAATGTTTCTCTGAGGTTATAACGGTGCTGCTTACAACTTGTTGATACTATCCATATTATAAGAAATATAGAATCTAGATCGAGTGTTTCAGACATACAGTGTATAATGATACTAAAGAGTGATAATGAATTTCGCACTTTTCAAGTTTTGCAACAATGTTCCTCTGTATATACATTTTAAACCATATAAATGATGTGGTCTGGCTTGCTACCATGTTCAATAACTTGTGGTGCTTGTGGATCTTGCTGCCTCTATTTTTATGCAGTTGACCTTGTGTGATGAGCATGTTCATGTAGCCAATTTAGGTTTACCATAGTTCATAATTAAAAACTTATTGGTACACCTTGTGACTGCCTGTTTTGAAGGGAGGTAGTTGGCAAACTTTTATATGTTTGAAATAAAGTAATAACCTTACACCTTGCTCTGAATTGCCTGTTTGCACATGATCATTTAAAGTGGACAAACGTATTAGTACATCATGCAACTACCTGTTTTGAAGGGAGGTAGTTGGCAAGCTCTTTTAGGTTTGGAATAAAATAGTAACCTTACACATTGCTCTGAACTGCTTCCTTGAATATGATAATTTAAAATGGACTTTAAAATCTTACAATTCGAAATTGGTTTAACTTGAAATATATCAAAATGTAAAGCAATGCTGACCCAAAGCATATGAATTCTTACAAAATAGAAATCTTTTGCCTGAACTTTATTAATGAGGAACTTGCTTTTCTTAATTGGGTACCTAAATCCTTATTCACTTTGGTGATAATGTACATATATGATCCCCTTTGCATTGATTTGAATGATGGGTTTAAGCATCATTAATATACTACATACATTCTTATACAAGAATCTATTGATTATCTTGTAGGCAAATCTCAAACTAGACGCATATGGGTTTTCTGGCACATGAGAATGTATGGAAAAGAAGTTTAATCATGTGGATCAGTTGCATGATCTTGAATAAAATGCAACTAAATATTTGCTGAATTCAGAATACCACACAGTAATCAGGCAGAAATTTTACTCTTGTGGGTACCATATGCATGATTTTAGTCAGTGATAGTCACCAGAGTCAACTTAATGTGGACTTCCTATCAAAACTTGTAGGTCTTGTAGATCTACATTGGTTTAGATCTATATTGTAAAGACGTCCCTCCCGCATCAGATGCATTGCATTGATATCTGTACATACGCATGGCCGTCCATAGGCGTCAATGAAACAGATCCTCATTACACCTACAAACCCCGTTTAGGTTATCAAAAGTAGGCCTATTACTTTTGGAGTGTAGATCAAAAGTAGTCAGAGTACAGTTACACTGCATGTTCCACTATCATAGTTTCTCTGTTGCCAGTGGATACCACTGGTGTTGCCATACGTCTGTCAAGTGTTTAACACACTTCGGAGCCACTTAAAGACGTCCACCATACAAATTAGATCAGTGCAGGCAACATTCTGCAACAACACGAAGGTTAACTTAAAGCAATGCTTGTCTCGAATATTTGAGTACATGCGTTTGTGCTGGCCACAGTGCTGTTACTACCGTCTCCTTTTATTTTGATAGTAACAATTCGTAGGCGCAATGAACAGATAAGGTGTCTATTGACGGTGCACATGTTCGCCGATGTCGGCGATTACAGTGATACCAGTCAAAGACATATTGAAGGCATGTTGAACAAGATATGAAGATACTTAGAGCAAATGCACTTGCTGTCTTTTAAAAGCTTAAAATGCTACGAACTAAAGAAACTTTAGAAGAAATTAAAGGTTAGTCTAAGAAGTGCAAGCATGCTAAGATGCTGTCGTTCCGCTGTGACGAAGAATATATCTCCCCCACAAGCATGGTGAAGCAGAAAGTCCATAATTGGCAAGGGGGATGCCGTTCAAGCCCATTTGGTAGACGTGCTTCTCCGTTAACTGAAGACACCCTGAGCTGCTACTGTAACAGATTACCTTTATGCTATCCACTGGATACATGACACAATGCTCCAGAACTCCAGCGGCGGCTCCAGCAACTATGTGGACTCGTAAATTCGATGTTCCAAAACTCTCGTACTCTGCTACGTCCGGATCCATGTCGAAAACGCTAACACCACCTTCTCCCTGTCTGAGGTACGCCACTTTTGGTGATCCAAATCCAAAACTGTCCTGTAAGTCAAGTTGGTCTACAGCCATTTCTGTGTATCGTAAGAGTACATTTCTCAACTAAATACTAAATATATAACTTTAACAACATGTGTAATGCAACCATATCTATGACTTCCTATGAGCGCACAAGGACCTGCACACACTCCAGAAACGCCACTCTGTGACAAATGGCCAGCGGTTATCTGCAAAGGGGGAGTGAAACTGCACTATTCATTTGACGTAATCAAGCTTTTGTTTTTATGTGACGTAATATATGTCAGCGTGACCTCTTGAAAAGCATAAACCACAAACCCACGCAAGAAATCGGAAGTTTTTCGTAACAATTATACCAATCAGAATTTACTGAAATATTTCTAATAACGGAAGATTTCCTACATAAAACCTACTCTAGTGCTCTGACAAAAGACGAACGTTGGTTGAAATTGACACAGTGCAAATTTAAGAATATAAACTCATGCTTCTATTATGAAAATAGCCAACGTCGAATCGACGCCCTCCTTTACGCCGAGTCAACGTAGCTGGCTCGTTGTATGTAAAAGGTGATGGGACATCGTACTTTAGACGTTGAGAAAACATCGATAACACACCGATTCAATGTCGTTAAGACTTGCATTAAAATAACTACGTCAGTTTGACGTTGACCTAATGTCAGTATAAAAACAGATCGATTGGCTGAGATAATAGCATCGTAGAGACGTAGATCAGATGTCAAATCCAAGTATAGCAAAAGATCGAATAAACATCGACGCTGAAATTAGGTCAGGTTTTGGTTGGGAGCACGTACGTCTTAGAGAAGTCAGATGTTTTAAACGGCTCTTTAAGTTCTAAGAAAATGAACCAACGCTTGCGCATTTTGGTGAGATTATTTGCTTAATGCCCTTTGCTATATAAGAACTTGTAGGGACGAATACTAATCAAGTATTTTCTCGAAGTTATGTAAACTTATTTCTTTTGTTTGCCTTCATATTTCAGTGAAAAAAATTGATATGGATTATATATTATCTTTTGTGACGAGAACGCGTGGGTGCCGAGCTGGGATACTAATAGTGACATACAAGAATGTATTGTGTAAAATGCACTGCTTTGTAAGTAGTAGTAGCACTAGAGCAGGTAAAAAATTAACGAACCCCAGTATTAGATAAAACAATGCTAAGGAATGAAGGACTTTTAACACAAACGGAAACGACACCAATCTTTTACAAGAAACACGCCTTTTGACTTCGGCGTCGTTCGACTCTCGGTGGTCATATATTTTCTGTTTCTCTAATGACTTTTCAAAATAAACTGGATTCCAAAACTGTGCAAGGTTTGATATTGATTCCCATTGATGGAGGATTGGAATCTCGTCTAGTGAGTGGAAGTAATTAAGAAAAGTACTACCAAGGTCTCCGTGCCTCAGTAAGTAAAGCAAAGCACCACACATAGTAAGCCCTAAATTCCAATCCAGATGATGACATATGTTACTTTCTTAAGTAGTATCTCAGGGTTGGTGTTCAATGTGGTATGCTCATAAAAGATACCTTTAACATGGTTTAGCCCCTTATAGCATATGAAATGCTTGCAATGAGTTTTACATGCTGGAATAACGTCTGCAAGTATTACTGTTAGGTGCCTGAGGATTGTAATCAAGTGTACTAAGAAATGGCTCTGCATAGTCGGGTCAACTCCTATCGATGATGAGATCATTCTTATGTGGTCGTAGTATCAAGATTGTACTGACCAGTTGCAATCAATGGCATAATCTCCCAGGGAGCTCTAGTGTTCCTCTTCTTCTTTCACCATCTCAGGACTTTTTGTTTGAAACCTCAAGTCAAAACTTCCATCAAATTATCTTCTATTGAAATTGGCATAAGTACCTCTTATAAAGAGTATTTGTAGTTGTTATTGTTGCTAAAGCTGGTCGGGTACCACTACGTTCTATATGAACCTACTTAAACGAATCCAACATCGAGATTACAACACAAGTTGCTCTTAGCTTTCTGGAACCCTAGAAACACTTTCACATCGTGGTCCCATGGTCGATTTCTTAGCTTGTACCAACGTTTAGACTGCCCAAAGCGTTAGTCGTTCTTCAGGAGGGCTTCGAACTTTTACTTTCGAAATTTCTAAATGCTATTTATGTCAACAGTTTCTCCCCTCAACTTTACCTTCGGGAATAATACTCTCTTCCTACTTGGTGTCCGCTGGTTTATAACCTTAATTGTTCCCAGGTTCTCAGGCACATACATCTTACAACCATTCTTCCTCTTCCAAGCGACCAATGTTTTCAAAGATTTTTTTGCTAAAGCAAAGACCAGTAAACATAAACCTTCCTATAAGTTTCATACATTTCAGTGTCATCGTGACTCCATTTTCAAAATCATCATTTTTATAAAATTTAAGTTCTTGTGATACAACAATTAACCAACATTAGTGGCAAGAGTTTAGTATCTTAGATACATACTGTCAGGGGCGGCTGGTAGGTAGTGTGCCTGTGTGCCCGGCACACACTTCCAATTCTGTTCACAGGTTGATTTCCTTAACCCTTTTGTGCTGTTGCTTCTGTCTGTATGTTCTCTATACTTTGGAGTAAGCTTAGCCCTCGGCCCTTTCACTCCTCGGCTACAAATTCCTGAGGCTCATTTTACACAAATCGCCCTCTAAATAAATTGAACTTCTCCCTATTGACTGCTGTCATTCATCTAACGATGCTAAGCGGTCTGTATTGACATAGTAAATCTTTCTTGCAAATTAAAAATCACGTGTTTTATCCCATTTCAAGCTAGAAATGGTACTTATCTTGCATTGGCCATCCAAATTGTAGTATTAGAATGACTCAATAAGTGCGGAATAAGTCTTTGTAGGGAGGTTTTAGAAGAGATGGGAAAAGTATCCATTGATTCAAGGAAACCTTGATGATGGTTTGGGAGGGCGTGTGTACCTTGGCTGAATGAAGTTTCCGGGGCTATTTAGTGGAGGGTTGGAGGCCCATTTTCTTTCCATTGAGTCTAGATTCCAATTTTCCACCTACTTCCAGGACCCAGATTCAGGTAGATGCATATACATATGGAGGGCAGGGCCTTTGGCGTCGACTCGGCTAGCTTTTCCTTTAAATCAACACTGCCTATACTTACTTCTTTCCAGACGTCATGAATGGTTGCTCTATATTTTTTATTGTAAGAACATACTAAATGGACTAGGGCTAAAATGTTAAAGGCCTTAACAGTTCTTAGGATGTTTGTAATACTAAATGATATAAAAATCTTGATGTTCAAACTATTCTAGTTTTACAATAAAGTATCTAGGTCAACATTTGGAAAAGTAAAATCATATGATAATAGAAAAATGGCCTAAGCTTTGCTGAGTGACATCCTCACACCATTTCCATCCACTTATTGTAGTACTTATATCACCACAAGCTATGAAATGTTCTTTTGTATTAGTCAATCATAAGCTTCCCCGTTCCTTGGATGTTCTCAAGTTTCACTATTCTTAAGAGCTGCGTTCTTGTAAGCTACGTTCATAATTTTTTCAAAAATACGTGTCTTCCACTTCATATTTATTAGGTCATTTTAAGAATGTTATAGGCCTAGGGCCCCTGCTTGAGGCGGTCACTTCGTTAGAGTTTTTTTGACACCTTTGCTTTCGAGGAACGTGTTTTAATGTGACCTGGAAGCAAAGAATTACATATCCTGGTAGGTCAATACAGACGACAACATGTTAAAAGGGACATTTTCTTTTAGTTTATTCTACGGACTGCTAGTTCGTCTGGCACATTTTTATCATTCTTGGCGTTGCTATGTAATGAAAAGAGAACCAGATCGTATATTAGGCTACGGTATTTCTAACATCGCAGAACAACTTACTACCATTACCCTTATTTTTACGACACTAGTTTTGATTCATCACAGTGGCCACCATTGCATAGCTGGAAAGGGATCATTAGTTAGAGTAAAACAAAACAGTTATTTTTTGTCTACGAAATGCATTGACTATGATCTTGAATATTTTAAGAACAACTGTGCATCGCCTCGGTTATGATGCTGCTCAGAAATCTATGTGAGCAGTTACCTGGTTTTAGTATGCAGTTTCTCTTGAAGTTTAAAAGATATTTTTTCTGGCATGTGAACATACAGGAGTAGAAACCTACTTTCATCTGCCCGCCCCCACTCCAAAGGACGCTCACCTAGGACATGTTTAAGCAGTCGAGCTATTAACCTGT
>JAAAKM020006971.1:93483120-93503026 GCA_010016025.2 Alatinidae sp. Z8VKAUB7J3
ATTTAACTAATAGGCGTTAAGTCCTAGTTATCTTTTGAACTTCTTTTATTTCGTTATATCTGTTTGATAGGCACAAGTAAAATTGTTGATAGTCTTGTCCAGCAGCGAGTATTGTTTCTTTGTATCCAGCAACAATGGCTTGAGCCTCGCTCTTATTTTAATATGCCTCTCTGTCGTCTAACGTTATCTTCAAATTGTCGTCTGTTCCATTCATTAAATTTAGAGAATTAACATGGCAATTTATTGATACTATGTTAGAAGCCTTATTCTAGTTGATTATACTCTCGTAGCCCATTTACTATCTTGTTTTTTAACAGTCAACTGAACATTCTTATACTTTAGAAATAATCATGCTAATGTTAAGTATCTCGGAACTTCACTTGGGAAAAGAGTGGCTACATACCTAGGACTTTAGTTGTAGAAGATAATAAAAAAAGAACATTCTTATTGCTTTTTACTGCGGTGGGCCATTTTCTTTTGCTTCTCCTCCATGTACAACCTGACCTCTCAGGCTGTAGATATTTTAAGTTACCACCGCAAACTATGATAACTGTCTCTGTCTGCCCCTCTGATAAATGCATTTGGATTCGTTCCAATTAATTTGTTCAGGTTCGACGTAAAAAGGGATTATTAATAAAGAGTAAGCGAGGAAACGTCTCTTAACTAAAAAGGTTTTTTTTTGATTGAGTATAATGGGTAAGTGATATCAAGAACGGTAAGGGGTAAGAGCGATCCATCTGAGTAGAAATAAAGATTCACACAAAGTGAATCTCGCGTCAAATCTTAATTGTCCAAATTGCATAACCTTCTCTGGGGAGTAAAATAAATTGAACATTTCTGTTAACAACAACGTTATTGACTTTTAATATTGTAGGACTCTCTACACAAGAAATTATAAAACAGTCTGTTTTCTTTTTGCTGTTGTTCTGTTTTACTTATAACGTGGGAGGAGGGAGTCCACTAAACAATAACTATTCAGTTATTTCATTGCAGAACTACGTTACATTGAAGAAGAGAAGACTGTCCGGAAGAACTGTCTTTTGCTAACAAGAAAAAAAATAGAGGGGGAAGGCCAGCATAAATGTTAAGTTAAATAGCTAATACCCTAAACGAATCCTCTTGATAGTCGTCAGCACATGACGGGTTTTCAATCAAATGCTGTCCTATTGCCGAATGATCATCATATTTTGATGTGTATGTTGATATAATATCATTAAAAATAACATACTCCTGGAAACTTTTCCCATATAAGACATTCTAGGTGGACACAAAGAGGTATATTTGTGCATAATTGAAAAAATCTAGAAATGTAAATACAACTAATAATCAATATCTAGTATGTAAACCTCGTGCTCTGAAATATGGGGGATGATCACATTGATCATTACCCCCCTGGCAGAAAAGTGGAGGGGACGTGGAGGGAATATATACCCCCATTTTCCCTGTATTTACGCCTCTGTCAGAAAGACTTGATCTCTAATAAAAAGAACAAATGGAAACACTGAATTAAAAAAGAGACTGGAAACGGGAGCCCTAATGTTGCTGATCAGTCGATGTAAGCAATTTATGGTGTTGTCGCTTTCCGCTGAAGATTCTGATTTCGAATCATCCCCCCTTCCCCTCTCACACTGATGGCCCTGCGAGACATAAGGCAAGCGCATCGCACTCATGTAACGGACACAGATGCATAATAGTTGGAGTAAACACATGCCCCATCATGGAAGGGATGACTGGGAGAGTTTTGATTGTTGGAGACGGAAATTTCTCGTTCTCAGTGCAGTTTTTGTCAAAATATGGAAATGATTGTCACATAACGGCAACATCTTTAGATGATGTAAACGTTTTGCAGTCCAATTCGGTAGCCAAAGAGAACATCAGCACTCTACATGAGTCCTCAAATGTTGTTGTGTTACATGGAGTAGACGCCACGAGATTACATTTAAATTTTTCAGGATTGCAGTTTAACAAGATCATTTTTAATTTCCCGCATTCTGGAGGTAAATCAAATATTAAAAAGTGCCGCGAACTTTTGAGATTCTTTTTTAAGAGTGCGAGAGACCATTTGATTGAACATGGAGAGGTGATCCTGGCACTTTGCAAGGGACAGGGAGGAACGCCGGTGGATGACACAAAGAGAGGTTACAGTAACTCGTGGATGATTCCGACAGAAGCTGCTAAGTCAGGTCAGTTTTTATTAATCTTACTATTGTTGGTATATTCGATACCGATAATAAATCAAAAACAGAAAAGAAAGCTGTTTTGCTGCGCTAACGAATAGGCCTACATATATGGTTTTAAATTTATGATATGCAGCATATTTATATAACTTTAAGGCTGGAAATTCAGGTCTTAGGTGAGTGACATGTTCCTTGATGTATACCCTAACTTGCAACAGTGTTCGTAAATGACGAAGATGATGACAGTGATAATTATTATGGTAATTATTGCAATATTTATAATATTTTATGATGATGGTTGTTCTGATCGTGGCGTTGATTGATTTTAACATATTATTTTATATATATAGGCTACCCAGCTCTTCCCATTTAGCCTTTCGTTTGAGCTTACCTTCAAGGTTCGTAAATTTCCTCATAACGGTCAACATGCGGTCCTTCTGTCAAACTAACGCTTGTTTGATGTTAACACTTTCTAAAATCATTGTTTTAAACAAATGAATGCTTTGTGAAAGCTACTTCGCGAAATTATTAATGTTATCATTTTTGTTCATTTATAATTTTCAATTCATGCAGGTTTTATTCTTGTGGATGTGAAGCCATTTTTGTCTAGTGATCTTCCCCTGTACAACTGTGCTGGTTATCGTGGACAGATAAGCAAGGGGTTCCTCTTGGAAAGATCACTTGTGCATACATTTAAACAAGGTCCTGGACTGCCGGATACAAAAGGGTATGTTAAAACATTTGAAATGGTCATTGCCTACGTACAAAATTGCTTGCAGGATACAGAGGACAAAAGGCCTATATATTGATTAATTTCACTGCGAAGACGAAATTTTTACTGCTTTATAAGAAAGTAGATTTTTGCATGTGTAGAGCAGTGGAAGCTGGGGTCAGAATCTATGTGTTTGCAATCATGGGCAAGACTGAGGGTAGAGATATATAGAACTAATTGAATCCAGTAGGCTTGGGCCGGGCTAAATATCATGCATGCATTCCTACATTGAAATTACCTGTTAGTTAAACTTTACACATTTTGCAATAGGCATATACATTAGTTTAATACTTTAAATTACAACTACGAAATGAAAAGCATTAAAAAGGCTTTTAAAATGCCAAAAAAATTAAGTTACCTGGCATCATTATGAATAAGGCACATAGTTCTCTTTTAAAATCTATTCACTTGATAAACATTTGGCTGGTGTAGTCCTGAAATCTTATTTTCAAGTTGCTCTGATAAGCCCCTTGGAACAAATGGTGTCTATAACAAGATATAGATTTATTAATTCTGTAACATACTTAATAACAGGGGTCTCAGAGAGGGTTTGCTAAGGTTGCTATATCTATACTTGTGTAAAAATATGTGTATACATTGTGAGTTGTGATAGAAAGAGAAGTAGTTTTCAAGAAATAGAATACTGTCCTTATGTCAAAAGAGTAGCACCACTGACATGACAAAACTTTTTGTAAAGAGAAACAGGACTAAGTTGACCACTTCCCTATATTATTTTGCTCCTCTAAACTAAGATACCTTCCACTGGGATTGCTTATACTATGATGGAAGTAATGTAGAGGCAGAAAGAAAGCACGACAGATTAAAGGCACTCGACTAGGGGAAGAGATATGGAATTGTAACAGACATTCATGTACACTACCTGCCAGCAACCACTAAGGTAGAAAATACAGCATGGATCAAAAAGGCTTAAAAATACACTAAAGAAAAAAAAATGCCCCAATAAAACTTGAACCCATACCCATCCTTTAGTGGTGTTTACTCTAACAACTGAGCTAGGTGCCCTGATGTTTCTTAGTCCATTTCTCTAGCAACTACATTAGCTTCCTAATATCTGCCACTGGGCATCAACATTCAGCTTAATGCAACTGGAAAGCAGCCTCCTACACTATGTGACTTGACCAAGGAAGGACTGCTATCCAGCCCATCATGCTGCCAAAGCCTATTAAAAGTTACATTCAGAAAAGAGGACTTTACATATATACTTAAAATTCTTGCCCCTTGATGTGAGCAAGTAGATACATTACTTCTGATGGAACAGCAAGAGGTCTTTGATTGGATATTAAAAAGAAAGTGAATTTGCAACATTGAAAGTACAATATACTCAAGAGTGAACTGCCTAATGACATTGCTGATCAATATATGCAATCCCACGAATTTTCTTCCTAACCAACAAGTGGCTATAACACTGATCTACAGGAGCTGTTGCTTCATCGAAATCATGTTCTGTTGTACATTGTTTATAAAGTGGCACCTCCCTCTTGTGCTTAGGTGCAACAGACAAAATGTAATAGGGCCTAGGAGGAGGCTGTGAATTTGTTGCCTGTAACAATAGTCCTGTACTCCCAAAGTATTGGGGTATGAATTGGCAGCTCTTCAGATGGTTCAATCAATTTGGGATAGCAGGAATGACCATCATTTTAAATTGAGACAAATTCCTTCATGCTACATGAATGACACCTAACATGCACACTGAACAAACTTTTGTTTCTAAAACATCTGAGACACATCTGACAGGGGTTGGTATTTACAAGCTTTTTCAGTGTTTGGTAGGCATTTTGTGATTATATTGGCTATGAAATTGGAAAAGTTAAACCAGGTTTTTGCAAAATAAAATACTTCGTATCTTCATTAGCAACCAATTAAAATCTTTTTATTTTTTATTAGGGCATTATAAAAGGTCCCCCAAATTATACTTTTTGCTTGAAACCCCCCCAACATTTCAGCAAACTTTGGGACCCCTCGGCCTCTTTGGTCGTGCACCAATCATTTGTGAGTCCTCTTGTTCTCATACTTTATAAGGATCATGAATCCATATACCCATAATAGCGGACTTTGGGAAATTCATGCATTGCACTCTGCCACCACATTTCAGGTACTGCCCACTCACGTACCTATTTTCCTGTTTTCGAACTCAATCCAATATACATCTTTGACTGTAACTGTAGTATTACTACCTGCCTTAACATTTCTGTGGTCATTACATCAAATCCCAACGGCTTTGTGTTCTTCAATCATTTTTTATGGCTCTTGCCTTGAGTACAATTTCAAAGAGACTTTCTTGCTCCACCAAACTAGCTAGTATATGGGTTACATGTTAGTACTTGTGTTTATTGCCCCGTAATGCATTAGAGAAAGACAAATGAGGGTGTGAAGCTTTATCAATATCTTTGCTCCAAATTCTACTGATTTTGCTTACATCAGAATTATAACTTCGTAAGCCAGAGCAAGATTTGAAAGAAAAGATTATTGTACTGCCAATGAATAGGTCATACACTGAAACAGAAGCTGGCGTACAACTCGAGAAAGGAAATTTATATAAAGCAAAGAAAAGTCCACATATTGGCACTTGAAACTGAGCTGTCCATGCTCCTAAACATCAACCAAAGTTATAAAACACCAGGAAGTTCGATTGTCAAGTGGCATTATTTTTATCACTGTCAAATATAATCTTGTCTCACAAAAATACCCTTGAGCAACAGATTAGAAATGGCAGGATGCTTTTGCCAGGCACTGGTCACAACGATGGCCAAGAATTAAGTATGGAACTTTTCTCAAAGAGTTTGTAGAATAGATTAGGAGTGAAACACGTATATAGTTGAAAATAGCACGTTTACGAGTGACACGTTTCCTGTCACTTGTGATATTGAAAAACCCTCAAACTGTAAACATATTCATCTGTCAACAAAGCATCAGATTCTTCAATTTGATAAACACAGTTACCGGAGCGCAGAGGTAAAATGGAGAATCCATTCGTCGTAATATTCTTTAGGAGCGAATCCTCTTGTAAAGGCGATACGTATAGCGTTTTTAAGTTTCTAATGTTGTCCGATCGCCGGGTTACTTTTTGTGCTACTCTTTGAAACTCTTGGTGTGTTTGACTTTCCAACACCTCATGGGTGTTTTTTACCACTGTTTGTATATTAAAAGCAATTAGATAAGATCGACTTGCAATTACCTATATATCTTCAATTATAAGCCGCCCTTGTTTTAAGCGGCCCTCGATTCTAAGGCGAACCCACAAAACACCTTACATTTGAAACTCATAGGAAACAGTTTTGTGATCTTTGCAGTTTGAATTTAAGTGTTATAATGGTTTGATGCCTTGGACAGAATAAAGTAAGCCATCCTTGTTTATAAACTCCTACTAAACGTCCAAAAATTGTAAACCGCTGTTTATAATAGAAGGAATACAGTACTTCAGCTGCACTAAAGGCATTTTCTTGCACAATATTTAGAATTTTAAAGCTACCAGATCTAACTTTTGAACTGTTGTTTACTTAAAACTGCTGTCAAGCCCTATTGGTTTTCTAATGCAGTGTTTAAAAAAACTATGAGACGAGACTATTTTCATTACGAAGGTCAAGATCGTTGATTATCCAAATGGCATTAACTTACTGTAAGAACGTGGAAAATTTGAATATTCAAGGATAAAACTTTCAACAACTGTTTTGCGTATAAATTTCTTTTTACCCTCTAGAAGCAGTTAGAGAGCATTTAAACAAAAATATAGACAATAGTAGTTCGTCAGCAGCATTACCAATTTGCCTCATTGCATTTAAATGTACCTTATGGACAGCTGATAGAGATTATATGATTGATGTCTACGAAAAGATCTACGGTTGTAAGCAATGTAGAATAGCTTCCACAAATGAAAAACACCACGTGTGTGATGTGTAGAACGACATCATTGGTCAAATGAATGTAAATATCGACGTAGAGACTTAAACTTTTCTCAAAAAGTAAGAAAATGAGGTCCGCTTACAACGACAATTGGCTTTTTGATACAATTATAACCGATCTTCATGTAATCGAAGATGCACTATATTGGTATGTATGACGAGAGAGAAGGAAAATGTTGCGGAGCTGCAGAATAGTCGAGTGATATGCAGAAAATTGAAACAATTCATTGGCAACACCTGAAGACAAGTAATTGTCTGTATAACACACTAACATCGCGTATAACCGAAAACGGACTACAAACCTTTAATTATCTAAATATCAAAGCAGGGAAAGCTTTGCCTCCTCCAGACATGCAGTCTGGATCTTTCTGGAAAGTATTCCGTGCAATTACTTTGCAGGGAACTGAAAGGTGAGCAGAAGAAACACAGCGAAAAAGCACAAGGCACATTCCTATTCGACCTAATCCCTGAATAGCTAATGCCGACAAAACCCGCATTTAGTGAGGTGGATAGGGTGATCCTCCGATATAAACAAACAACCGCAACACAAGAGTTTTTATTATTGACCTTAAGAAAATGTGCTTATACCATGGTAGTCAATGCACTGGTATAACCTACTTAAACACCGGCTCCATCAACTTTATTGAAACACCTCTAAACTGTATTAGAGAACTGATCAATGGGATACGATGTCATAGTTAAAATCGTTTGAAAAACGATATAAAGTTCGTGGGAAGCATTCATCATTATCACGTAGCATATCTGGGGAAGACGACCGTGGTCTGCCATGTTGTATGGTCTTCTGCTTGTCTTTTTGTTGGGCTTCTTTGTAACTATCCATCTCGCCTAATAGTATCGAATGTTAACTTGCATTGTTCCCCTCGGTGCCTTCTTGCCCCAGTCTTCCGTTGTCACGAGGTCGTCAAGCTGATGTCATCTGATTGAATGATCCATATCAGCTTTTCCTCTCGTGTAATATCAGACATCAGTTTTTCTCGTACATTTGAAATGGTAACAAGGTGTTTTCTCATTTCCTATCTGACATATTACTCGAGCATTCCTTGTGAAAACCACATTCCCACAACCCTCAACGGTGTTTCAGGGAGCTTGCTTAGGACTGCAATAGATATTTCTGGCTCTAAGGCACTTCTAAATTAATATATTATTTTCTTCTAGGGAAAACCCGTCAAAAGAAGACTTAATGGATGTTCTTTGGCAGTCTATCAAAAGACAACATGCCCCTGGTACAGCATTCGGGCAACTTGTGACCGCTTTCGTAAACAGGATTAGTGCAAAGTTACGGCAGCTATCTGTTAGTGAAGATGGAGAGAATGTTGGAGACACAAAGCAACTACCTGAAGAATTATCTCGAAACGTCAAATATGAAGTTTTTCTCTATGAATATTATATATATATATATATATCTGATAAACTGGTAGGTGTAGCTCATTGATAAAGTATATATTTACTAAAATCTAAAATGCCGTGAGCCAAGCTACGAGCTTTTGAACAAAAACGTTATCAAGTAAACAGATTTGGAACCGTCGCGTAAAATTAAGTATGAAAATGAATAAAGAAATTATGTAGTATACTATCTATATATTTATATATACGTATGTGTTCAGACGTAGAAACAGGAAAAAAACAACAAAAACAAGTCTTTTGTGAAATCATCAAGTTATCTATGACGTCAGTGTTTACGATCGGTGTCTTAATATGCTGTTAAATTGCGTTATCCTTGCTGCAAGTCCCATTTCCCTGAAAAATCATCAGGGACAAAAATATCCTGTATTTAATTTAAATAACTTCAACTTCTCAGTATTTGTTAGGGAATTTAGGTTTCGATCAATGACCTAACGATTTGGAAACAAGTCTTAAGGAATAAAAGAAGCAAAAACCTGGGCTTCAACTTAAATTATTTTACATGAGAAGTAAACAAAACAAACAAAAACTCAAAAGCAAAAGTTTTTGATAAAGAATCACTTCAAAACGTCATTTATGCTAGTCTTTATTTATTGATAGTCTATATATGTACATATATATACAACATATTTATATTCATATATACCTATGTGTTGAGACGTAGAAACAGAAAAAACCCCAACAAAAACAAGTTTTTCATGACATGATCAAGTTGTCTATAACTCAAATAATCCTGCATAAGGAATAAACAAAATCTTGATCTAAAAATGCTTCACCTACAGCAATTTTAGTTTGCCCCCTGTTTCCTGTTTACTTTCCTTCAATCTTAAAACGTAAACCTCTTTTGTAAACGAATAAAGACAAGAGACGCATAAATACAATAAAATATATATTTCAATACGTTTTAATTAAAGGTAGAAAAAGTAAATATATGTGTTATATTTACAAAAAGGTTATGAAAAAAATATGTTTTATGACCCTTCACTAATGTAGGAACTACACCAATTGCGCTGGAAGTTTACAAACTGTAAGTTGTCTTGCAATGCAAAGTAAAATGAACATATGGAGAATTCACATTTCTTGTCTTTACTAATAACCAATTAAAAAATTCTATTTTTATTCAATCGCATTCAATCATTTCCTTTCTTATACTGTCAATGCAAAAGTTATATTTGAAGAGTTCATTTGCAAACACCGATAAGCGCCATCCCGATCAAAATTGATCTACCACTATCATGTTATTCGCTTACGTGCCCGCTTTAGGATCCTGAAATCATTTTTTTGACAAAACCCAATAACTACTGCTATAAATCCACTTTAAATTGTTGGGTTTTTTTGCAAATGCCGATAAACGCCACAGTATTTCTTTTGCAAAAATAGTTAAGTCCATTGATCCAATCAGTGTTCTATTTTGAAGTCACGTGACATTAACAAGACTTCTTCTATTTGTTTGCTCAGTTGCCACGTTAGTTTTGACTATGGTTTGAAAATCAGATAATTATGGATACTTTTGATCAAATTAGTTAACCAGTGATACAGTCACCAGTCGGTCGCAAGAAAAAAAGGCAGCCTAGCAGCTTTAAACGAGACGAAGCGAAGAAAGCTCGACATAGTGCTGGAGGTAAGATTCCCGCTATCCGTTGCGTTCACAACAATCCTGGAATGTGTATGGCGTCTACACTCTCAGATTCTTAGTTTTTATTAAAATTTCAATATTGACACTGGTACTTCTAGTCCTTTAAAATGTAAGTCAAAAAACATGATTAAATTACCAGCAAGCACAGAAACCAAAGCTATCATTTACCTGGGATCAGTGAAACTGAGGAATTTAATGTGCAATTGTCCTGCAGTAGGTGAAAATGCCTTAAAACTACGGCAACTTAGGCTATAAAATTAAAACATTGAATCATCTTTGCTGCAGCTATTGGCCTCAGACTTGTTTTAATTACAGTTTAATGTCATTTTAATGTGTAAACAATGCATTAGCATTGTTTCTTTATGTAGTATAAATACCTTCAGTATTTGACAGGGATTTGTCTGTTTTTGCATAAAAAATGACCCGTGGATTTATCTGTTTTTGACAAAAATTGGCGGAAAAAGTTTAAAATATAAAAATTTGGCAAGAGATAGATTTCAAAATAAACAGGTATTTTGTAACAGACATACTTAGGAAGGTAAAGCGCCACATCACACTTTATGTCCATTTACAAAAAGGCGAAAAATAGAAAATGTCAATTAACTCAAAATCCAAAATATAGATTTATCGGTTTTTGCAAATGAACTCTTCATTTTAAAATCTTTTCCTTACTAAAATTAAAAATTGTACTCTATTGTTTTAAGTAGCGTAAAACCGTGTGAATAATCCCATCGACGCACAGGTGACAGGCAACTCTGTCCTTGCGGCCAGCTTCCTTTTAAGGGCAGCTTTGAAATGTCGGCGCAAAATCAAAGTCCTAGCAAAAATCTGTATTAAACTCCGCATATAAACTCTGTATTTAACGGGCAGCTTTGAATTGAGAATTACGAGCAGTAATCGGCAGTCCATAGCAATGAAAACACTGTGTAAAAAAGGCAAACAATGACACCCTCGCCGGACTAGACTGTCATCAACATGACGTGATTTTTTGTTAAAAAGTGAATTAACTCTTTGTTAACCAGCATGTTTTCATTATTATGTCATGTTTTAATATTTTGTTACGTAAATTTCCAAGTGAATTATAATATGTTTTAAGTTAATATTTATCTTTTGTCTTTTATTTAAATCTAATCGCAACGATTCCTTACTAACTTTACTTCACTATGACCAAAATCTTCATATTAAGGCTGCTTGTTAATAAGGGCATTTCAATCCAGTCCCACGGCTGGACGCAATTCACAGAGTTGCCTGTACACATAGACGTTTTGGCACGCTTAAACACAGGAGAGTTTCCTTATGGATGAAGAAATAAAGTATTGAAGACCTGATGGGCTTACACCTAATATGCTTTAATATGCTTTCTTAGTTGTGAGTCGACATCAGAATAACCGCTTACGGTAGTCTTGTTAAAATCACATCCTTTATTCAAATGGTGAAGAAATGTCTAACCAATCGCGTGAGAGACCATAAATTTATGACATCGACAGATTGGAGGTGCTTCATTGTTCTCTAAAATCACAATCTATTTTCTTTTCAGCCCCGAAGATGGAGAGACGGGCTATAATTTTGCATCCCCCTCCCCCGTGTCATTAGCAAATGCCACCAGGAATGTATCCTTGGCACTTCCTGAACAAAATAATCCCCACAATTTTTGCGTGCTAATGCTATAATTGTGAACATCAAACAGGATGACGAGCAGTAGACTATTACCTAGGAAACAGAAAGACTTGCACAAAAAGTTTGTCGTTGAGAAGTAGGATAGTGTTTGAGATAGCTGTGGTTATCGTGTACCTCCGAAGTGCACCAGGAGGGACATGGATACAAGGAGGTGGTATTGAAATTCCATGTACATACAAGCTCTGTTGCCTCAAGAAATGCAAGTGTGGTGTGAGAACAACGCTGTGAATACTGTACTTTACATCGACGACTCTTCTTTGCAATTTTTCTTTGTTTTACTATCTATAAGTCTATTGGCTTATACACGGGAGGCTGCTTCTCAAAGGCATTGCGTCAGGAAAGGAGAGCACGAGCAATTAAGCCTATCGGGAAAGATCGAAGACGAAAAGGCAAAAGGGGGACAAAAACTTCTCTTCCTCGACAAGTTTAAAGGAGTAGGAGATCCACGTTCGAGAAATACCAGAACAGCTTAAAACACTGCAAGAAATTGCGAAGAATAGCAAGATTTGGTGCATCAAGATCCTTACTGGGCATTGTACTACAAGGTGCAGGCTTGTCAAAGGGTGAATTTTTACACTAAGACACTGATGGGACAAAACAGGGGAGGCTTATACACGGGGATTTACGGTATGTTGGTATAATGATCTTGAAAGGATCAGACCGACAAACTTCGATCGAAAAACTGAACTTGCATGTGTCCACTCTTATTATCGATCACTAAGGATTAGTCACTTTAGTCACAAAAACGTCCTTCCTTCTGTAGATAAAAAGATGACTATGTTATACGTTTGTAATAGTGGATACTTTCGAATTACTCTAGTAGCTTGCAATTTGTACTAAGAAAGATTTGTGGCCGCAAACACCTCTCACATAGAAACTAATCTTGTACTTGAAGTTGTTGCAGCTATCACAGAGAGAGATTATAATTCTGTAAAATTGTCAATCCTAAAACAAGAAAATGCAGTCGAGCTTTCAAACCGTATAACCCACGACTATTGTCTTCACCAATGACGACTCTTATCCTTCTTGCAGATAAGAGTGGTTCATGGCAATTAGCTTAAAGTCAGCCTATGTTTAAAATGGATTTCATACTCTGTATACATTGCTGTGGAAACTTGCAAATATATCCGAGTCGTACTTGGTCAAGGAATTATATTGATTGAAGATTCTGCTACAACAGATGCCAGCTAAATTTCATTTAATCCCAATGTTAACTATATAAGAAGCCGTTGTAACTCACTTGTAATCTGATGTTTTTTACTACTAGTGCTTAAACTCAAAAGTTAAATAATCGAATCACGCCCACCTACACCAAGCTGCTAAACTGGTAGTGTAAGTTGAAATAAATTATGTCGGCCGACCCACGCTGGACTATGCTACCCTGCTTCAGAAAAACACAGGTCTTCCTATACCCGATCTCCAGAATCCGATGAAGAACAGAGACTCGTGGAGAATGCAGATCATGAATCAGTCACGAAGGTGAGTGGGAGGGGGGCAAGGGCGAGAGAATTCAAAAGCGTACTCCGCCCCCCTGTCATTCTGATCGGTTTGTATATTGTTCACTGTAGTATATCTTGACCCCCTTTCATATTTTGGAAATCTCTTGGAGGGCCAGCTTCGTGACCGTCATGAATTCGGTCGCACCCGATTGATGATGATGATAATGTAGCGTTCTTATTTGGACTTTTGAACTTAGATTATAGATTTGTCTTGAATACATTTAGGGAGAGTTTATGCAGGGGCGTACCCAGCCATTTCAAAAACACCCACACCATTCTCTATGGCCTAATAAGATACAGTTCAGTACAGCATAGCTCACTACAGTACAGAATAAAATATTTTTCAAATTAGAATCGCTTAATGTTCAGACAGAAGAGTCTGCTAGATGAAACAAGTAACTCAAGGGCAGACACACTATTACTACATCTTCCCACTTTTCAGTGCTCGTTTTCTAACATATATATATATCTATATATAAAAACTAAAAAATGCCAGGCATTTTTTAGTTTTTATATAGTTTTATTGCCTAACAATCGCAGTTTTTAGCATTTTATATATATATGTAGTCGGAAGCTTCCGACTACCGGTACTAGGTGCGGGATCTCAAGACGGCTGCTTTCATAGTATGAGGGGATGCCTCACCGCCACCTGTCATGCGGGGTGACCCTTGCAGCGTCGGTTTCCCTACTTGATTAAGGGCAGCACCTTGATGGCGCTATCACCCTCCCCATATGGGCGGGGGCCTCTTGACGGCGCCTCTCCGTACCTTGAAAGCAGCCCGACGCTTCCTAGTCTCTCGGTAGGATCCTCAAGATGAGGCTAGCGACAATATTGGTAAACAAGTTAACATCTCCAAAACAACTTCTATAAACAATAGGAGCAACGAAGCTTCCCCAAATTCTATTCCATATTTAAGGCATTTTCTCGTGGAAATTTTAGAATACAGTCACATGGTTGAAGTTTCAGGCAGGAATCCTTTTACAAATATATTCTTAATTCTTGTACATAAATTTCTATTGTTTTAACCTGTATTTATTAGGGAAGGAACCATCTGGACAGTTTTAAACCAGAAGAAGGAATGAGAATTTCGAAAGCTCGCCTTGAGCAAAAGCTAGTTTTTATCGTTTTTATAATGTATTTTAACTTAAGCTTTTATAGTCTGTTTTAGGTTTTATATATATATATACATATATACATATATATATATATATATATATATTTATATACATTTTCAGCAGACACATTACAATTATATCTAATTCCCAAAGAGGAGAGCGTTACCACAATAGCTTGTAATTTATGGGTGCTGACCGGGCTTGAACCCACGACCTCATGGTTACTAAACCAACGCCTCAATCATTGAGTCATACGGATGGCTCAATGGTTGAGGCTTTTCTTTAGTAACCATGAGGTCGTGGGTTTTAATCCGGTCGGCGGCGTTAAATTGCAAGCTATTTTTGTAATGCTCCACTCTTTGAGAATTAGATATATATGTATATTTATCATGAGTGGAGCATTACCACAAGAGCTTGCCTTTTTTTCACTAAGGGAGCTGAGGGGATTTGAACCCACAACCCATTGGTTTGAGAACCCAAACCTTAACTATTTGACCATCAAGTGAACCATTAATGTTTACACAGATGATTATAAATAGAGATTAGAGACTAGATTAGATTAGAGGAGACCTCTCTAGCTAAACTTAAGCATATGTTATCTTTGAACATTCACGATTAGATAGGATTTATCTTCTGCCTACGTTTTATTAGTTGCTCCATAATGTCCCAGGGAGACCGGCTAAGTCTTTGTTTTTTACTGAAAGTATATCACTATTTATCGAACGTCATTTATAACCCGTTGTTCTCGAAGTGAAATCGTATATAGAGAACACCAACGATTTTTTCTGGAAAAGTAGAGACATTGAGAATTTACCTAGTACGGCTATTCTAGGTAGTTTAGACATAATAGGTCTGTTCTCTTATATTCCATATAATGAGGGTATAGGAGCTATTCGTAAATGTTTAGGCACAAAGGGGAGATCAAAACGTATCTACACGGACATTTAATTCAGTGAGCCGAGATCGTCATTAACAATGTTATTGAACATGATGAGCAAATTTGTAAGCAACGTCAGTGCACAGCTGTGGGGACACAAATGGCACCATCGCATGCAATTTTATTTCTGTCAGATTTAGAGGAAAAGGCAACACAAGCATATACTTCATATTTACAGGTGTGGTACGGTTATATAGACCCCCCTCTCATTTACAAAGACGAACGAGGAGTACCTCAGGGCGCTATACCTGGTATTCTTTCCCCAGCAGCTACACATTGCGTGAAATCTTGCAGAGATTACGGAGATCGTTTTCGAATTAGCTTCAACTACATTGAAAGTGGAAAAACGCCTAGGCGTGATGCTGACGGAAATTTGTTAACAGATATGGCAATTACTAGAACCAAACCTATACACTCTAGCATAAACAATACTTTTATAGAGATGATCACATCGTCGGGGGCAGTTCTCATGAAGGCAAACACAACAGATAGTTGGGAAGAATATCAGCAGGCAGTATTTACATCTGCAACGCCATTGCTATATGGCTTGTGTCTGTTCGCGCTCATATGCTCTGTATTTGGTGTGTTCTTTTGGGCGCTGGTAGGTGTTACTAGCTTTTTTTAAAGAAATAGAACCTTTTATTTTGCTATTAATAGAGGGAAAATGCGTTAAAAGAAGCACTGTTTGTTCCTAATAACATTTTGAGGAAAAAAAACAACATGTGCGTTCCCAGATAGTAGCTCCATTCTTGGATCCATCCCAGGTTCAGATTTCAGGAGGAACCATAGCATCCAGTTTCGGCCCCTTCTCCTTTACTGCATTATGCTATGGTGGGGCCCCTCCATCAAGGAGGCTTCCTCTGGGATGGTACTATCTGGTTGTCTTCAGATCTTAAATTACTTTCTCCCCAGTTGCCGTCCTCGCGTTTTAACCACACGAAAAATTAAGCTTTTTCTGCTGCCTCTTGAAGATTTCTTACCGAATGCTTGACTTCTTTATTTCCGTAATCGAATCTTTCCCTGAACAGTTCTGTAACCCCTCTGTCTACTAAGCCTCGACATCCCACGGCTAGGTGGTAAAGAAGAAGCATTTTCCAATCGACTCAAATTTGCTAAGGGTCCTTTACTTTTTTCAAAGCCGTACCACGTCAATCGCATCCATCTCATAACGAGACCTAATGTCCTCTTGGATTCTAAATAACTCTTCTCGTGCTGCTATTCAGCTATTTCATTAGCGACGATGCATCTCCATAATTCGCACCTCCACCCCCAATGGCAGATGGGGGGTTAAGCATAATCAAAGTAATTTGGCTAGGTGGGGGTTGGCTCAGGCGGGAGTTAGCCTCTAAGGTAGGGGTTGATATTTGCAGGTAGGGGTTGTAAACCAGTCTAAATTAAATTTTGTACACGGTGATATCCACTTCAAATTAAAAGTTGTATTAGCAATTCTGGTTCACCTAACTAAAGTTTTTCTCTCAAGAAGGTGGGCGTTTGGGTGCTTTTCTTCAAGGAAGAGGCATTGTGAACCTTTCAAGTGATGAAATGAAGTGGCATTGTGAAACCTTTCAAGTGATGAAATGAAATGGCATTGTGAAACCTTTCAAGTGATGAAATGTTTCAATGAAAGAACTCTAAATTAGTTTTCCGTTGCTATTTACATTATTGGTGGGAAGCGGCGATTTGACCCTTTGGAAATATATGCCAAAAAATTTCTTCCAGGCGGGGGTTAGCCTTTAGAGTTCTAGGTGGGGGTTGTCTTTGTAGGTGGGGGTTGATTTTTCTATGATCTCAGGCAAAACAAACGCAGCTTTTTCAGTCTATTAATTCAGCCCTATTATGTGGAAAGGAATGATACGCTTTTTTACTACTTTGCACAATTGGTAAAATTTGAGAATTTCTGTACATTTTAACAAAGACAAAAACAAGGCTATTGGGATCAAGGTGTATTTTTATGGCTCCTAGCTATTTCGGAAATGGAGGAACTTGCCATCATCAGTTATCCTCTTCCATCTACTCCCACTCTTACTGTATCTTTTACGTTTGACTTGCTACAATCTTTGAATCTCCTAAGATGAGATAGTGAGCATCTGCTAATTCAATGATAGCATATTAAAATTTGACTTTTCCTGTTTTCAAGAGACAGATTATACTCAACCATCCTGACTTTGCTTTCATTTTCTGAAGATTTCTCTTTTAAAATATTGGAATAATATTATCAAGCAAGAGGACATGGAGACAACAATCCAAAGTATGAAATTGTCAACCCAATCTTTAGTTTAACGGTTTATATAAGTGCGAGGAAAAATTTAAAACTCTTGTTTAAACCCATTGAAATTTACATTTGTAACCTAGATGCTGATGGACTTATATAAATTTTATGGACTTTTAATATAGAGGCATTTCAAGTTAATATAACGAAGCTTTATGTTTTTTTATTATAGGAAAGGAGGGACAATACTGACTTTAGCGCCATGTTCAGTAGAGGAGCAATGGAAGGGTTTTACTTTTCATTCATTACAGCTTCAACTGTCGGGTAATTATAATAGTCATTAATTGATAGTTTTGAGGATGGCTGACAATATGATAGGCGTTACAAATAGCAGTAAATGATGAATTTATGAGTAAATACCAGATGTTCATTTCTTTTCACTCTCGTCGGCTTGGTTTGTGTAAAGAACGGTGCAGAGTTACAACAAGCTGTTTACGAGAGTATGACAAAGTGAAAGGGAATTTTAACTTTGACTCGATCGCTAGGTGGACGAAACTGTAGAGGGGACAACAAATCTAGTCTCGGGCTTTCACTTGCGTATCCGTTATCTAATGCTATTGTCATGTTTTAAAAATAAGTTCATAACATTAAACAAAAATTGAAACTTGTGTGAAGGGGTTAATAAAGAAATAGGCTTTCAATGCTGTTCAAAACTGTGTTCATTTAATATAAAATTTTCTGTATTAGTTATTCATGGGTGATAAGCTTAGTTTATATATGACCAGTGTGGTTTGGAATGTATTGTAATGAGTCGCCTGGTGGAACAAAAAGCTACAGGCCGTTCCGACTGAAAACTTCCGGATTTTAAAGATAGAAATCTCCGCAGCAAGTTATTTATGCGCTGAACTTATTAACGAATGCGAACGATTAGAAGAATAGCAAGATAAAGCCCTTAGGCATCACATAAATTGCCAAAATGGGTAGAGCTGATTCAAATATAATGAAAAAAGGTTGTTAAGTTTTCTATTCTTATATAATCTTTGTGCCTCAACGTTACATCACCACCATAATGTCCAATTGCCAACGTTAGTAGTGGGTCGTATGAATTATCGTTCTTCCACAGTATATGCTAAGTAAATTAGAGACGTTGCCCTCTTGCATTTATAGCCCGGCAGAGGTTTCTTATTGGCAGTCCAAATTGCTGCTTCACTCATGGCTTATGTCCAATGAAACTCATCCTCACTTGATTTTATACGTACATATGGAAGTAAGCTAAAGTTTTGCTCTCCAGAATCAGCTTTGTTAAGCTGACTTTGGTCTACCTTACTTAGAGTGTGCGCAAAAAAGTTCCGCTAACAATTTGATTGCTCTTTCTTGCTACACAAATATTGCTAGCCAATAGCTCGTTCTCACAAGTCCAAAAGGACCATGTTTCCAACTGATAAAACATCTCGCGTTGTATCTGCCCATCTCTACAGCTATGGTGATTTGACACCGACCACAACTGGAGGCAGAGTTTGTTCCATGACCTGGATGGTGGCTGGTATTGTTCTCACGTCAATAGTCAGTGCTTCAATGATCTCTGCACTAACTACACAAACTGTCCTCAGAGGAACATACGTTGAAGGAAAGGTATCTCCTTGAAACTTTTTTCTGATTTTGTTTATCCTTTGCTATCTTTTATCAAGTAAAGTTGTGTCGATTACCAAGTTCCTTTAGCTCCTTCACCCACGGCATGTGCTGCAAAGTTATATAATTGCTTTTATTTAATGTATTAGAATCCATAGTAGATTTTCATCAATCTTCACAAAATTCTGAGATCTGCTGTGACTGATCTTCATTGAAGAGGTAATAGGAAGGTTTATATCGGTGATGCAACCTACCTCGAGTCTGCCCGATGGCTTGCTTCTGGGTCTTCGTGACTAAGCTGAGGGTTGTATTTGGACATACGATAACTTTTATTGAGTTTTTTTGGTCAGGTTCAGGGACATACGGCTTATATTTGGAGGTTGTCCTTGGTAACACCGGGTGCGCTTTACCAAGTTGTAGGCCAGGATAATGACTCATGGTGTATTTTGGGTAGTTTTAAATTCGGGTCCACTGCTCATCCGGGGTCTCAGAAAAACTAAAAGTAGTAGTTTGATATCGGTGACGAAGAAAAGAATGACTATGGGCAAGAGTTCTTCATGGAGGACAGACAAAGCGTTCTTTGTACTTCTTCTCTATTTTCAGGTTTTTAGGCAAACAACGAAATCAAGTTGTGTCAGCAACTACTTCCTTCAATAGAAATGTAGATAATCATGCTATATTCTATTCGTAGGCTAGAACGAGACTTGCAATGAAATGCAGTGAAATGCAAGGTAAAAGGCGTCGCAGTTGCCTTGAAAATGTATCGTACTGGGCATGGTCGAGGGTAGAGAGGAAGAGAGGCAGACCAGCGAAGACATGGATGGATGACATCATACAACTGTTAGGTTGCTCAGCGAAGGAAGCTGTTCGGGCCGCACATGACCGGGAAGGGTGACAACATATAATCATTAA